>CM062815.1:634341794-634736398 GCA_031772625.1 Pinus tabuliformis | reverse complement strand
TTCTGGTTAGTTAGCGCGTGGCTAACTGGCATTTTACTTTCTTCCATTTTGCCTCCTTCTCTATCATCAACAATGTGTGTTTCACCTCTAAAATATTTCTCGCCCTAGTGAACTGACACACAGATTGGAGAAGAAGCGAGCAATGTCCCATTCCCTCACTCGATGATTTTGTTTTTGGCATTGTAACTATAGTGGCAACCACCACAGTAAAATTCTAAAATACCCCTTATGAATTCAATTAAAATCATTTAACTTTATGTTGGTAAAAACCCTCATTGTGGATAACCGTCAATCTGAAGGAAACTTGTTATACCTTGTGTTTCCCATATACTTTCATGTGACCTAACCTTTTGCTTATTAGTCATACCCTCTTACTTAAGTTTGGGCAATGACATTTGATTGGCGAGATATAATATGACTTATGTATCAATTGTTTACATGCTTACTTTTAACTTTTGAATGTCCTTTGAACATTATGTTGAGGTTTGTTATTATAATGGTGGGATAATGAAATTATCATTGGATGCACACTCTTTTTGTTGGAGTGAGGACATTAATGTAGTAAGAAACTTCATTTTGTTTTTGTAAATTGTCTTCTAAAATGTTTGCTTAAGAGATTTTATTTCAAGTTATGGCACCTTGGTTATTGGACTTTAGATTCTGTGAGATGAATTTTCTTATTGGTTTCAGCAATTTTTTTGTGCCCTTAATATGAAGGGTCTTGTTCTCTCTTGGGTTTCTCTTGTATCTTCTACAACAACCCCAAAAAATTTCAACTCTTTAAAATTTTGGAGACACCCCATACTTGATTTCTTATCTCCCTTTGTCTTTGGTTTCTCAGGGTTTCGTCCCTTCTCTAACCTATCTATGGTTTCTGAGAGACCAAGAAGGCTTGAACCTGAGGGTCCAAAATAAAGACACATCAAGTATTTCAATGAATCAAGATGCATCACTAATCTAATGTTGCCTTAGATGTACTTGTCAATTTCCATACTTATTCACAAACAATTGGTTTTTTTTCAAGAATGTACAAATGACATTCCTCACAATATCAAAGTGATCTTGTTGACTTTATTAATCATAATTGCACATCACCCACCACCCCCCACCCCTCGGCCCTTTGAAATATCCTCCTCCACAATTCACATTGCTCAAGTCAGAATCATCCTCTTAACAACACCTCAAATTATTGCCAAAGCTTATTTGGATTCAGAACTATGAATCTCTTAAAATTGGAAACTAGGGCCAAATTCCACTTTGTGTAGCTCCTTTGGGAAAGATAATTGGAACATTGAATTTTTCATTTCGAGAGGACCAAAATCGATCTAAAGATTGTCAAATTTGGACAAGTGGAAGTGGGATTTTGAATTTATTTTCCAACATGAAAATTATCAAGGTAGGCCTTATCCCTAATTCTGCTCAATAAATCCAAATGACACATCTCTTCAACCCCATCAAATACTAGATATTGAGCTGCCCTCAACCTCGTTTGACACATCCATATAAAAATACTCTCTCCGAAAATTCCCAGAAGGAAAGGATCTCCAACGAAGATTATTAGGCAATTTTTTTTGGGCTAAAATCCTCAAGCAGGAGGTCGAGGTCAATATGGAGAAATTTTGGGCTTATCTATTGCTCGTTTATCATCTACTTTAGGGCTAAGCTAGAGGTAACTAGAGGCGAGGAGGATGATCATCATCTTGGATGTAGATTCGTTGTAAAAATGAGCCACAGACCTAGGGTAGTTTGAGCGAAGGCTTATTTAGGGTGACTTCTCTGTTATCAAGTGCGGCTTCCATATTAGAATAGGATGCAATATTGAAAGTGACTCTGGGGTTTATTTTCTTGTGTTCTTATACTCTGAGTGGGGTTGCAAGAAATGCTACTACAACAGTCCATTGCAAGCACTTGTGAACAGTCCTAATAGCCTAATTTAATTCTTCTTCCTCAGACAGTGTCAAAGAGATAAGCCTACAGTAAAATCAAGAGGTCGCTACTCTTATTTGAAGAAAGTTTCATGATTCTATTGGTTCTGAGCAACTGTAGTGTGCCTTGACAATGAGCCTTAAGTCCTTGTTTATTGTTGGATTTCTAGAAGAGGTTCGCTATGGGAGCAGCTAATTGAGAAAGATGATCAGTAGTTTCTTGAAACCATAACCAGGCTGTAATCTTTGCAAACCTCACATAACAAATTTTTGATGAATGAATGTACGTATCTATATTCATAAGGTGTGTTTTGATTGGCATCAAGAGATCTCTTCAGCTTGATTAGAAGATCATTTTTGCAGTCATTTTAGAGCGAATAAACACAAGAAAGTATGAAGGAGATCTCGGATTTGTAGAACTACTACAGGACCTATGCATTGATCTATGGAAGAATATTACATTCAGACTTGGATTGTAGACTTATGACCTCTGTTGTGAATGAACTTGTTGTCACTATCTTGACCCAAGTTCCTGTGACATCCACATCTTTGCTTGAAATCAAGTCCCATTAGGTGGATCATTGAAGCAACCTTGCATATCTCTGTGCACTATTGTGTGAATCATTACAAACTTTCAAACCTCAGTTCATTGTCACTGTGCTATTATAACAGACCTTAACTCTTGATGAAACCTTGTAAGCACAGTATTGAATTGAAATTGGAAATCACGGGAGTAGCATCATCTTATAAACCTTGGAAGCTCAATATTGATCTTTACTTTTCTCCCCTCATAGAAACCAAATATAATTCTGCATTGTGTCAAACCTAAATCACCACCTATAGCTTTGGTTTAAACTTTAAAGACATCATTATTAAAAATTGAGAATATCCTGTAGCAGCATTGAGACTTGTTGAAGCATTGTTGAAGCAGATGTTTTAGAACTCCTCTTGATCTATCTTACATAGACTTCTACATGATGGAGGATTCTCTCTTCTAGAATGGTCTAATCATAATGACAATGTTAGAATACTTTTGAATAACCTCATCGTATTGGCATATCCTCTATTTGGTATCTACATAATCTCTGTTCATCTATGTCTCCTCAGTGTACAGTCTCGATAATATAATTTCTACATTGTTGTATACATTGATCTCAGCTTCATTCATATACAGTAATCTTGGTTGATCTCTCCACTTTATGTAAGTATACTCTCGGCATTCTTGTATATATGGAATGATCTCGACACAACAAACTTGGTGTATAATCTGCTTTATAGCTCACATTACCCTTGGTTCGATACTCAACTTTATGACACTTTCTCCTCGCTCTCTGATATGGCACAATCATAGTATATTATATCGTTGTTGCAGCAATTTAATGGATGACTCAGTTACATTTTTTCTACAAGGATCTTCACACATCAACTATGTCTCATTTTTCTCTCATCTATACTCCTAGGAGAGTATCTCTTGATGAGCTTCTTGTTGAGGACAGAAAAAATATCGACATAAGAATATTAATATGGTAGTACTGAGTATTGAATGATGTAACTAAGTGGAGGAGGGAGCTGGACATTCTTTGATGATGCTCAAAATTCAACCTTGGAATAGTTATGAAACCCTATGCATCCGTAACCAAATCAGAGAAGGGAATCTTCTCCTATGATAGTAGTTGTATTCATGGAAACTTGTGTGATTTATTGAAGTTATGACAATTGTGTTTTTGTCACCTAGATTATGAAGATATCAAACCTAGTTCATCTTATGGCATCATTTGACCCTAATGAAAGAAAAGTGACACAGTTAATACATATTGTCATAATTATTGGATCTCTGGGCATAAATATCTACAAGAGAAATAATTTCACAGTGGCATAGGCTCATTGTACCAAGGTTTTTGTTTGAGCACATTCATTGCTCATCAATCCTATTCCTTCCTCCCCATAAAGCAAAGTAAAGGAGCCATGAAGGACATTTCGTTTTACCTTTTCATGTTGTACCTTCAAGTAGTGAAAGCTTTTGATCAGAGTCTTTTATTAGTAGAAGTGAGATTCCGCTGAAATAACCTCCGTAAACTCAGATCTTGGATCTCTCAAGAAAAAAATTGGTTCTCCTAAAAGACCTGAAGCTATCTTGTGCAATAAAGTTTTTTTTAGATACCTTACATGTGGCACTACTCTAGGTATAACAACTCATCATATATAGCTCAACATCATTCATGACCTTTTTACAAGGTGTAGAAGATTCTGTAAAATTATGACAGTATTGCAGTCTTGTTCATAAACAAACCAAGTGTGATCAAGACAGTCAAATAACTTATCTTTTGAAGAATTGTCTATTATGAAGAATCTATAGGGATCTTCAGTTATATTTTTTTTTTTTTGCATCAATATGGAGAAGAGATGCATCACACCTGAAGCTTCCACGTAGAAGAACAGTTAAGGTAAAGAAGTTCATGGCACTATTGAACAATCTCTTTTGAGGCAACTCTCACCTTAAAATCAGAGGTGCCTTGAATAAGTATTTGAAGGGGACCATGATTTTGATATCCTGATATTATGTAGAATAGTGTTATAAACACCTGAATGAAAAAGATATTTCCTCACTGTAGATTAGTTACCTCATGACTTAACCCTAGATGATCACCTTAATAGCAAGCTATAAAATCCTTGGACTAATTGTAAGTTGTAGATGATTGTATTCTCGATATTCAAAGGGAAATATGAAGTTTGGATACAACTATTCATGTTCTCTATCCAACAAGATTATTATCCTCTCCTTCACCAATCATATGCCTTGATTCAAAGACAATTTATTGATAGCTACACATTAAGATAGTATGATCTACATTAGAGCAAGTTGAAAATCTGATAGTATGAAAAATGGTAGGAACTCATCTAAGTGTTGTGTATCTTGAGGCTAACCTTCACTTTCTGCCACACAAGAAAATATATCTTGGTCCGAATGATTTCTACTGAAATTCTAATTTGTAAGTTGCCCAAGATTTTGGCAAAGGGAAACTATCACGTTTATCCCACATGTTTCCATTGCGTTTGCTCTTGAATTGGTTTGTAACCTGTACTGCTAATTATTTTTTTGCACATGGTTGATACAAATTATCCTCCATAGTATCTGGCATAATATATTCCTTTAATTCTACAAACAATGGTACTCATGATATATTAAAAATGTTGAGGGATAGGTGTCACTCTATCCTCGGGGCCTTTAGTATGCCCTCTTCTTTTGTAAAGCTAGGGAGAATCTAGCCCTTGCGATCAAAGGCATATTCCCATTCATTATTTAGGTGGATGCTATAATATAGAACTTGGCAGTGGCTTTAACACCACTTTCATTGATGATTTGATAACTGAACTACTTAAGCACCAAAGGGGTGTAGTGTAACTCTGCTAACACTTACTAGATATTTTAGTTTGTCTTTCTCATCAAATTCATGAAATAAATTAATAGAGGTCAAATTGTGACATACGAACTCCAACGCCTATCAGGAATCTTGATCACAACAAATTCCTTCAATTTTAGACAATTGTTTGGGTAATATCAGGATCATCGTTTCCATTCAAAGGAGAAAATGTCTCAGTTTTCATCTCTCTCATGATAGCACAAGTATCCTTCAGACCTATCACAACTTTAGTTAGGGATGTGATTAAACTACATCCCCAATAGTCTTCATTATTTTTTTCAATTTTGAAGCCCCTTTCCAAATCTGCAACATGTTCTTGTTCTCTACCTACATCATAAAACAAGTGCTCATCAGAAAACACAAAGGGGCCTTTCTTTAAGTTGAATGCAATGAACTCATCAAGATTGCATGATCAAAGATCAATTGTCTGTCAAAATAAAAAATATGAGATGGTTCAGAATTTGATTTTTCACATCAGATTATTCATTATGTTCACATTCATCAGCAAGACAACCCTGATAGCTTCCTCCTGGATCTGGCACATTATTGAGCTACAGTGATAGGTGAGAGCTATTCATAGCTCACTAAAGGTGTATCAATAGGTTATTAGTCTATTGGCTATAGAATTGACTCTTTTTATTTGTAACTTAGCGAAATGGAAAAGTTATGGAGACAAGCTCCATTCTTCTTCTTTCACTGGGCCATGTAAAATAAATGAAGAAAATAGTCTCAACCCCTTGGAGAAGGAAAGTTGAGAACAACAAATAGCATGAATAGACAAAGAATCCAATGAGCTAAAGGGATAAAAATCATACAACCCATATTGAACCTTCCCATCCAAAGTAGATTCCATGTTGAGCCACAACAAAACCTTTCGATAGAAATTTATTCCAACTGTTGAGAAATCCCACCTTGATCCCACTAAATGTGTGGAAAGGACATATGAAAGGGAATATTAAAGGATAAAGGGATAAGGAGTGATGAGACATGAGCCTCCACCCACACAGAGTTATAGAGTCCTCCAAATTAAGCTCAAGATATAATTTAGGAAAGGCAAATGCAACTTTCTTTCTTGTCAACTAAACTAAACTAATTTTCCTTTGGAAGTTTTTCCAATATATCATCCTTGTGTTCCAAGGTATACAAAAAATTTAAGGTCAATTTTTGAAATAATAGAGTTCAAGCAATGTCTAGATCTTCTTCACATGCCTTCCCCATCTATCTAATGTTGGAAACATTATGTTTAAGACAATATTTGGAAAACCTGGAGCCTCATAATTACTCTCCACATGTATATTACAACCAAACCATGTTTGTTTCAGGTGATTTTCTATTGGAAGTGATGGATCAACACTAGTGGAGAAAGCCACTCTATACATGGAATGGGTTTAAGAAGCCATCTAGGAGATGAGATAGTCCTTTATGTACTTCAGATTTTGTTGGTCATGCAATAAATTTAAAATCATGCCTTCCCATAAAGATCAAGTTATGGAACCCTAAAACTCCCATGTAAAAGCAAACATTATGATGCAATATTGGCAACAAAGATTGGGCCATGTAATAACAAGAAAAAAAGAAATGCATACTATTAATTTCGAATGTAGAGGATGTAAAAGAGACAATAAAATGCCATATATTTTCAATTCTTTACATGGGCTTATTAACTCTTTAGAGAGAATCTATAACCTATAGTTTACAATACAATAAGGTTAATTTCTAGTTATTTCAAATACAAGGAGGTCAAGATTTGGTAGCACATGGAAACTTGAAGATGATACTATTTTTTTCTAGATTAACGGTTAATACTAAATCAAATTTACTTAGGGTGTCGATTTGTTGTGAATGGGATTTTTTTAGGAGTGAATTCCATGTCTGTAATATTTGTAGTATCATCTAGAGTTGGTGAATTTGAAGTTGCATATTCATACGACGAAAGGCTGAGACACTTATGGAGAGACTGTATATGTAGGAATGTGCTTATTTGAACCTACACCAGAATTACTAACCATGGTATCAAAAATTATTTGCTTCTTGAAAACCTCGCATAGTGATATCCTCTTATGTCGATTGTGGTAAAGGTTCCTAAACAATGATTTCAGAGATGCAAGCCTTCCTTCCTTGCCACTTATCCATGAGTGTACAATAGGGAAAAAAAGATTTCCAGACTTGATTTGGTAACATTTATCTGTTGCATCTTTAACCCTAACCCTAATATTTTAGGATGCATGAGATGGACCTTGAAATTAAATAAATAAATTCTAGTTTCCAGAATATTGACGTGGAGTAAATGTGAGTGAGAGTACACTACCTGTAAGTTTGATAGATGTTGTCTTGAACCAGTGTTGACCACTTGTATTAGACTGATTGGTGTCCTCATGGAAGTTAGTGATCCTACAGGAAAGCACAAGCTTATTGTTGTTGTGGTATCAACAACAACTATATATCCTTTCCTTGCTTCTCTGCAACTATCCAATCATAACATGCTAACTAATTCTTGCAACTAACTTTATATATATATATATATATATATATGGTTGGGTTCAGTGGGCTTCGATGTTTTCTTTTCAAAGTGGAAACAATTTCATGTTTGACATTGCAAGCAATGTAATCAAAGCTCACAAATTCCATTCAAAATAATACCAAGGTTTGTAAATTTCACTCTTATGAATTTGGTTAGAGTCAGGTTGGTTCACATGAATACGAAAGTTTGATTTTTTGTTGTAAACAATTCACAAACAATGATGATTTTGGTAAAGTCTAAGTTGGTTCAAATTCCTCTTTATCTGTTAGTTATTAGCTCCACTTTAGCAAATAAAAGGCTATATTGTCTTGTTGACCCAACTGTACACACTACAAATTCTTTCCATCATTTTTTGAATTTTAAGATGACAAAGATCAAGGCTCAAATCTTATTCCACATATATTAGGCAATTTTGTTCTCACCAGGCACCACAGTTCTTACACAACCTATAAATAGAGCCAAGGTCACTAAGAGTTTCATCATTCTTGGATGCAATTCCAATGTTACAATATGAATTTTAGTATGGCTTACGGGGCTAGTGCAGGGTCAACCTTCTTAAGTGGACTTTGTCTTTCATTCCTATATAAGCTCCTTTCAATAAGTGCCATGCAGACTCACTAGACTTGATGCAGAACAAATCAAGGACTCCATGCACATCTTGTTCTTTCAATGGCTAGACGACCTGCTTCCACGAGGCCATGGATGAGTATGTAAGATTTTAGCATGGATTGACTAACCAATTTTAATCTCTCACTCAAACTTCTATTACTAGATTCTTGTTGACTCTAAGGATAAATTCATTGATTTATTTTTATTTCCTCCCACGATTACCCATCTATGCTCTTTTACTTGTTAATATTTTTCTAAGGGCATGATTAAGTATTTCTTTTTCATCTTGACAGTTATCGAGACAGAAATAGAGACATCTTTTCTCTTCTGCTACATCTATAATGATAAGTAGTTATTTTTCATTTTCTTTCTTTCAAAAACATTATCACTCTTTGCATTAGCATCTTCACACTGATCACGATTCTTTTTTTGTTTGATTTTTTTTTCCTTTTTTAGAATGAAATTGATACACATTACATTGGGCTAGTAGATTTTTATTCTCTCTTCTCAACTACTTCATTAGTTTTGTCTTTTTTTCTTTGGTTTTTTTTGTGACAAGAGGAAATGGCAATTAGGAGGGTCTCGTATGACATGACATCAATTCCACTACTCTCACTATAACCCATAGTTAAGAGTTGGGTAGGTGGGACACTCATGGGATTTTGAACTAGCAATCATTATGCAAGCTATGCCTTAACAATGCATCCATTAACTAATGGTTCTATGCCCCATGAGCTATTGGTTGTAATTTTTATTTTCATTGACCTACTACTTTGATTACCTATGGACATTACTAAAACTATCTTATCCTACTACAAGTACTATAAGTTACCATTAGACCACAATATGCTTACTAAAATGTTTAATGGATCTATCAATTTGGAAATTTTAAAGGAATTAAAGTTTGGCATAGTTGTGTTGTATAGGGAACGACACGAGTTGGGAAAGGAAGTTGGAAAAAATGACTACATGACAACAAGATTTTGCTAGAGAAATGAGAATTCTATTAATGTAGAGAAGCTCAACCTCTTCTCAATTAGAAGTGTGCATCTTTAAATACATGTAAGATTGCTCGAATGCACCTGTAATGTGATGCAATTGCCTAAAATATTGAAAGGACACTTCTAATTCTTATATTGGAATGGAAATGTAGTTGGAAACATTTACTAACATACATCACATTAAAGGACATATTCCACTAAAATATTTAAATAGTCTACAAAAATAGTTTGGTTCCCTTGTACATATTTCTTGTGTCCTCTAGTTGAGAGGAATTGGCACCAAATGTTGCTTAGTTTGGGAACAAAACCAAGTAGCGAGAACTAGGTTAGGGTAAGACTCTGGATAAATGGCAACAAAACCATAAAATAAAGTATACACTCTGTAATCTTAATAAGAAATGAACATGTCTCGTAGAGTAAATCTATATAAGTCCAGAAAAGACAGAAAAAATGAGCTTTAGAGAAGAATATATCTTGAACAACTTTTGACAAATAGCTATTTCATAGAAAGGTCAGAAATTGTTCTCGATCTGAAAACCCTGTTAAGGGACCACATCCTGGTATGAATGTTCTAAGACAAATCCTTTTTGAAAGACAAAATAGAACAAAGCTAAGTATCGAGTAAGGACTTTGATAACAGGTAGCAAACCCATAAAGAGAAAGGATATGATTTGTAATCATAATAAGAAATGAACAAATCTGGAATATTAAGCCTATCCAAGTTTGAAAAAAAGGGAGTAGAAATATAGCCAAATGTCCTTACTCTGAAAGCCCTAAATTCCATAGAGGGACTCCCCATACAAAACTAAGAAAAAGAAGAGACAATAAGCACTGAACCATACCAACTTATACTTTTTATGCCTCTTCCCATCGGCGGTCTCAATAATAAACTTAGTAGAAAAGATATTAGCTAGCTTGGCACCATAACCATTCCTTCCATTGGTGGTCTTCTTCTTAGATTCATCATAGTTACTTCTCATTAACAGATGCCCAAAGATCATCTCTGGAACATACACACCCTCCTCCTTGTGAATCTCCACGGGAACACCATCTCCATTGTTGTAAATGCTGATGCAATTATCCTCCATATTGCTGGTGGTCACCTTCACGGAATCGATGGAGGGATCCCATTACTTGTTATCAGACACATTGACAAGGACCTCATTGAAAATCTTGTAAAGACCTGCCACGTATGAGATGCTATGGTGAACCATCTCATTGACTTCGTAAACCTAGAGGGGCTAGGTATGCTTCTTGATGGAGCTAACATATGTTTCGGGGCAAAGTAGGATGTGCTCTAGCTAAGCCTTCCTTTGGTATGTTTCTTCTTTGGTTTTACCCACATCATTTCTACTGGCTTGTTGCATGTTGGTGCTATTACTCGACTGTAATGGTTGGTTTTTCTTACCCGCCATGACATAGAGAATGGCTTGACACAGATATTGTGTCAATGGGGATCGGGGAAAGGGCTACTTTGGGTTTTCTAGGCTCTACACAAGATATACAATCCAAACAACCCACACCTTTGTCAAATCCATGTTGTGGATTGTTTGTATTTTAATGGGTTTGAAAAAAAATTTATTGATTGAGATCTTGAGGGAAAGTGTGTTGTTTTGGGAGAATATGACAAATATGAGTGTTAAATAGTTTTACGGTTTGTCTGGCATAATAACTCGAAAAACAATAGAACTACAATTTTTCTAAATTTACGTCCGAATATAGTGAACCTAGATTCTAATTAATTTTTATAACCCTGTATTAGTTGTTCAATGATATGAAGGTAGAAGGATTAAGCTTTGGATTTGATGGCAACTTATGCTCTTCAAAATATTGCTTGTAGCATTTGATAAGATTTTATTTGTTTCGTAACCTTCTATATCACAATGATAATGATTTTCCTTGTATCTTATGTATATTATAATTATATACTAGTGTTACATTCTAGTTACTTAAAAGCATTCGAGAAAAAATATATTTGTTATTTTGTGTTTTTAGGTTTGTTTCTAGTGATTATTATCATAAATTTTACGAATAATCATGTTATGTTTAAAAAATAAAGGTAATTGGTTAATTAGATGACGATTATTAGATGATTTATTAGATCATTACATTCTATGTTTTCCAAATTTGATTAATAAAATTTCATATTAAATCGAAAGTATGTTGTTTTAGGTAAATATGACAAAGATTTGATAGAGATGGCTAGGAAATAACCTAATTTTGGCACCGATTTATGTCTCTGGAGCTTCCAAGGGTGCTCCATGGAAGGAACCTCATCCTGTGATTTTAAGCAAGTTAAGATAATTTCAAGAATGGATTCCTAAGAACTCTGCTATAATGATTTTATCTCGGGCATATTTCTCCATTGGTAGGAAAAAACCTCAGTGAATTCACTATTAACACAATTTTGAATAGATTTAATTAAATCTTGGTCAAACACTTACTCCATGTTCTAGGTTGAGTTTCTCAAATTTTCTTTTAGCTTTCAATATCCCATTGTCATTTGATCTATGATGTCATCGTTCAATCTATACACTCTATTCAACTTGAGATCATCAATAACAAAAACAACATTGACTGTAGTCACTTTCAATCTATACATGTCATTCAACTTGAGATCATCAATCACAAAAACAACATCAACTATATCCAATTCAATCCTCTATCAACTTTTCCCATGCCTAAAAAGTCATGCCAAGAAAGGCACAAATTTTAGGGCACATGTCATTATATTTCTTGTTTTCCACTTCTTTCCTGTTAGAATAAAATTTACATCTAAAAAGAAAATTGTGTTTACAACATCCTAAATTAATGACACCACAAAAAAATACACTCTGTTGGTAATCATAAAATTTTAATAGGGCTGCAAGGAATTACAATTATGGGAAAAGGCCAGGAAAGAAGGATTGAAAACAAAGCAATAGTTAAAATAGTGAACAAATGAGAATGCTATGAAACCCAATTGATCGACCTAGGACACCCAAGTTAACATTGGTTCATTTGTGTGGTCAACAAAGTTTAACCGAACCAATAGGTTGCATTTTCGCCATGGTCTACGCCACCCAGATGGCATAACATGAAATCCCCAGGCAATTTTGAAAGAATATTTACCATTTAGACTCGGCACCTAAGCCAATAGAAGTTCCTCATGGGTAAGAAACAATAATTCTTATAATTAAAAAATAAAGATAAAATGTAGTTAGCTACCTTTTGAGTGGGTTTGGCCTCTGGAAGCTTCTCCTCTAGCATAAAGCCTCAATCTTGCTTGTCTGAGTCCACATCCATTTCCTCGACATTCGATTTCTTTGCTTTGGGACTCTCAAAAGCCTGGGTCCAGGCGAATCCGAGGTCCTTTTTGGGTCTCTATCATTTTTAGGGATGATTGGATCATCATAATCCATCTATGCTAGAGAATCTACCTTGTGACCACCTATGGTCTTAGGATATTTTATTTCCTTGTCGTAATCAATGCATTATTTCTCTCTTATTTTCTTATTTTCTTGGTTGATTTTTGTGTCAGAAAGGCACATGTTGTCTTCTTTGATGAAGTTGTTATTGCTTATGCCTTTGGGTTCATCTTCCTCCATAGAATCTTGGACATATAGCCTCATTGTGCTTGTCTAGAAGTATTTTGAAGTTTTTAAGAGAGATGGAGGGCTTGGATATGGGCCATCACCTTGTAGCGTGGGAAACATGGCAATGCATATTCCCATTGTAGAATGAAATCACCACAATTAGAGGCACCAAGAATCCAATCTCATGAATCCAACCAAATGAACTAAATCATATGTGTGATAGCATGGTTTCACCCTTCCTTCTCCTTATTTGTCCCTGAACAAACCTTTCAAATGGAGGGAAATAAACAATTTTGATATTTGAAAGAAAGAAATCCATGAAACCTTTAATGGAACTTAAATGAAATGCAACTTAAATGGAACCTTGAATGGTACTTAAATGAGAGGGACTCCTATGCCAAGGTAAGGTGAACATGTGGATTCAAGTTTAAGCCTTAATCTTTTACATCTAAATTAGAAAATGTGGTATTTTCCCATGTATAGGCAGATATCAGGGTGCCATTTTGGGAGGCTAAGTTGCTCCCAAGGAAATATAACGAAACCCTATTTTAGGTGTTTGTTAAAAGTACATTGATAAAATTCATTTACTGATCCAAGAACTAGGGCGAAACCATGAAAGTTAAAATTCAACAATGATATTCAGCTTGTGGCAATTGTTTTCCTAATTGAAGTAATCCAACAAATATTAATTTTGCAAACCGTGTGTTCAAAACTTAGTTTCTCATTATTTCCATATAGTATTGTTTTGTTTCTGAAGCCAATATACATGAATTTCATACGAACAAGATGCTTACAGCTAAGAATTAATACGAAGAGAGAAAAAATAGCACTTACAAGCTCCATCCACATTCATTGTTCTGGTGAAGTAGTCGTTTCCTCACTTGTTAATCCCAACCAGTGTGTTGAGGCGTAACCAACCAATGATCCTTGATACAAATTTCACCATCGATGATTTATTCTCTCTACATCATAATACTTATCAAGGGTGCCCTGTGGCTCCACCTCCCAAGGAAGACACATTCAGTACATGTCTAAAGCCCAAAGAGTTGTAAAAACCAATACCATGAATTTTTTGTTTCAAAAACAAAGGATTCTCACCTGGGCACCAGGGCTATGAAGTTTCTCTCCAACGCACATCCCCCAATCTAGAGAGGTCATTGAATATACCCAGGTAGTAGAAGAACTTGAGGCATGGTCACATTGAAGAGTGCTCAGGGGTGGCTCAAAGGAGAGCTTCCTCTTGACCTGCACCTCCCGGATGCTACATCAGAGTGCTCAAGGGTGGCTCGATGTGGAGCATTTTCATTGCAGATTTATCTTGCCATAGCACCTCTTAGCTACTGCATCACAGTTTTCATGGGTGGCTCGATGTGGAGCATTTTCATTGCAGAGTGTTCAGGGGTGGATTGATGCAGAGCTTCCTCTTGTCGCGATGCCTCAGGACCCTAGACCACACAGAGGATAGAGAAGAGGAATCTAAAACTTCTCAAGAACCTAGACCACACAGAATAGAAGACTCAAACTTGCACGGGCACACCAAAGACAAGCAGAGTCGGGATAGGACAAAATGATAAAATTTTAAGGAAAAGGGGCTTTGAAAAGTGCCAAACACATGTGGCTTTGAAAAAAAAGGCTTAACATAAAATAAAATTTTAAGAAAAAAAGACTTAAGACAAAAATGATCATTTTAATACAAAATTATTATTTCGTCTTAAATTAATGTTTTAAATATCTCAGGTTCTATGGTTAGCATCACTGCCACTGTTGAAATCACAGGTTTTAGATGGGGTTTGGGTTTTCTTGTAGGTGATGAAAATAGACCTATTTATGCATACAAAGTAGTCGGTATGCGGTCTTCTCTAATGGATTTCAAGGTATTTTACTGTGCTTGGCCGTGACTACAACCAAAATGAGAATAAGATAAGTGTTGGAATGATGACATACCTCTTCTCACGGTTGCATCTAGGATCCCTGGTCAGTGGTGTTCCCTAATGGATCAAGGAGTTAATGTCGTGCATTGTGGCTAGGTGGGGGTTAGGGTTTTCGTTGTTTCCACAAATTTAGGTATTTTTATATGACGGTTTTATTTTTTACTCCCTTGAAAGAATCGATAGTGTCTAGCATAAATAGTTATGGAGGAGGAATTGATAGATTAATTGGAAGACCCGATAGAGAATATCTCCATTTGGACAAACCCTCCACCTCAATACCTTGGAATTGAGATAGAAGCGACACCAAACTCAAAAAATTTCACATCATTGGAAAATATTACGGAAGGGATTCCCTTTTCGCCAAAGTTTTCCAGAACCAATGAGTCTGCCTCCTCCCTGCAACATAAGGAGGCACCATATGAGATCCTGACAACAATATCATGGATTTGAACAAACAACTATCTCTTTAACCAAGTTTCTTGATTGAGGCCCTAAATTTCTTCGAGACCCGCTTAAACCCTGCCATCCTATTACAAAATTTCAGACACATTTTCACATATTTGGAGGCATATTTCACCTTTTGAGGTATTTGGGGTTAAGTAGATTACAAAAACCCAGGGTGACTATTGTCCATATGATCCTAGTTGAATAGATAAATTGCTAAATTTAATATAGTGGAGAAATTACTTTCAGATCATGGCATCAATCATACAATAACTAAAATTTTAAGTACTTGAAGAATAAAAGCGTTTTGGAGATACATACGTAATTTCTTCTTCAAAATCAGCTTGGCATACCTCAAGGAAACCTCTACAAGCTACCCAAATAAAAATTGCATGGCCATCAAAATCATTTCAAAATGAAGTATACGATATACACAAAAAAGAAAGGTGGAAGTTGTACAACTATTATATTGCTCCGTCTGACCATACAGATCCATACAATTGTATTGATTCTTTTTACAATTTCCTTTCAACCTATTGGAAACCTGTAAGTTCATCCTTATTGTGCATTTCTTTCTCTGAGTTGTTCAATGTGAGAAACACCTCTCTATCTTGTTGTATTTATGCTTTTTTGAAACATGTACAAGTTCATGATTGCACTACATTTCTCAATGTACATATTGTTTAAGCCCTTTTCTTCATATTTGGAAGAATTTTTGCATGGGGAGATATAATGTGTTTGTTGGCATAATAAAACCCTCAGAAGAATAGAAAATTCATGCTTTAAAAGGATTTCGTGAAATAGAAAGTGGCAAGTGGCAAGTGGAAATATGGACCCATTTTATTTGTTCAAAAGGAAAAAGGAAGTGCTCCACTCGAGGATGATTAGGGCTCTGAATTTTTTTTATTATTTTCTGAATTAGGTTTGATTTGGAAGATCTAAATAGAGGAGAGTGTACTTTTGCAAAATTCATAGCTGGAATATTGGAAGTCCCCTCCAAGCTTAGTTGAATATCTTTCGGAGTATTGGAAACGAGGTTATGTAACATTTTTTCGTCACTCTATTCTTTCCATGGATGATTATGGTTTTTGAAATCTCCATGAGTTTAGGTGAGACTTGTTTGGTCCTCTTGACCTTATTGCAAAATAAAATAAAATAAATGATGTATGGTTGGTTGTTTGTCCAGTAAGAAGGTTGTACTACTTTCTCTACTTCATTTAAGAGTTCATGTTTCGGTTATTCCTTTGTTGTTCAAGGTTGTCTATTATCACTTGGTGGTAATTTCATTGTTATTATGTTGCATATTCTTTAAGGGTTCCTAGTGATTCTTTTTTTTTCATGTTTCCAAGCTCCCATATTCCAACTCTTAAGAAGAGATAATGACATCACTAGTCACTAGCCCCAATCAAATCTCTCCTTTTACTCTTTCTTTATTTGAAAATTTGTTTTGTATTGATCAAGTCACGTTTGTGAACGGATTAATTAATTCTTTTTTGTCATATTCAAAGCCTTTTCTCTTTTATTTTAACTCCATCACCCAAATGGATAGGCATTGGTCTTTGTGAATTCCACCATTCTTTTTATTATAGATAAATACCCTAAAACTAAATTTTGGTAGGGTTTCCTCCCTTGTGTTGGAAAATAATTGGCCTAAAGTGAGGAAGCATTATTGTTTTGATGGGAAACCTTTCCAAGTTCTCATAGGGTTGCACTTGGTTAAGGGACTTTGTAATATTTGAAGTCTAGGTTTGGTAGGTAACAAATTGGCATTGTTGTTGAGGATGGTGTCCAATTCCAAATATTTAGTAGATTAGTTACAATGGTTTGATGAGGGCATTTCTTTGAAGATCTAGTGGCTCTAGGAGGAAGCAAAGCATTGTACCAAAATATTTTGAAGTGACATGTTGTATGTAGAGGCGAAGACATCCAACAAGATTGAAGGCATTTGAAAACTCACCAAGTGACTCCATTGATGTCGAAAGGAGGTATGTTTGTAATATGTTTTTTAAATTTCATATCAACTTTTTAGTTTGAAGATAGATGGCTTTTGTTGTCTGATTGCATCTCACTTTTAATATTTTTAGTATAATGTATTTTCCTTATGCATGCCCCCACTCAAACAGGGCAGTCCCAATTCAACTCTTTTATTCTCTAAGTCATATTCACTGCAATATTCCCTACCATTATTTCCTGCCATATTATGTCCCTCTGCTCTATATGGAAAGGTTGAGGTCAGAAAAGCATTAGATCACTCACTTGTCATGATTGGGATAGAAGAAGAAAGACTTTTGAAGCTGCAAGGAACCTATGCCCGTGCACACAACTTTTCATACAATTATCATTATGATGAAGGTACACTTCCATCAAGTCTTTATTGCATGCTAGATTTGGACATCTGAACTATGAAAACCTTCGTTTGTTGAAGAAAAATGGTGTTACTGGTTTGCCAACTATTCCTAGGAAACTTAAGCAATGTGATGCTTGTACCTTAGGAAAGCACAACAAACAATAATTTCATGATTCTCATTCCAAAAGACATAGAAAGATCGAACTCATTTATTTTGATTTGTGTGGCCCTATGCATGTTCCTTATGCAAATGGAAATAAATATATGATGACATTTATTGATGACTACACCAGAATGTGTTGGGATTATTGATGCTTGTTCCTCTCTCTTGTATTGGTTAGGTGCCCTCATAGTCTATCAAGGCTAAATCCTAGTTTGGAAAACTTAGTTGATTGATGCCCTAGTTTGAGACCTCATCCTTATAAAATCCTAATCTATGATAACCATTTTTATTGTTTTTGGAGTTGTGCTTGCTAGACTTCACTTTGCTTCCTTGAGTAACATGAAGCCTTAGACCTAGGGTTGCTTTGACTCCATTTTCCCTAACCCTATATTATATTAAGCCAATAGTCTTAGCATAAATTTTATCATTTTTCGCAAAACCCAAAGTCTCATCCTTGGTAACAGTTTGTTTAGGGTTTGACCCTAAGCCATAGAAAAACCCTTAACTACTATCAAACCCTAAAATACTCAAATCTAGCCCTACTTGACCTAGGCACCTTACCTACTTGCTTTTCCCTAGCTAGTAGGATAAAGATATTTAGTATTGTTAAAGGGTTGTATCAGCCTTACTATCAAGGTTTGAATGAGTTTGATAATTTTCTATTATTCTTTTTTTATTGTAATTTTTTCTCACTTTAGATGGAAATATTACATAAATTTATGACAAACTAGGTGCATAGAAACGTTCCCTAGCAACTAATATACTAGATTTAAATTGAAATGGACAAAAATACATTCAAGTTACATAATTTCTATGCAGGGTCCATTATAGGGGCTTAAAATGGTCAATTTGTTTTAGCTAGGGAACAAGAGTTTTACTAGCAACATGAAGCCAAATCTGACAAGCAGTGAGGGTACAAGCAAGATATAGAGTAAGGCTTAATGCAAAGGAGTGTACTTAATATATCCACATCATCAAACATTTGTCATCCCACATAGGATGCCTTACGTAGTACCTAGTTAGTCATAAGATCAAGTTGGTCACAACCTTAATAGCTTCAGAAAACAAGTGGCAATACTCTTCATCATCTAAGTTATGTTTAATCAAGAATATAACATTTGTCCCAATCGTTATTAGGAAGGACTCCATGGCGAGTTGTCTTTGCACATCAAATTTAATTAATATCCACAATTAAGTTTGGTGTATTTGTTGAACATGAATCCCTAGGGATTTCAACCTAGCCAGTCTCGGTAAGATGGAAACTTTTATGAAGTAATTTTTACCCACTAAAATGATTGATGGGCCATTTGTTGAGTGTTTGCTGGGCCATTTTTCCCTATCCTTCCAACTACCTTAAGAGAATTCAGGGGATGGGTTATGGCTAAAGAACTAGACCCCATCATCTGAATCATTCAAGTGGGAATAGGATAAATTGACCCGCTACTATTAAGAATTATTCCCATATTATAATGACTACTCTCTATGAACCTGGTTTAGAGGAATAGAGATTTGGCTTGAGGTTGATGTTCATGGTTACTTGGTTGATGGTTAGTGAGGCAATATGTGCTTCCAGGATTGACACACAATGCAATCCTCACACTTGTATATTGATGGTCAGAGGCCACACATTTATTTTGAGTTGAGTTTAGGAGCCTTTCAGGGAACATTCACCCATTGATATAGTTTATTGAAGGCTTTGGGAATTCCACTTAGAACCATTCCTTTCCACTTGCACAATGACTTAGAGTTGAAGCATGCACTTTGGAGCCCACTTGCCCACATTTGAGGGAGCTTAGGGGTTGGTGGATGATAGGTTTGAAGATTGCTTGAAGATTGAACGTGGTTGAGATGGCCTTTGGAAGCTAGAGGTTAGGCAAAAATCCACTTGTACCCCTCTATTTTTGAGAAGGATCACATTTTGATGGTTTGGAAGAAAAATGGTCATCTTATCCCTTCAAAAGTAAGCTTAGATGAAGCCATTGTTGAAAACAAATATGCAACCTCACAAGAAGAAGTTGGACTCCTGACTTGGGGAAACCAAGACTCCCCACCTCAGTTGTCGCATGTACCAACACACCTATTAATGTCACGTCACCGCCATAGTTTCCTTTAGTATCATGTGACATTATACTGATAGACGTAAATGATATTTGTACAACTGACACCACGCGCATTCTATAATCTCGCCTAAATGTGTACCAAAGTAGAGAGCATTACCAAAAAATACCTTAGGTAGTAGTGTCCGAAAAAACCTCAATAACATATGTAGGTCGATAAACTTCGATGTCAATTATTAATTATAGATCCCAACCCATGTAGCTCATCACCTGCTCAATCGACTAGGACACCTCTTCAAATACAATAGATTGACCAATCGATTTGTATTCCTCCACCATTACATAAACCCATACATGTTATATCGATTCCTCGAAATAGGATGACTTAGTCTCTATAAGCTCAATCATTAGAACCATGTAGACAGTGTAACTCTCAGGTGACCTCCTTTGCCTATGCAAATTTGAAAGATGGATGTGAAGACCACCTTCCTTGATGGTGTTTTTGAGGAAGAAATTTACATAGAGTAGGCATAGGGATTTGAGACATATGACTGGGAGATGTGTGTAGACTCAAAAGAGCCCTGTATGGTCTCAAACAAGCACCCTAGGCATGGTACACTCGAATTTATACATATCTCAGTGAATTGGGATTCAACAAAAGTGAAGCAGATGCCAACCTCTATCACATTGTGGTATATGGAAAGCTACTTAGCTTGGTATTGTATATTACTGATTTGATATTCAGAGGATAGATTAATTGATTCGGTCTTACAAGGAGGACCTTGCAAGATAATTTGAGATAAAGGACATGGGATTGATACATTACTTCCTTGGGCTGGAAGTATGGCAGGGTGATGGTGAGATGTTTGTGAGTCAGGGGAAGTATGCCTCTGAATACTTTAGATATTTTACATGGAGAACGACAAGCCTATAGACACACCTCTAGCTACAAACTGGAGGAAGGAGAGTGCTTCTTTAGGAAAGGTAGTACATGCTACCATGTACAGATAGCTTATGGGATCCTTGATGTATCTGGTGAACAAAAGGCCCGACATATTGTTGGGAATGGGTTCCCTGCAGTCAATTTTGACGTTAAAAGCCCATGTTTGGGGGCTAAAGGCCCAAGTTTTGTAGGAGAGAATGTAAAGTCTCCACATTTTGTGGCCACAGAGCGCGAAGCTATAAGTAGTCAAAAAGAGGTTTCAGACTTTGTTTAGATAGTTTATGCTGGCTTGATGAGATCCACCCTTGGTCCACAAACCATGGGATTGTATAAGAACGAAGTCTTAGAAGAGTATAAGGTAGCGAAGTCACAAGTTTTTTTGATAGACTTCTAAGTAATTTTATTGGTCTGTGAGAGCTAAGAGTGAAGAGTCTTAGCGTAGGAAGAGGCTTTGTAGCTGAGTGTGCAGAGGCCTAGGGTAGAAGTCCACAGATGAGTGCGCGGACCACTGCAGCTGTGTGCGTAGGGTAGTCAGATTGTACCGGAAATCTGGATTATCAATAACGAGAAGTATTATGGAATTATCTGTGTATGCATTATTTCACTTCTGTTATGCATGTTGTGCTTATGTTAGATTGAATATTGGGGTTATGAATTAATGCTATATTAATGCGTGAAATCTATGTATTTTACTTTGTCATATGAACGCAAGTAAGAATACCTGTTTACACGAAGATAACCGTAATGCATGTTAAAGTTATAAATACTTAAGTGAATTTCAGTAAATATAGAACTAAGAGTAATTAAAGAGGCATGTAAGTGCCTGATCTATCTATTTAGGGTTCACGAAGGATGATCAGATACTTTCATGGTGGCTTCAAGGAAGAATAAGAGAAGTACATTGACAAGCCATAAAGGGCTTATTGATTTGCGTGAAGGACAAGTTAGGGCAAATAACCGACATCATAACCATCTCAAGGTGTAGAAATTTGGTTCTTGCATCCCCCCATACTGCTTCAGGTCAGATTTCGGTCTATGCTCCTCAAATTGACACCGAAAGGGCCAGTAGTGTAAGGATTTTCTTGGCTACTTACATTGAACCTGGGTCAGGGCCCATCAAGCCAACACATATGTTATGAAACTAATCAGTTGAGTCAAGCCATGGTGAAGCCTACCATGATTTATTAGAAGGAAACATAGCATGTGTTGAGGTACCTTAGAGGCATAAATGAGTATGGGGTATGGTATAAGAGGACAAAGTGAGTGAAGCTCCAAGGCTTCACTAATGAAAATTGGGCACAAATTCCATTAGAAAAGAAAAGTACTTCGGGTGCTATCTTCAGTGCTGAGTCTGCAACTATTTCTTGGTATAGTAGGAAATAAAGGTATGTGGCACTCATTTCAACAAAAGTTGAATACATGGCTACATGTCAAGAAACATGTGAGGCCATATGGATGAGGAAACTAATTGTCGGTCTTTTGAGTCAGTATATGGATTTGACAATGGTTTGTTGTGATAATCAAATGATCTGATATCACCCGTCAATGACCTCAGACAATTAATGAAGGTATTATAGACTCATGTGTTGGGGTGTGCCTATGTTATCTTATGCAACAAATCGATAAGATTGCGAAATACATAGACAATGAAACAGTAAGAGAGCACAGTAAGAAAACACATAAAACACGACAAGCTTAATAAGGAGTTCACCCAATCCTCCAAGGCTACGTCTCCTGGTCCAACCTTCAGTGGTGGCCTTTCTATTATGTCTTAAAAGAAGATTTTTAAAGTAATGAGCTCAATTTGAGTCTCACTTAACAAATGATGATCAATAGGATTTTACTTAGATCCCCCAAGTCTCTAGAGTACACAGACTCCCCTTACTGAATCTCAACCTGAACTGGTCTCATTGGTATGAGTCCAATTTGGCACTCAATACTGGACAGGTATACACAGAAGAGTTCCTTGAACCTCTCTAGCCTTCTCTGGGATTCACAGACCCTCAGAATCTCTTTGTCTCTGTCTACTCGATTCCTCCTTTGCTCTGCAGGTCAACTCGACTTCTTTGTTCTCTGCAATTTTGTTTCTCTCTCTTTCTGCCTCTATCTATTTGAATTCCCCTACTCTGCATCATCATCACTGTGTAACACTTCATAGAGAGGTGGCCACCTATTTCCTCATGAACTAAGTGTTAGTTCTCTTTGAATGGTCATTATTTCCATTGTTCCAAGATTGCCTGCGAAAATGATTCCTCTACCAACTCATCGATCATACCAGACCTCAAATCTCATATGACTTAGCCTATTTCCCTATCGAATCCGGTCATCTATCAGATCATTTCTCCATCGTTGATCTAGAGCCTCCAGATCCTACCGTCTCTGTCCATATCGAGTGGGTAAGTAGCATGACCTTTACCTATCCTATCTGAGCGGTTTTCTGTCTCATCCACCAGATGCATGTACCCAGTGTATGGCATTGGGCAGGACTCAGTCAAACCCGCTTACCGCTTAAAGCCCTTCTGATATCCTACTGGCTTTAGCATGGGACCCTCCTCATGGAATCGGCAATTTCCATACAGTTTTATGGTTTCCTCATGACTGAGTGCTTGGAGGCTTTCCTTCACTAAGGGGGACACCCTATGATAGTTGAAATCATGTATCAGAAACCACCCCTGTTTCTTGATTTTACCTCCCATTTTTCAATTTGTGTCAGCGCGCAGTCACCATGGGCCAACGATTTGCGCACTTTGATCAACGGTCCTTGTTGTTCCGTGCTGACCACAAATTACCATTATTTAGAGGTTATTTCTGATAAGCTCGACATCCATAAGACTTTAAAACTTTGGCATGAGTTTTTTTACAAAGTTCAGGAAACTTTAAGAGAGTTTAATGATCCAATTCAGATCATCAAGAATCTAGTATTTCATGATAAGTCCAAGCACATTGATATCAAGTAGCATCACTTGCGAAATTGTGTGCATAGGAGAATTATGATGCTACATTACATTCCAACTCAGAAGAAAGATGCATATATATTGAAAAAGTCATTGTAAAGAGGAAAATTCAAATTCCACAGGTGCAGGATATGGGTGGTTCAAAATCCCTTTCTTGCTAAGAGGGAGTGTTAGAAAATGTAGCAAGAAAGGCAAAAATTGACTTGTTCCTTAGTTAAATTTATTAAGTTGATTTTGCAAATCAACAAGATGGCTTGGATGGCAGTTAACTTGTGTAGCATTGCCTCGTCTACTTGTTTAGATAGTAAATTCCAGTTACATGCTAGAAGTAGAGTTGTCCATGTTGTGTTGCGAAATTTTAACAATCAAATTCAATTATTTTTAGTTTGACTCAGTTAAATAAGCTCAAGGAACTAGTTGAGTCAGTTGAAGGTCAATAGAGTAGTAGATTTTTTGTTAACTCAATGATCTCTCAATTAAACTCATCAATTAGCTAAAAATAACCCAGATATGCATGGAAGTTGAATTGTCAAAATTAAGTGGAGGAAAAGGCACATTGTAATTATTAATTGGATACTAGTTGAGTGTACATGCTCGGCATTGAGGCACGCGATCAATTACCTAGGATTTGCACAAAGGAATAGGGAGTTCCCCTATTATTTAGGAGCTAATTTCCTCGGGAATTGTTCAAGGAAATAGGAGAAAGGTGCGGACTTGAATACACATAAGCAATGTACACTTATGTGTGTTTTTAATGATGACTAAAAAATGAAGGAAGGACTTCAACTCTCCACCCAATTGTAAGCCAACCACATTGCAATCTTTCTTGCAGCTAATTACCCTCAGCTAGATCCAAAGTATGAGGGGATCCATATTAATGGAAATTCAAATTTGAGGCTTAATCCTATAACTAGAAGTACGAGTCCACAATTTTGTTAGTTTATCAACTTCTCTGCAATAGTAAGTACAAAAGTGACTCACCAACCGAATGCAATAATAGAGAAATTGTCTATAATCGTATCAGGAGAGATTGAAGGGACAAAAGTGGAATTGATGTCCAAGAAATCTTGCCAGGAAAAATTGTTGCATTCTTCAAATTCATCTAACCCCACAAACGAAGATCCCAACAAATTGTTGTCTTTATATAAGATAACATGAATGGTAAGTGAAATAACAACCTCACTATAGGCACAACACAGTACTAGCCTGCAAACTAACGAACATAGGGTGCACTATCAAAGTCAATTTTGAAATAATTTGTCTTAAACTATTTTTGTCTCAATTATAATGTTGTCTTAAAATATTTGTCTCTAATTATTTGTCTTAAATATAAAGTTGTCTTAAAATATTTTTCTCTTAAACTATTTTGTCTTAAAATCTCTGTGTCTCAAACTTTTTGTCTTAAATTTAAAGTTGTCTTAAAATATTTTTGTCTTAAACTATTTCTGTCTTAAATATAAAATTTTCTTAAAATATATTTGTCTCAATTAAGACAAAAGATTTATTGTCTTGAAAAAATGTCTTAAAAGTACCCTTCTTGTAGTAGTGTCAATATTTTGAAATAGTTAAACAAAATTACATTGAAGACATCAACAATAAATAACTGTAGTAAGATTGGACTAACTTGAGGTGAACTAGGACAAGAAATATGACCAGATGTTCAAATAACATTATTAACATTATTATATAATTTTGTCTCACTAATATTATTATCTAAAATGATTTTAATAGATAAAATTACTGAATATATTTAAAATGCTTAAACTAATTAAAAAAAAATATATTTTTTATTTATTTATTCAACTTTCCTATCTGGTCTGGGCTCAAAGACAAATATAATTGGACCAGGTCGAGCTGTAAGATCCTCGCCTTCAGCCACTGGACATCTAGGAAGCCATGTCCATATATTGTCAGATAAATTATAAACAACTAACTCATTACACCGCGGACACCCATATCTGATGTACACCATATCCATCACTCCTTGAAAATTGAACTGGAGACATCGACACTCATTGATAGCAGCCTTTCTCTGAAAATGTTCCACCATAGATTGTGGCATCCTTGCAATCTCTCAGACCCCTCGCTCATCTGGCTGATCCAATTGGGGATTCTCTATTACAGATATAATAACACCACCCAAATTGCGAATGCATGAAGCTACAAGCACTCGTGACCCACAAGTGAACACAGCGTTGAACGGCATGAGAAAGAAGTTCCCGTTTTTTATGTTGAAACCCGCGATGCCCAACCTCGCAAGATTTGTGTCCGTAACTTTAAAATACAGCAGGCTGTTTGTGTCCCCAGAAACAGCAGGCTTTTCAAGTTCGAAAATGTGTGGTCGGAAGTTCTGTGGCAACTGTCCTGCTATACTCCACGATTTCAAATTTGAATCATAAATTTCTATTCTCGACTCGACTATCGCTATCACTTTATAAGTGTCTTCATTATCCCCTGCCACGATGTTGGTGACCCAAATAACACCATCGTTCACTCCCGGAAGTTGTAACGACGCCCTTGTAAGAGGATTGCAGTCAGCATACGATATTACGTAAGTGCCTGCCTGAGGATGTAAGATGGACACCAAGAAAAGGCCTGCGACCGATCCCCGGACGTCATAATTTTGCGTCAAGAAGGCAAACGAAATTGTTTTACAGGTCTTTGTGAAGAAGCAGTAAGCCGTACAATCCAATACGTGTAAGTCATGCTGCCATACAAGCCACGGTTTCTTGTTCGGAGGTGACGTAACCCAATCATTAGATATGAATTCTGTAGATGAATGGAGGGCATTCCACTCTTTGCAGACGCCGCAATATCGACATAACTTGTCCACTGGAAGCCATGACAACGACTTCTCCTTGAGATCGTTGGGCAATTGGGACCACCACATTGAGCGCTCCTCCGTATCTTCCCTTTCACCTTCAATTCTCAATGAACAGCACTCCCGCGGCTGTTCTCTACTTTCTGTTTCCATTTTAAAGAAGAACACTCATGCGGATTATTTGCGCAACAGCTCCGTGCCTGTGAAAGGGAACAGAGAGTGAGCGGGTGGCTTATGGCTCTGATTTTACAATCTATGGATTTATATGTACGGGTGGTCATCATAAGTTTTAGCCGACCTTCCATTTTCCGACCTAAATTTGCCGTTGTTTACGAATTACTTAATTTATATGATTTCAGTATCGCTCTAAAGAGTATGGTGATCGATAAAGTGAACAACTTCATGTTGGAAGCTCGATTGTCTACGCAAATTTCGAGATAGGTATTAGAGGAGTGAATTCCCTAATCTTAGAAAACTATTAGCATTTAGCATAACATTCTGGCCATTATAAAGCCCATTATGACGAGAGACAACCCTATAGTGGGGTTTGGAGCTGGCCATTATAAAGCCCATTATGACGAGAGACAACCCTATAGTGGGGTTTGGAGGTATGAAATGTGGTATGATTTGGTTTAACAAAAATGTTTAAACAAGGCTAATTGGATAAGATTTTTTTATTTTTTATTTTATATATATATATTATATACACAGCAGAATTCAATTTTGGGTGGTTATAATTACGTTGTACATTAATTAGTTCATGAGAGCTATAATTTTAGGCAATTCTTTAGATAAGGATAAGGAGCCATTTATCTCTGAGTATCCATTTGATGTAAGTATTCATTGTCCAATATTTTGTTTGAGCTATTTTAGGAGGTGAATATGAAAAGTCATTTTTTATTTATTTTTCTTGAAGAAGAATGGACTTCTACGACTTCATGCTAATTTTAGAGAAGTTATTGAGTAAGTTGTGGCTCTAAGAAAAAAAATTCATATTTAGTAAAAGGAGTTGAGCTCAAACCAGTTGTTTTTTTTTCCATTTTTAAAGTGTGAGTTGAAAGTGTTTCGAGCAATACACAATTAGGGCAATTCTCCATGATGTGATAAGAGAAGGCATATTAATATGCTAATTCTTGGAAGGTATAGGTGCAATATAATTCCTTTAGTGTTTTTTCCATGAATTCATAAGATGATTGAGATGCCATAAAGACACTACAATTTTAACTATTAACCAAGACTAAACTCCACACTAACCAACTATCCTACTACAAAAGGCTATAAAGTCTTCAACTACATCGCCTTCTTCTAGAATGACATGTTCAATAAAAGAATATATCAAAAATTTATTATCATGAATGACTTCAAACACTAATATTAATTATATATATTTAAATCTTATTGATATTTGATATTTTATAGTTCAAAAAATATATTTCCAAGTCTTAAATGTTAAATTATAACTCTACTTTGTTGCTAATAGATTTATATTTTATTAGTGGAGAACATTCTAAACAATACATAAGTCATTGTAATTCATTAAAAGTAATATGGATGTTATGATAAAAATACAAAATCATCATTTTCCATAATTTCCTTACAAGATAATAATTTCCTTTAACTTCTTTGAATATATATATCAAAAAATTATTTTTTGGTGATATACTTACATTATATATTTTAGCATATGCCCCACTAGGGAAATATTCTCTTTGTTGAGGGACTTGCATTCTATTTTCTTGTTGTATACCGCTTTGGGGTAATAAGTATTGGAAATATACAAATCTTATCAAAAAAATAATTCAATTTCATTGAAAATTTAAACACTTGAAAAGGTCTTTAGTTAAAAGTTATTATGTTGTACATAAGTAAATAACATGTATTTATCTCTTTAGTAGAGCTGCATAATTTTGAAGGGAGATAAAGAAATTATTTTAGATAATCCAACTCAATAAAATTGTATAATTTATATCAACTTATGTATCAAAACGTGAAAATCTCACTAACAAGTTTTTTTATTTTTAAAGATATACTTCCAACCAGTTTTTATTCTAGATTCGACAAACCAAAGGTTCTCAAGGATGGAATAGCACGTCACATATATGAGTCGTACAATGAATCTCTTGTTGACTACTGTAGCAAACAAGTTTGGAAATGGAGAATATGGAGGTTCCAACTTAGAGGTCATATTAGAAGAAAAGTAGAGGGATCGTGAATCACCAAAGAGGAATTCTAAGAAGTAGATCGAAAATGAACTACCTAGTTTGAGTCTTGTGAACCATTCATAATCCTTGTCCAAGATGGAAGTGAAAGGTCGACATCAAGCTATATTAAAGTGATATTAACACTATGAAATTAAATCATAAGTTCCAAACATGTAGAGGTACCTTTTAGTATTCACCACATAGCGAAGGAACAAAAATTTTGATTTTCTTGAGGACCATATCCTGACTTGGTGGGAAAGCAACACAAAAACCCTAAGGAAGGAGAGGGTTTTGGAGGATTTCAAAACTCTCATAAAGTACCAATTTGTAATATCCCTCCATTCAAGAACTACGTTGTTAGTTAGAATGAGTTACGTAACAAAAATGGAGAGAAAGTCATGAATAATATCATAATAATCATGTAAATATTTATTAATGCATAAATAAATAGGATACAGGCACTTGGAAATGATATATTTAGAAAGGAGAATCTTGTCGAATAAAATCTCATTGATAAATAATATTTGACATTTATTTCATGATAAGTAATCTAGAATAAAATTCTATATAAGCTTAATGGGTGGGAGATAAATATCCATTAAGTTGATTAGCTGAAGAAAGATTTTAATCTTGGAAAAAAAAGCATAAAATCCTCACGTGAGAAAAAGGCGAGCTTTTATGGGAAAATCTTAGGGAAGTGGATAAAATGATCCACAACAGTGGGATGCTGCTGATGGAAACCTTATCATGAAAGAAGGGAATTAAATCTCCATTGAAGGGATCAACAAGGAATTGTTGATTTCTTAGAGGCAAGAAATCCTCAGCATAGGGGTGAACTGGAGAAGTACAGTTCAAGGTTGGGAGGTGAAATGTGTGAAGTTCCCAAGTGCAATTCTATCAATGATGTGGAATGGATTATTCTGTAATGTTAAATTATTTCATTTATTTTATTTCACTTCGTAATACTTTCTTATGTGACTGCACTTTTGGTATAGTACTAAGCGTGTTCTTCATGGAGAAGATACCCATGATCTGTCCTCATGTACAGACTCAAGATGGGGGCCCACAAGAGCCTAGGATGCCTCGCTGGGGCAGCTATGACAGAGAGGAGGAGGAGGGGCAGTCAAATGGGTGTTTCGACCCGAGTTTTTTACACAGTGGGATCAAATACCCCTCTACATTGACGGTTACCCTTATATCAAGATGAACTATCATGGGGATCCTAACTTGCCACTTCTGCCCGGGCGAGCATGGGAACTAGATGGTAAGTGTTAAGTTGCTATATTTTATGGTGCATTTTATATTTCTGTCACATGCATGTGGTACTTAGTGTGAAACATGTTGTATGCAAACATAGCACTAGTAAAGTTGGCAGGATATGCACGACGAGCTGCAGCACTTGGGGCCTTAGAGCAATGGACATTATCATCACAGTAGGGTCTAGAGGATACTGCGCTGCTTACTGATTTGCATCGTAGGTTTGATGTACTCTTGACGAGGGTTTTAGAGCATGGATGGCACGACTTAGAGGATTGGTACATAGATGAGTGCATCGTTATTCCGTCAGAGTGGTGAGGTATTGTGCGACGTGTGGCAATGGCAGGTTAGGCAGTACGTGATCTACATGCAGGTGGAGCAGATCCTTTTTCGTGTGATCTGTTAGATAGTGACTAGAGGTAGGAACATGTGGGTCCCTTTGATTGTGGTTTTCTGTAACATGTTATTCACATATAGGATGTATTTAGAGCTATGCTTCTAAATGATTTTATGGTACATAATATGATTATTCATCTTATATGAAGATGATGGTTCACCATTTGTGTGGTTATCTTTTGTGGTATGCATGTGATAAATGCCAATCTAGAATGTTGTTGGAAATGGTATCTACATAGTGATTTTGGGCTCTAGGCACATGAATAAAAGTAATGGTTTCAAATTCACGTACCAATAGCTTCACTCATAGATATTTTATAAATATGACTTGGTTATGTACATGATACACACTATTCAATTGCATGACAAGTAGCAAGGAATCTAGATGAACATGAAGGTGAAGGATGCGATGGGTAAGGGCGCCGACTAACAAACCTATCGCTGCATCATATTCGTCCTGATGATTGGTGGCAGATCCAATGCACACACCATATGAAAGGACTAACATATGCAAGGGGGTAAAAATGGTCTAGGTTGTCGAGTCTAGATTCTGGGAGAAGCGACTTGCACCGTTAGCATGACCGATATATGGTTGGGTTGATGGATCCATCTGAAAGGTGCAAAAGACAAAAAATGAGATGATGCAATATACCTAACAACATGGCAGAAATAAAGATAGGAAAATCAAAGGGATGTGTTGTGAGCAACATTTCTGGAGGTAGAGTGCATTAGGAAAATTAGGAAGGAGATGGCCTTCAAAATCCTTTTGAAGAAATACCCCCCTTACTCAAGTGTAGGGGTAATCAAGGGTAAACATAGCTTCCATGGCGTCCTCATCGGGCTAGGAGATAGGTGGATGGGAGGAATACTGACTACATGATGCGGTGGCATTACTTGGTGCATCAACTTGAGGAATAGGGTTCACATGCACATTGTCTTGGAGGGTCTATTGATGTTGAGACCTGTGATTCTGTCAAAAAGGTTTTGATAGAAATGCGCATAGCAACCCTAGGAAGGTTTGCCGATGAGGAACTCAAGGATGATGATAGGTAAAGAATGGGGTCTGTGATGTCTATCATCTTGACATTGAGGGAAGGGATCACAATAGAGGGTCCAAAGTTTCCCTGTTCTGGTTGCATGGCGGTACAAGAATCCATAGGTAGAGGAGCAGAGGCTCTAGTACGAGTGGCCTCGTATTCACGAATCGCCCCAAGACAATTGCAAAACTTATCAAGAAGAGGGATAGAATGGGAATAGTGACCATGAAGATCACAAAGGGAACAATGGTGGTTTGTACGAAGCGTTTTGAGTTTCTTATGTGGGACCATTATGCTAACATGGCCTTCTGGAATATTCAACACTTTATACCATTAGTTACATTCTTTTCCCAACAATATCAAATCTTTCACTCTTCACTAAAGTATCAACCTTTAGTAGTTCAACTTATCTTTGATTTTAATATAACATATATAGCAATATATATATGTTATTGTTCCAACATCCCCTTCAAGAAATCATTTTATGTTTTTATTTCCAGTGTTATGGATTTGGGAATATTTGTCTTAACCCTAAGTGTAAGACCTAAATTAAGTCCTACAACTTATTCATATCTTATAGAGGCAGATTGGCCCATAGGCTGCAGTATTTGAACTTATGTTCTGATACCATTTGTAACATACCTCTTCGACACCCCATTAAATTTCAGCAACTACTGGCAGATACCTCCTAGCCACAGCATTAAAGGCAACATATTATGTTCCTTTACTAATTTTAGCTTGTAATAAATTTAGATGTAATGGTTGTCACATGCACTCATATACAACTATCTCATAAAACATTGTCTTTCTCTCCCGCACAACTTTTATTTCTTTCTTGATGGATATTGATCTCCAATCCATCCAACTTATGAAGGAATAAAATCTAGAAGCTTTATCATGAAAGAATTATCCTTTCCCATTCACCAATGGGATTTGGAAAGAATCTCATCTCTTGATGTCTCGCTTTTCCAAGTGATTAATTAATCAATAATGTATTTACTTGTTATATTACACATCATAACTAGCTTTTCTCAGCTTAGGTTTTTAAAGTTTGACACACAAGGGAGGGGTGTTACATTTTGGATCCCTGTGTTTCCTTAAGAGCCCTCCAACTGCGGCTAGATTCCTTAGATGACTGTAAGGAGGAATCCCCTTTCAGAAAGGGACATACAGTTTGAAGGTGTCTAGCTTGTTCGTAATTCCTCCATCAAAAATTTGTATTTTCATAATCTAGGGGTTGGGAATACACAATGCCCATCCACTTGAGCTCTATTTTATCTCGTAGACCTTCATTGAGATCTACCTAAGCACATATGCAAATAAAAGTGAAAATGTCTTTCAAAAGTCTTTCCCCGTCTACTTTGATGAATCTTCCAATAAAATTGCCCACTTTTTCTATGAGATATGGATGGGTAAAGTGAATGGGAAAACTAGGAATCTTACCCATAGTGGAGTAGTCATTGACGACATAGTGAGAGGATTGAAGTTGGGAAACCATGACTTCACTGGAAGACCAACTCATCCCCAAAACCATAGGCCTTGGACAATGATTTCTTGCTTATCCTCAAGGCATTTGAAGATCACCACAAAAAAGACTTTGAGCAAAATATCAATTCTAGGTTATGAGTTCAATTTTGATAGATCCAGTCCATGAGGGAAGATGACCAGGGCCAAAAAATGTTGAAACAACATATGATTGCTTGATTGAGATACTATGCCACCCTCAAGTTGATGCCAACCTCTATTAGTTTGAGGCTAGGAGTGGGCAGAGAGTTCCCATCCACAAAGCCCAAGCCTGAATGATCCTTAAAATTGAGAGATAGGACCAGGCTTGAGGGCTTCTTGACCTGGTGGTAGAAGGAGCCCCCTCTACCCTGGATCCCCCTTTCAGATCTACAACAAGGGAGATTAAAGCCTCATTTTGATGCCATAGTTGCTTAAAAGGAATTCCTCTTGTAGCATCCTGCCTTTGTAGATAAGCCTTGAAAGCACAACTGGAGTTCTTATACGTTCCTAGAGTTTGGTAGCAAGCACGACTACCAAGTTAGTTGTTGACATATTGATACAGATAATCCCTTATGAGAGAGGTTTTACAAATATTATGAAAACGGGTGGTTATGAATTTGAAAATCCATGCTTTACTAGTTTTTTCCACGGGAAGTGAGGGACAAGTTCATGCCTACCCTATTCGTCACGGTGAAACATTTTGACAAACATATCCCAAATGACCCAAGTGCTTCCCACTTAGCTCATTTAGTTGTTTCTTAAAACACTGTGCGAGAAACCAAAGAACATGCAGATTTGGGAAGTAACTCGCTAGATTGGATAACTACATTGTAGTAGCTCCCATACCCTGAGCGACCAACTCAATCCAATGCTTTGGGCCATGGTACAGACCATTGATCTTTCAAAAAATTATTTGATGAATTTCCATTTCAGGACATAAAAGACAATGGCCACCAATGCCCATATTCCACTGCACGATATTGATCAACCTTGGTGCCACTACCAACAATCTAGCCAGAGGTGGTGATACCAAACCCAATGCTTTGAAAACTAGAAACCTCTAAGCTCCTCTCAGTTTCCTTAGGGTGGCCCACATGAGATTGTGGTGCCACAGGTTCCAATGCCTTCTCCTTCTTGGCGTCCTACTTATGGTTATCTCGGAAGCCCTTGTGATTCAAGGCATCATCGATTGTGGTGCCATGGGTTCCAATGTCTTCTCCTTCTTGGCGTCCTACTTATGGTCATCTGGGAAGCCCTTGTGATTCAAGCCACCACCATGCACTTACCCCTTTACCTTGATATGATTCAAACTCAAAACAACTACAAATATGTGATTCTCATAAAACATTGAAATCTCTTCCCATGTGAACCTAAGTCATCAACCACACTCTTGAAAAAACCTTAAAGTGAATTGAACCTAGGTAGAAATATCACCATAGTCATCTAATTAGTGATGAGGAGATTTTCAATAATATTAAAATACCCATAAAAGAATAAATTAATTTTTCACATGAAATTTGAACAAAGAGATTATTAATTCTGCCCTGCCTGTTAAAATATTTTCAATTAGCTCAAATTGCAAAAACTTAAACAAACTAACTAAACAAACTCATGGGTTTCTCGAATCAGTACTCAACTTTCATTCAGGGACTTCAAAGCTTCATTGCTATGATAATTCATTCAACCTGTTCACGTCCATTCATAGCTTTGAGCTTGCCTCCTCCTCTGCTATCCATGGATTTTCATTTTTCAGGATTTGGCTACAATTACATCATTAAACCCTTGGCATCAGGTTTTCTACAAGGTATATTTTCCTCTAATATCGAGGTTTTACCAGGCTTTTGAAGCTGGAGAGGTTACAAAGAGACCAAAAAATTAGTAGGTTTAATAATAAGTCGTAATTCCGAATAGCTAAGCTCGAGGCCTCATATAGTTTGAAATATCTAGTGAAACGTGGTCCTATGGGATGGGGGCAGTAGCAACGGGCGCTGTTAGTAATAATACTCATCACAATAATAACAATCATAATGCCGAGATATATTCGTTAGTGGAATTTCATGGACATGGCATTCGGTGCATGGGAAAAAATTCCTCAAGTATGGGAAGCACATCGTTGACTATAGGGTAGAAACTGGTTAACATAATTCTCATCACCTAAGCCCCCAACTAGTGACAGTTTCTCCAAGGGAGAAAAATTTCGAGCCCATCCACATCTGTTAGGGTTCAATATGTAGTTACATACCTTTCTGAATTCAATATCAGTTAATTTTAAGTTGTTTTTTTGTTTAATAAACTTTGTTGCCACATTATTCATATTGCATTTTTTGTTGAAATATTGTTGGTTTTTTGGTTGTTTTTTTAATGTATTCCCTCTCTATTTTTTTAATTAAAATGAAAATCACCATGAAGGTGATGCACGTAGAGCATAAATATAATAGTCTTCCATAACCAGGTCCCCTATTTCATTAAACATTAGAGACCAAAATAGATGACTTAGCATACGCATATGGCCTTCCTACAATCACTTAGATTTACAAAAAACTCTTTAACAGGTTCTATGATTTGGATTCAAAATTTCAACTCCAACAAACAGAAAGGTCGCATTATCATTGTAGATATCCTATGGATCATTTAAATTTCTACATCTATATTAGATGCCTTGCTTTCAATGAAAGTAGGCATTAGTAGTGTATGTAAATTTGGCTACCTATTATCTGGAATGAAATTCGCTATAATGAGTGGTTTCCTTATAGAGAGGGTTTTAAGATGAATGGAGAAAGAGGCACATCAAGGGCCACTGTTCAAAGCCCAATTTGAAGGAGAGATCTTGGAATAGAGATTTGATCCCAAGATCAAGATATTTCATCTACCTCTTTGGTGGGCTCCAGTATTGCAGCAATGATGCTGCAACTCCTGGGACTGCCTTCTTTACTTTTATCAACCCGGTTGTTCGTAACAAACTTGGAAGAAATGGTGTTGTATGCAAAAGTACTAGCTCTTACTATAGGCTGTCACTTGATCAGCTGGCACAAGTTCACTAAGAGCTCAAGCCAACTTCTATGAGTTCTCAGAAGAAGCTTTTAATCGTGATGGAAGAAAGCTAATCTCAAAAGGGCTATTCTACTTGTAGAAAGAAGATGAGAGCTGAAAGGAAACACAAACCCTAGAAAACCCTAGTTTTACGGACTAATCCTACTGGTGGAAGAAAAGAGATGAAAGTTGCAGAAATGGATGCCATTGACTCTTGGAAAGGTAAAATGCATGCGACTAAGCTACTTCTGAAGTAAAATCTAGAAAAACATATTTTTGTATTTTTGAGTAATCTTGCAGAATTATTATGAATGTGCTTTAACTATTTTTTACTGTACAGGGGTTGATTGGCGAAAGGAAATTGAGTGGGCGCTTGCAGGAGGTTGGGAAGGTGAGAAGAGGGCCTAAGGAGTCCTTGGCACCCTTCCAGAGAATTTCACAGTGATCAAATCTCGAAAAACTGCTCATGTGAACTTTTACAGGAAGTGTGCAAGGGTTCTATAGGGAGTTCTCCAAGAATGGCCGAAAGAGGATTTTAGGGGATTGATGGAGGAAAAATGGTGGGGAAGTGGAAACGAAGGATGGATAAGGTTGTTAAGAGGTGTGGGACTTCTTAAATGAAGCTCAGGAGTGATGAAGATGGTTGGATTTGTTCAAAGATGGAGAAAGCAATGTTGCACAAAAATATAGAAATTAGGGCAAATTGGGAAAGTGTGGGGAATGAAAGGAAGAAATATTGGATTAGGGGCTAAAACAGGTTGGATGATGGAGGGAGGGTAGGTAGGAATATATTATAGGTACTCTGCACACTATTTTCCAAAATTGATCGAACAAAGACTAGAAAAACAAGAGATCTATCTATTTTGACCTAATCTGACCTAAAAACCAGAAACATGATGAACAAAGGTTTATAGACAGGAAATCATGCAAGATAACTATGGAAACTAATCAAGCACAAATCTAAACATGCAAGTATGACTCCTATCAACTTTTCCAACTCAAAATCTAACACTAGCAGTTGCATTGGAAGGCAAAAACAATGTTTTTGTGGGAGCAAGTATGCCTTGGTCTCAGCTCATGGTCACAAGGACGGAGAGATGAGATGAAGGATTGCTTGATGACCTTTTTGCAGATCTTTTCTGTTACCAAACTATCAAATCAACCTGAAACATGAAAATCTATTTTAATCATCAAAAACAACCTAAGTAACAAAGCAAGATCTTAACCTAAATAACAGAAATTATTCTATGAATGCAAGGAAAACACATAAAAGTATACAAAGGAGGTACTGGAAGTTAAGTTGGACCCAACCCCAAGAGCTACAGCCTCCTAAGAAAGCTCAGAGCTGGTGCAAAGTGAAATTCATCTCCATTACTAAAAAAATAACAGTCATGTCACAAAACTGTTTACAGCAAGAGCTCAAAAATGAGCCGAAATGCAGAGCTGCACTCAAGTGCGAAAAACAACTGTTGAATAGCTAAACAACCAAGGCTTGAAGCCTTCCTACTTATGCAACATGAGGACTCCCAACAATCCTCCTTAAATTTAGGAGCTTGGCTATTCAAAACTACAGTTAATCAGCCACTTCACAAAACTTGCTCGGCTGCCCCTTGAAATCATCTTTGGTGGGCTGTTGAATTTCGAGTTAATGGTGGATAACTCGAGGAAGGGGTAATTTAGTGCAGGAGACACCCCTCCTACAAATCCTCAGCCTTGCTCCTTCGTATTTGGTTGTCAACTTGCTCATGAATGCCTAACCTTGGTCCAAAAGATGTCCAAAAATCTGCAATAAACAAGTATTAGACTTTGTGGTCAAGTGAATATTCTCATTTATTCAATTAACATAAATATATTCAAAAGCATGCATAAAACTATGAAGAATGGTGGATTAATCGAGAATAATAAGAAAAATGAGCCTATAAAGTTACCCATTTTTGGGGCTCATCATGACCCCCCTGCTGAATGTGTTGCTCATCCTCTTAGTAGCTAATCTAGCTCATCATCTTTTATTGCTTTGACTGCCTCTTTGACATCCCAGGCTTCCAAGGTGATGTCCCTTCTCGGTCATGAAACCTTGTCTTTCTCTCTACTTCCTCCCATTTCCTGTGTTCTTCTTCTTCTTTGGCCCCTTCCAGCAGTCCTAAAAGTAATGGAGGATTGAACTTTAGGCCAATCCAGTTGGCCTTCAGATTTTTCACTGACTATTTATAAAGTGGCACTCTTGCCAATGCCTCCCTCATTCTGGTTGGGGAGTGGTATTCTCTTATTTTCAGACTATGAGGCAATGTGTTCCATCTCCTTGTGCAAGCATGAATGCAATTATCACCAAACAGTCTTTCCATGTCCTCAAAGTGAGCAATGGCCTGAGCTTACCTTTCAACGTAGTCTGGGAGAGCCTGAGGGTTGTTGGCAAGGTGCTGATGGGCATATACTAAAGCTGAGGGATCTTATGGTTTTTCCCTGATCATGAGTAGCTCACTTAGCTCCCTATCAATAAATTTCTGAATTTCTGCTACCCACTTTTCCTCATGGCTTAACCGAGAAGCCATGGCCATGAGTTGCAGATCTCCCAATGCAAGATTGGGGTCCCATAGATTCATGTTTGGAAGTGCCAAGTTGTGTAAATAGAATTATGCTATCTTGGCCTTATCTTCAGCTGAGTTACTATCACACAAATACATAAACTAATTGTAATTCTGAAATGGAGTAGTGCCCCTTTGGACCAGTTTGTTAATTTGAAATTGCATCCATTGGTCTTTAAGGTATAATGCATAAGATTTAGCAGGTTGCCTAAATTGTAAGGCCTCTATTGCCCAACTGGTCATGTAGGCTGATTGGGCCTCTTTCTCTTGCAACTGTTGTTTCAAAACCTATATTTCTTTTGCTACCTGAGATTCTTGTTCTTGCAGCAGTTTTGTTAGCATTTCCACATTGGCTTGCAGCTCTTCCTCTTTCTGTTGTTTCTCAGTTGTGTCCTTGTCTGCTAGAGGTCCTCCTTGTTGTTGTTGCCCTCCCAAAATGGATAGCCTATCTTCCTTGTGGACTTCCTGTAGCTGCAACTGTTTTTTCAGCAACTCATTCTCCTCCTGCAGCTGGGCTCTTTTGCAGCTTTCTACATGCCTTACCATGGCCAATTCTCCCCTTAATTCTTTTAACTTCTCCTCCATGTTGCCTATGTCCTCAACTCCCTTAGATTTGGCGATTTTCATCCATGTGTGTGTTCTAATTCTCTCTTTCTCTAATTCGAAAAATAATGGTACAACAAATTTCTGTGGGATGATTTTCCCACCCTCTAACAGATTGTAATATGAGCCCAAATCAGGTTGAGGGGTAGGTTCAAGTATTTCTTTGGTTTTTCTCTCCCCTTGTGATTGTTTAGCTACCTTCCCCTCCAATTTCTCAGTCTCTTTTAACTTGGCTAGAGTTTGTTGTAGAGATGTTCCAGCATCATGTAGAACTGCCTTTGAGTCCATCGACTTAATTTTCTCTTTCCATGTAGAGGTTTTTGGGCTTCCTCTTTCATAGGTGATGGATATCTTGGAAGGAGACTTTTCCTTCTGTGTAGTGGGTGAGTCCTCAATGACAATCGGTTCCTCGGACAGTGGCTGAGGTTTGCCTACTTTGATCCTTGTTCTTTTTCTAGCTTTGAAGTACATAGAGGTCCTTTTTCTTTTTCCTCTTTGTTTTGTAGGTGTTCTTAATACAACAAGCACAACTGCTACCTCTCTCGCCAACATTTCAAGGGATTTCTCTTCCTGCTGTTCTTTTTCTTCACTTCCTGTAGAAACCTCTGTGTCCAATTTTTCTGTCTTTATGGCTGATATCTCAGGGGGTGTCTTTCCCTTTTCTTTCTGGGTGCCTGCTTTGGTTGCGGAAACCTTCATTTAAGCTTTCTCGGCCTTTTCCCTTCTAATTTTTGTCCTCTTTTCCCTTGTTGTTTTTGTTGTTGTTTCTTCCTCTATTTTATGCTCAGTAGTCTTGCCAAACTCTTCTTTTTATTTATGTTCTTCCTCTGTTTTTCCCTCTGCTTGAATGTCCTATGCTCCCTCATCATTGTTCTTCTAAATTTCTTCAGTTTTCTCCCCCTCCTCACTGCTGGATGGGGTGATGTTCTCAGCCAAAGTTCTAATGTTATCATCCCTGGACATATTTCTGAAGGTTTCCCAAGCTATGGGGACAGTATAGGTGTGTAAAGCATCTTCCACCAATAGTTTGATGAGCCCATGGTGGGCCAACTAATCTGGGATCCCTTCATTTAGCTTTGTACCACATTCAATTAAGGACTGAAGAAGGAAATATGGGATGCTCAGTTTCTTGGCTAGAGGCAAGTCCATCCCATGCCTTAATTCATGTAACAACCTGAAATGATATCCATAGATGATGCTAAACCTCCCTTCACATGTGATATACTTCATAATTTGATAACTAACTTCACTCCAGAGAGGAGGCAAGCTTGTCCTTCTAACTCCGTTTTTGTCTTCTACAAGATGCTCCTCGGGCAAAAAAAATGTTTTCTTAGCAACTTGGCCCAATGATCTCTCTTCTTTTCTCCAAGGGAGCCCCAATGGTAGACTAGTAATTCTACTGATGAGCTCAGGGGTAAGTTCTAGGGTCAAACCCATAAAACTAACTGTGGCATGTGTCTTTGAATGTGGTCTCAGGGACATTAAAAACTCTTCAGTTATTTCCTCATCATAACCCTGAATTTTGTCAAAGAAGGATATCCAATTTGCCCGAGTGAAAAGGTCCACCACCTCAGGGTGCTCGTGCAACTTGCTAGAGTCTGAGGGTTCTTTCCTTATGAATCCTCCTGGCATGGTGTTGAGTGCTCTTTTTACGTTTTAACCAGAAAGGAAAATGCTCAGGAAAACAAACAGTCAATCACTGCAACAGAGGATAGCTGAATCCAGTTTCTTCTGAACCCAAGAAGGAATTTCTCATGTGTTCCTTACAATATCAAGTAGCAATAATTCTCCTGTTTTAAGACTACTATCACCCAGAATTTGACTATCTATTTATGAAAAGATTTTTTTTTATAAAATAGAGTATAAGGGCACAGGTTTTTTTCTTAGCACATAGACAGATATGTAAATTCACCTTTTTTTTCCACACACACAGGCTGGCCTCTACTGCTGCATGTCTCTTCCTTCCAGGAGAATTTAAAAAAATGTTGAGGAGATTTCCGATGCAGACGAAAAAAACTGGGTAAACTCGGTGAAATATGCAGGCAGACTTTCTCTTTTTCTCAATGCACAGGCAGACTTTTACTCTCGTTTTTCAATTTAATGACGTTCAATTCACCACCTTGCACAAAAAAATTATGCACAGAGAATTTTTCTCAAGCCTACCTCGTTTGGAGCTTGAGATTTAATGAAAATTCTGGGTTTTCCTTCTATAGAGCTCTTCTCTACCTTTCCGATAGAACCCTTCCTGTAGAAGGCTACCGGTTCCTGTCGAATGAAACTGTGCTTCCGATAAAGCCCGATAGGAGGGATATTTTTTTAAAAAAGGTAGAAAAACTGGTGGATGACGACTGGTTGACTATTTTGGAAGCGGTGGATGTGTACTCCAGTCGAGGATGTCATGAGTGCAGAATGAATAGAGGGTGGTGCATGTTTCAACTGAGCGTCTTTTAACTGCAGCATGATTCATGGTGAGGGGATGAGGTGGCCAGACCGGACCATTGATCCGACGTCACAACCATAATGTTTGTGCATGCTTCTGACCACCATCACCTCCTTTCTGCCGTTATCCGCCACCACCACTACCAGTCCTGACGATTTCTCCCTGAATGGACATTCCACACGTGTTGGCTGCACATCTAATCAACAATTTTGAATGTAACGAGGCTTGTTTGGATTCCACGAGGATATGTAACTAGTCGACGGTGGCTAGTTAACTGGCCACTAATTCCACTCAATCTAAACCATTCCCATAGTCATACAGCTTTAAAATATAATTTATGCAATTGAACAAAGAGTTTACTCACTTACCTATGTGGCTGCATCCGTGTTATGCAGATTTCAGGTTTTGGAATCTATTCCTTCATTTTATGTTGCTACACGCACACTGCATGCTTGGCCTTAGCTATTGTTGATGCTCATACGTTCAAGTAGAGCTCCATGCATGTTTCTTCTACCATACTTTATTGTCCCTATCTCTGGAGTATGTCTTTCAGAGGGATCAGCTGCTACAAGATTCCTGTAGGATGTCCTGTAGCTGCTTCTCCTCCTGGAATGCAAGCTAGAATGAGCAGGGCTATATTATTGACGAGGGTCTCGGCTGATGAGGAGTCTAGATGGAGGGTAACAGGTATGGTGAGTGAAAAACTGTTGCTTGATTTGTCATTAAGAAGTTTTTGTTGGCAATATGAAGAAAATAGGGTTTCTGTGTGTGACTATGCAGGGAAAAAAATGAGTGCAATGAAGGTGTACATAGATGGAAAAAGGCGACATATGGCAATGGATGGAAGCAGGGAGGTTTACAGGCCTCATAGGTAGATTCCAAACCTTTGGGTCCTCTTCTGAGATCAATTTTTTCTTTTCTGTAGGTTCTACAGGATCTTCCTGTAGAAGACACATAACTTCCAGTAGAAGGTGAAATCTTAGCCCGATTGAGACCAAATCTTAGGAAAGGGTAATGGTCATAGAGGAATGGATTGTAAGGAATGCTTGCAGCCTGGTGTTGACCTCTGTATTTGTCTTATGCGATCCTCCTAACCTGCAATGTGCTTCCTGCAACCTGCAATTTGTTCAACATAAATTTTATTTTTATTTTTATTTTTCTCTTCTTCTTTTTTTATTTTTTTCTTTTTTTTTTAGTCTGAGACAGTTGGGGCACCTCTAGGAGGTTTTCACCCTCACTGTCTACCCTGACCCTAGGCACCTCCTAGAGGTTTTCATCCAAGGATCTTTTATTCTTTCCCTCCTTTTTTTTCTGTTTTTCTCTTTTTTTATGTGTTCAAGGTGTGGGTGGAGTGGAGACAGGGGCCTGCTCCACTACCAACATTGATTTATCCATAGTTTCAATGAAATCCTACTTAGAAAGGGGCCTCCTGTAGATTTTCAATCGATGCCCATTGACAAACATGGGGATGGCTTCGTCATCAATGGTCCTGATGAGGATTGAACCATTTTCATTGAATGTTTCCGCTATATATGGCCCCAACCATCTTGTCCTCGGCTTGCCCTTGAAATCCATGTACCTTGAATCATATAACAGTGCCAAATCTCTTGGCTGAAATTGCTTTTCTTTGAGGTGCCGGTCATGCCATATCTTTCTTTGAAGTTGGACCACCTCTGAGTGGAGAAGGGCCTGCATTCTCTGTTCATCTAGTCCATTCAGCTGAAGTAATCTTTCCTGTTGTGCATGGCTGAGATCTAGGTCGAGCTGGGCTACCAACCTTAATGTGTTATATTCAAACTCTATGGACAACAAAGCCTTATTCCCGTAGACCAGCTCATAAGGTGTGAAACCTATTGCAGTTTTCCAAGTAGTGTTGTAGGCCCAGGTGGCCTCAACCAAGTGATCTGCCCAATATTTTCTGTTGTTGCTCACTACTTTAGTCAAAATCTATTCCAAAGATCTATTAGTGACTTCTACCTGTCCATTTGCTTACAGATGATAAGGGGTGGAATTTCTATGCTTAATCTTGTGATGAGCGAGCAAGTCTTTAATCAGGTTAGAGGTAAACTGACTTCCTTGATCTGTGACTAACTCTCTTAGGTAGCCAAACTTGTAGAAGATATCTTCCCTCAAAAGCTCAGCTACCTTTTCTTCTGTCACTGCTTTGATTGCCTTTGTTTCTTCCCACTTTGTTAGGTAATCTGTGCACACAATGATGTAAGACCTTTATTTTGAAGGAGAGTTGATAAGACCCACAAAGTCCATGCCCCACTTCTCAAATGGCTCGAAAGTCACTTAAGGTTGGAGGGGAGTTTCATCCCTTGGAATTGGTTTCCCCATCCTTTGACATCGGTCACATTGGCTGATGTATCTCTTGACATCTTGATGAAGAGTGGGCCAATAGTAGCCTGCTTGTAGAATTTTGAAGGCGGTTCTTTTTGCTGCATAGTGGCCTCCACAGGGCCCAACATGACAAGTTAGGAGGACGTCGAAAACTTCCTCCTCCCTAACACAACGCCTCAAAATCTGATCTAGGCCAAGTTTAAAAAGGTTGCCCCCAATCCAAGTGAATGGGGCACTTTTCCTCACGATCTTGCTCTTCTCATTTGAGGATAGGTGTGGTGGGAACTGTGTTGAAACCAAGTAATTTTCTATATCAACAAACCATGTAGAGAGTACTCACATGGCAAATAGGTGTTCATCTGGCATTTGATCATCCACCATCCCTTCTTCACCTGAAAGCAAATCTAGTCTAGACAAAAAATTAGCAACAACATTTTCCTTACCTGGCTTATCAAAAATGGTCAAATCAAATTGCTGCAATAAAGTAACCATCTAATGATACACGCATTTACATCAGGTTTATTCATCAAATACCTAATTGTAGCATGATCAGTGTGTACAAATGTTTGATAACCAGTGATGTAGTGTCTGAACTTGTTTAGGGAATGGACTACAACTAGGAGCTCTTTCTTAGTTACAATATAGTTTAAATCTGCCTTGGACAGGTTTTTAGTGACAAAATATATGGCATATGGTAGCTTCTCTTCAACTTGTCCTAAGGCTACTCCCATGGCTTTGTTCGAGGCATCTGTGTGAATGTGGAAAGGTAGGGCCCAGTTTGGACCTCTCAAGATTGGGACAGTTACCAACTTACCTTTCAACACATCTAGAACCTCTTGACAGTTGGCAGTCCATGTAAACTCAACATCTTTCCCCGAAAGACCAAATAATGGAGAGGCTAGCTTACTGAAACCTTTAATGAATCTTCTACAATATCCTACTAAGCCTAGAAAACTCTGAACATCTCTTAACTTTTGAGGAGGTGTAACCCTTTGGATGATAGAAATCTTGTTGGGATCCACCTATAATCCTTGCTGAGAAATTGTATGACCTAGCACAATCCCTTCAGTCACTAGGAATTCACATTTTTCAGGACTGAGGGACAGGTTCATTTCAATACACTTTGTTAAAATTTTTCCTAGGTTATTCAATGCTTCTTCGAAGTTGGATCCATAAGGAGTAAAGTCATCCATATAGATTTCCACCAAATCATGAACCAGCTCAGCGAATATACTCAGTACTGCTCTCTGGAAAGTGGCAGGAGCATTGCATAACCCAAAGGGAAGGACCCGGTAGGCAAAGGTACCCCATGGACAAGTGAAAGTGGTCTTATCTTGGTCTTTTGGGTTGATTTGGATCTGATTATACCTACTAAAACCATCTAGGAAGGAAAAGAAATTCTTCCCTGCTAGGCCATCTAACACTTGTTCTATGATAGGCAAAGGAAAATGGTCCTTCTTGGTAGCTTTGTTAAGTTCTCGATAATCTACATAGATTCTCCACTTCCCGTTCTTCTTGGGCACAAGCACCAAAGGAGAAACCCACTCACTGTCAGAGATGGGGTAGATGAATCCTGCATCCAACAACTTTTGCAGTTCTTCTTTGACAATGTCCTTGAGGGTTGGATTCATCCTCCTCTGAGGCTACCTGACTGGCTTACAATCCTCTTTAATGTAAATGTGATGGGTACAAACTGAAGGGTGGACTCCTTTCATCTCCTTATAGCTCCAAGCAAAAGCATCCAAATGGCGGTTCAATAAGCTACACAGCTCCTCCTCCTGAGAGGGGGATAGGGATGAGTTGATCTTCAAGGTTCTTTCAGGGCCAAATTCCACATTCTTAACTCGGGGAGAGGTCGGATCAGTCACACAGAGATCCACTAAAGCATTGGCTTGGGTGTCTTCTACCAACTCTTCTAATGGCAGCACACTGGGAGGTGGATTTTGAATCAAATTCTCAATAAGGTCATCATCGGTTTGAGGACCCCCCTAGTGGCTTCCACTATGCACAATGGTGCAGAGTAAACTTCATCCTCATCTTCCTCCTCCAACTAGAGAGGTAAGTAATGTTCTAGCAGAGGTTGGGCAGGAGGATATAGGACTAGCTGTTTCAACATAGGCCCATTCTTAATGGTCATGCTCCCAACTCCAAAACTAATGTAAGCATCTGTAGTAGCTAACCAAGGCCTTCCAAAAATGAGGGGGTATCCAGTGAGGTTTTCCTTTGGCTGAAGGACCAAGAAGTCCGCAGGGTACTCTCAAGAATCAACGGAGACCATGACATCTTCCACAATCCCTTCGGGGGTCACGGTGGAGCGGTCTGCTAACTGCAGTATTGTCGAGGTCTTTCTTAGGGAACTCTGAAGGTTGAGTTTGAGCATAGTGTCCCTGGTCATCACATTAATGGCAACCCCTATATCGATCAAGGCGTGGGGGATTATGGTGCCATTGATGTGGACATCAACTACAGGACTCCCAGGGTCCAGATATTTTGGACAGATTACTTGTCCCAACATCCGGTCGGACAGTTGTCCTATAACATTGATAGTTCGGGAATCTCTCTTGCGCCTACCTAGGTGCCTGAAACACTTCTCTTTGACCAATTGTTTGTAGATTGGTCCATCTTTAATAACTTGGAGAACTGGTATTTTTACACATAACTGTTTAAGTTCTCCCAAAAGTTTAGTCTCTTCTGGGTTTGGTTGCGTGGTTCCAGTTAGTCTCTCAAGAAATGGTGGAATGACTTTTGGTTCACTTTCCTGTTTTTCTTCCTCATCCTCCTTAGGAGGAGGTTGGCTATCTGGGAGGACCTTCCCAGATCGTAGGTTGATCTCCTGAATCTCCACAACATAGGTAGGGTATGCTGTCTCTCCAGTATATACCTGCTGGGCCTGTCTGTTATTGGGGTTCGAGTTCAGTTGAGCACGCATCTGGGGTTGTCTTAGAGGAGAAGGAGGTAATGGTTGTGGTTAAGTAGGTGGTGGAGGCAAAATAGCGGGAGGAGAGTTGTATTGGGGCCTCCACCCCTGTTGAGGTGCATTCCACTAAGGTTGTGGCTGAACATGAGAATGAAACAAATGAGAAGTAGGGTGAGTTGGTATTGAGATGGATATGACCAAGGAGGGGGTGAAAACCGGGAAGGATGAGTAGGGGGACCCCAAGAAGGTATGTGAGTGGATTGGTTGGGGTTTTAATAAGTCTGGTATGTCCCTTACAATCCCTGCTGGTATGGTCTGGGTCCATGTGGCCTCCTCTAGTTTAGGAAGTAGAATGGTTCAGTGGCTCCTTCAGCCCCTTGGTACATAGCTTTAAGTCCGGGTAAGGTTGGGCACTGGTTTTTAGGGTGGTCTGCCTCACAAACGAAACATACCTCTATGGAGTGCAATGGGCACTCATTCCTAGGATGCTTCCTTGTACATCTGGGACAAAAGATGGAGAAAGCCCTCTCAGCTTCCTCTTGCTTCTGTTGGATTCGGAAGGTATCGATTTGCATGGCAATGGTCTGTCTCACCTCACTTTTGAGGTTTTCCATCTGATTTGCAAACTCATTTTTGGGTAAGGTGGCACTAGCTGAAAGTTGACTCCCGCTACCTTTTTTCTGGGCTGCCCTAGAATGGTTTCTAAACACAGTCTCTATGTCATCATAAGGTAGTTGGTAGATGTCTCCCCCAGCCAACAATTGGAGGGTATCTAGAAGGTATTCAGGGACTCCTCGGAGCAGAACCAACTTCAAATATTTGGGGTCAAGTGTGCACCTAACCCTTTTATATCTGAGTTGGAACCTTTCTTCATAGTCTTCTAAAGATTCATCACTTCCCATCGTCATCCGAAAGATTTCTCCCTTTGTTTCCTTTGACCTACAGTAATCCTGGTATTTGTTGTTAAAGGTTTGCTACATCTGAGCCCAAGTTGTGACATTGTTTCCAGGTAATCCCATGAAACAGCGTAGTGTTGCATCCTTGAGGGTAGAGGGACAAAGGACAACAAACTCAAACAAGAAGGTATCAGGGTCTTCAGTGGTCAATCTGTGGAAGTGAGGTAAGGCTAAGGGACTTATGTTTTACATTTTTTTGTCCCCATTGGTCTCTCGGATGGAAAATGTGCCTTTCATTCTCTCCCCATTTCCTATACCGTTTCTGTGTTCAGCCATGGTCTCAAGAGGAATGTTTTCTTGCTCTTCTTCTGTTATAGGATCTTCGTATATCTCTGGAGGTTCACCTATAGGCTCTTTTGGATCACTTCCACTAAAGAAGAGAGAATGGTGACTCTGTGATGTGGTGGGGATGTTGGGTAAGAATTTTCCTGAATTGTCTCTGTTCCCATGAGGCATGAAAGGAAATCTTCTTTTTTTCTTTTTTCCTTTTTTTTTTTTCTGCTTGTACTTGCAAAACTGAAATTGATTGAACAAGAAATTGCAACTAGCTAAAATGAACCTTGTTGGAATGAAAATTGCAAAATTCAAATGAAAGAAGGAAATAACTAATCTATGCTGCTGAAATGAAATTGCAGAATTGAAATGCTAGGCTACGCTTGCAGAATTGAAATTTCAAAAATGAAATGCTAATCTACGCTTGCAGAATTGAAATGCTAATCTATGAAAGCAGGAAATGTCTAATCTATGCTTGCTGAAATGGAATTTTAGAAATGGAAATGAAACAACTACTCTACTCTTGATGAAATAAACTACTTAGCAGAAGGTTGTAGTAGAAAATAGAAGAAAAGAAGCAATCACAAATACTTTGATGCTTTCTTGGCAATGGCGCCAAAACTATGGTGGGCTCTAGTATTGTAGCAATGATGTTGCAACTACTGGGACTCCCTTCCTTACTTTTATCAACCCGGTTGTTCGTAACAAACTTGGAAGCGACGATGTTGTATGCACAAGAACTAGCTCTTACTGCAGGCTATCACTTAATCACCTGGCACAAGTTCGTTAGGAGCTCAAGCCAAATTCTATGAGCTCTCAGAAGAAGCTTTTAATCATGATGGAAGAAATTTAATCTCAAAAGAGCTATTCTACTTGCAGAAAGAAGATGAAAGTTGAAAGGAAACACAGACCCTAGCAAACCATAGTTTTACTGACTAATCCTACTGGTGCAAGAAAAGAGATGAAACCTGTGAAAATGGATGCCATTGACTCTTGGAAAGGTAAAATGCATGTGACTAAGCTACTTCTGAAGTAAAATATGGAAAAACATCTTTTTGTGTTTTTGAGTAATCTTGCAGAATTATTATGCATGTTCTTTAACTGTTTTTTACTGTGCAGGGGTTGATTGGCGAAAGGAAATGGAGTAGGCGCTTGCAGGAGGTTGGGAAGGTGAGAAGAGGGCCTAAGGGGTCCGTAGCACCCTTCCAGATAATTTCACAGCGATTAGATCTTGGAAAACTACTCACGTGAACTTCTACAGGAAGTCTACAGGGGTTCTACAGGATGTTCTATAGGAAGTTCTGTAGGAACGACCGAAAGAGGATTTTAAAGGATTGATGGAGGAAAAATGGTGGGGAAGTGGAAATGAATGATGCATAAGGTTTTTAAGAGGTATGGGACTTGGTAAATGAATCTCAAGAGTGATGAAGATGTTTGGATTTGTTCAAGGATGGAGAAAGCAATGCTGCACAAAAATATAGAAATTAGGGAAAATTGGGAAAGTGTGGAAAATGAAGGGAAGGAATCTTGGATTAGGTGGTAGAATAGGTTGGATGATGGAGGAAGAGTAGGTAGGAATGTATTATAGGTACTATGCACACTATTTTCCAAAACTGATAGAACAAAGACTAGAAAAACCAGAGAGTTATCTATTTTGACCTACTCTGATCTAAAAACCAAAAACACGATGAACAAAAGTTTATAGATAGGAAATCATGCAAGATAACTATGGAAACTAAGAAAGAACAGCTATAAACATGCAAGTACAACTGATATCAACTTTTCCAACTTAAAATCTAACACTAGCAGTTGCATTGGAAGGCAAAAACAATGTTTTTGTCCCAAGGAGGGAGAGATGAGATCAAGGATTGCTTGATGGCCTTTTTGTATATCTTTTCTGTTACCAAATTTTCAAATCAACCTGAGGCATGAAAAGCTATTTTAATCATCAAAAACAACCTAAGTAACAAAGCAAGATATTAACCTAAATAACAGAAATTATTCTATGAATGTAAGGAAAACACATAAAAGTACACAAAGGAGGTACTAGCACTTGGGTTGGGCCTAATCCCAAGAGTTATAGCCTCCTAAGAAAGCTTAGAGCTGGTACAAAGCAAAATTCATCTCCATTACTCAAAAAATAACAGTCATGTCACAAAACTGTTTACAACAATAGTTCGAAAATGAGCTGAAATGCATAGCTACACTCAACTGCGAAAAACAATTATTGAATAGCTAAACTAACAAGGCTTGAAGCCTTCCTACTTATGCAACACGAGGACTCCCAACAATCCTCCTTAACTTTAGGAGCTTGGTTGTTCAAAACTGCAGTTAATTAGCCACTTCACAAAACTTGCTTCGCTGCCCCTTGAAATCATCTTTGGTGGGTTGTTGAACTTCGAGATGATGGTAGAGAACTCGAGGAAGGGGTCATTTAGTGGAGGAGACACCCCTCCTACAAATCCTAAATCGTGTTCCTTCGTATTTGGCTATCAACTTGCTCATGAATGCGTGACCTTGGTCCAAAAGATATCCAAAAGTCTGGAATAAGATCGTATTAGACTTTGTGATCAAGTGACGATTCTCATTCATTCAATTAACATAAATATATTCAAAAGCATGCATAAAACTATGAATAATGGTGGATTAATCGAGAATAATAGGCAAAATGAGCCCATAAAGTTACCCATTTTTGGGGCTCATCACTCTTTCCCATTTCTTTAATCGAACTTTTCCTTTGCATATTGAGGATCTACTATAAGATATTGGATTGGATCTACTACTAGTATAACATTTCTCTTGTTCGAGTTCTCGGGGAAGGAGTGATGCGGAACTGTAATGTTTCTAACTAGGAAAATAAGTGATACCAAAGCAAACAAACAATCCAGCAATCAGAAATGCGAAATAAACATCATACACCCATGAAAATGTTGGAAATAGAGAACTGCTGAGCCATTTTATTAAATCATCAAGGGCAAACACAACATTGAATGGAATGGTGCCCCTGGGCTTGGGTTTGTCTCTAATTACAAGTGTGACAAAACCCAAGTGAGAAAATGTTGATATGAGAGCTGCCCAAGTGCTACCCTAGAACTGATATGCACTGTGTGCTGGAACAAAAAGGTTGGAATCATTGCTTCCCATGCTCAACAAATTATAAAAATTCTGGATCCTCAGCTAAAACCCAGCAAAACCTAAGAAGGGTTTGGCCTAGTTCAAACTTCTGAAATTCAATCCCCAAGGAGTCTGTCCACTGCTGACACTGGCAAACTTGGCCTATCTGAATGAAGCTAGGAAAGCTCTCCAAAACTACCCCAAATCATCGGAATGAGACCCCTTATGAATTTCTTTCCTTCCCAATTGTAATTCCGGTGCTATGGCTCTCTCCCTCAAGACCCACATGTTTCTCAGTCTGGCCCTCTAAGCTGTCCTCCAAGGATGAGTTTCAAACTTCCCAATTGTTGCACTCACTTGCTCCAAAACTCCTCCCAAGTGCTGACCTCCTAAAGTCCTTCAATTCTTCAGATTCCTCAAGCAAGTTCTGACCTAATAAAGCTCTATCGCCAACTACGTCTTCCCTTCTCTGCTGGCCCATAAATATGCACTGCCAGTTTATGGTTGAATGTGTTGGCTATGAATACTCCTTGGTTCTCCTCAAATTGCTCTAAAAATTCCCTCCTAAGGTGACACTCGTAGTCCCTCGAACGTAAGGTTGAATCTCTTGCTTGAGAGATTCATGGCTAAGCAACCAGTTGACTCAGCTAAGTAGCTTGAGCAAACAACCAAGTGATTTTCGATATGCAAGAATGAATGAATCCCCAAGTGAGGAACTCTTCCTTCTAATGACTTCACAGGCCTCCCTTTTCCCCATATGCGCCCCTCCAAAATATATATGATTTCCCTCCAAGACAATTCAAATTGCCTAATGTATTTTGCCACGTTGGTGGGCCCCACCTTCCACTAGAAAAGTAATCTGGCCTTCATTTCTCCTAAGTTCCTAAGTCGAAATTGCTTGGGTTCTTTTCCTTAACAAAATTTGTACAAAATTGTGGAGAGACAAAACCTGTTGCAAATTCTTTTGAGAAGGGACATGACAGGAACAAAACTTCTGGACTTTTGATTTCAGGCAAACAACCCACACTATCTACCTTCTTTTTCATTACTTCATTTTGTTGTTCCTAACAATCTCCTGTTACCTTAAGCTTCTGAGTTGAATCTAGGTGCTACTAGAAAACTTCATTCACCAGTTGTTGCAACTCAGATAATTTAAATTCTTTGACCAATTAGGATATTTTCTCATTTTTATCTTTGTCCGAGGAAGAGAAACTAGTTGCAACTTCACTATTTTCTGATGGGGGAAATCCTTTCCGCCTGCTGCTGCGGCATCTTCCTCTGACCATCTTGGTAAACAAATAAAAGAGTTTGCAAGTTCAGCAATCTAGTAGTAAATTCTGTGGTAGAACCGCTGAATTGATATTACTTCTCCCCCAAACAACCCACAAAAAATGATATTTCCTTCAGTTTATAGATAATGTTTCGACAACGATTACATGACACGTAGTGTCAAGCAGTGATGTGAAGGAAAATATAGTGACGCAAAATACCAATGCTAATGTTGATGTTATATTCTGTTTTTCAATATATAATTTTGAGGCCTGCGACCGAGATACGATGTCATTTTCATTAATTGATGGGTCCATACGATGGATATTTTCTTTTGGTCCGGGATGGTCATCGAGTTATTTTTAAATTTATTTGATTACAGTTTATTGTTTTAATGAATGAATGCATGATATTTTAACATCCATGAGATTAAAAATACTTTATGGGATCACCAACTTCCATGCTTCTAGATTTTTGTAATTCAACCATTTTCTTATTCAAATTGATGATTTACTGACCCAACCTTCTAACAATGACCTCGCTGAAAAGACAATGCCAAGGGATGGATCCGAACATATTGCCATAATTGTCCCTGATGTTTCTGAAAGCATCACATTCCAAAATAAAATGGATAGTGGAGCGAATTTTTGGCATGGAAAGATAAAATAAATTAATTAACTAGACTTGATTTGGTTAAAAACTAAAAAACATGACAATTATTTGTGTAGTAGTAGGGATTGACTGAGCCTACTGCTTTCCTAATGCAACTTCTGCAAATATTGATGAAATTTATTTTCCAGTACTCACATTTTGGTGTGAAAATGTCTTGTTTTGAGTGCCTCTTGAGTCGATTGGAACTTATTGCTTCTGTAGCATTTTTTTTATGTGCAACAAAATTTTTTTTGAGTTCCAAAAATTTTGGGAGTTAACACCACTCTTTTACTTTTATCTCAGTTCGAGCTAGTTTTTGGTGATATTTTTTTATTTGATTTGTTTTCTCCCCAAGCGAAGGAACCCTTTCGGACCTGTTAATTATTCTATGTGATATTGAATAATTGTGTTTATTTGGTAAAATGTTGTGTTCAAGTTTAGGAATGGAAGCTTGATACCACTTTTCATTTATGTTTTATTTGATTTGTTTTCTACCCAAGCGAAGGAACCCTTTTGGACCTGTTAATTATTCTATGTGTTATTGAAGACTTGTGTTTATTTGGTAAAAAAGTGAGTTCAAGTTTAGGAATGGAAGCTTGTGACCTCTTTTTGTTTTTGTTTTATTTGATTTTTTTTCTCTCCAAGAGAAGGAACCCTTTTTGACTTGTTAATTATTCTATGTGTTATCGAAGACTTGTGTTTATTTGGTAAAAGGTTGACTTCAATTTAGGAATGGAAGCTTGAGACCTTTTTTTTAATGACCCCTTTTTGTTTTTGTTTTTGGTGGGTAATGCTTCTTTTTATTATTAATGATGACAATACATACATGGTGCGTTTCAATAAGTGCTACAAAACTGATTTGTAAGAAAACCATATAAAGTCTCAAACCTTGACCTTAATACACCTAGCTAGTAAAGTTCCGTATGACATGCCAAAACCAAAATCAAGGAAAGTCCAAATTTAAAGGCCCTGATCATTAGTACATCATAACAGTTTGTATCAGATCCTGATGTGGGAATTTCAGCCTTTTGTCATTATGTTGGTGGCTTCTTGATGGATTGCTTTTTGGCTCCGTCTTTGGGGCTCTAACTTCTGAATGATTATTTTCTTGTTGCTTCACACCCTTCAAAATTATCGATGGAACTTTGTTTAGCTTACCATTTGGAGGCTGGTCTAGACGATGAGGCCACCTATGATGATTCTAGGTATATACAATGATATGCAACTCAACAAAATTCACTAATGACGAGAGTTTGATTAAACAATATATTATTTCCTATTTTTCTAAATGAATACAAAGTTTTCAGTTCACATAAGTTGCCAAGTTGAGTGGAAGTCCACAGTTTATAGTAATTAATCTCCAAGGAAGGGATTCCTTTTACGGGATGGAAATGTGAAGTAAGTGACTACAACAGGTCAATACCTATTACCAAGCAGAGTTGGGGAATTTGTTCAACTAGAATATATGTTTTCACGGCTCAAGCCATTTATCAAAAGTTATTTATTGTGGGGATGCGAAGGTGGATTATATGGAGGTGTTGGCTTTATAACCTTCCAAGATTTCCATATGCTATGGGCTAGAAAGGTACATTTAATCTTAAAATTGTCCAGGGTAATGCTCGTTGATAAATGATTGAAGGTTCAGTCCCCAGTAGAAATTTTTACCATGTGAATGCAATTTCCTTCACTTCCTTCCAAAGCACAAACAATCCGCTTAGCATAGAGGGATGGATTGTAGTGTGAGTTCTGCGGATATCCAAGCCACTCCATTCCTTCCATATATATTTAAGGTTCTTGAATCTATGAAACGTTGAAGACCATGCCCCCATCAAAGTTGGTGCAAAGAAGCAACCAATGGCACATACAATAAATAATAACATGCATGGGAGCCAACACTTAGCGCAAATTTTAAATCATGCTGCTAAAGTATTGGGCTTATAAATCTATTTACCAAAATTATTTTCCCGTATTTGGATAAGCATGTCCCATTGTTCCTGAAATGTTTCCTGAAAAAAGAAAGAAATGCCTAGGAATTTGAAAACCTGGCTTGACTTGAGACAAGCCCGCCTTTATAATTTATGTCAATCTGGCATCTTCTATGAACTCTACCTTTAAGTCAGAATGGCATGTCCTGTGAGCTCTACCTGTAGTAATAGGTTTTATCTCACTGAATGTTTAGAGCTTAGGGACTTGCAAAAAATTCCTAAGTAATCCATAGCACATTATTAATTGACTCCTGTTCTAGAACATTGAGTTTTAGGACATTCACAAGCATCATTGGGTATGGTTTGTGTAGATGAATCCACTTTAATGAGACCTTGCTTGACCCTATGAGTTATCAAACAGACACTGATCCCTGTTTGGAAAATTGATCAAAAAAGGATTAACTCTGGTTTAACTTTACACCCATTAAGAGAGAGGCAAAGTTAGGCCTTGGTGAATAATATTTTAGTGGCCTTTAGAGAAGTTGTCTCAAATGCAAGAGGTAGAATAAAGGGATACCCCACTATCTTGTAAGTTTTTTTTTGAAGCTGTTTTTTTTGTTGAATAAGATGTTATGGTCATAATGACTGGGCCACTCCATGCCCTCACAGTCTGCAATAATATTATCGATGATAAATTGCCCTTTGGTGAAACAAGTCTGCTCAGGTTTGATAATAATCATGAGAATATGTTTGATTATGAGTGTTGAGCTTTGTTAAGACTATTACATGAGACATTCAGCCGAGTGATAGGCTTCCAGCTCATAGTCACTTTGGAATCTTCAACATTCGGTATAAACTTGATAATTCCTTTGTTCAAGTTTGTTCTCAATGATTGCTCTGTGATGGATTCTTTTTAAACCTCTGCAAAATGTCTGGATTTACAAAGTATTAGGTAGAATTATAGAATTCACATTGGAATCTATCTAATCCCAGGACTTACCATCATCATTGTTCATGTTTGAGAGGGTACCAGCTAGCTTACCCAAAGTCAAAGACTAGTCACACAATATTCTTTGTGCTTCATAAAGTTTATGACACGACTCCAAGATAGGGTTGCATGGACGTTCCTCATTTAGTATTTGCAATTGAAAAATATTTTGTAGGGAGAACTGAGAAGTAAATTGTTTCTCAATTTCATCTTTTAAGTAAGCCTATCCTTGGTTGATTTGATAGTGGAGATTCTCTTCAAGCCCTCTTTTGAATATAGGGCCCTAAAAAATTAAAAATCCTTTTGTAGGCATATCGCCTGTTTTAAGCCAGTGGATGATGGCCCTGGAATTGTGTCCCTTTGGCACTTTGAATCTTGACAATATTCAGATGACCACCGAGTGTGGTCACCCTGACTTGAAGTGCTTCATTGAAAATGATATTCTGGAGGCATTGTCGTATAGATTCCCTTATTCTTTGATAACATTTACATTTTATTTGTATCGAAGCAATTTTCCATCCCATAGGCTATAAGCAGAGAGGACCTCACAAGTTATATAAACATATTTTTGCCAACCCCAATTAGAACTTATTCTTTAAGGTCTTTGGACAAGTTAAACATCAGACATGCTTTTCTAGCCCCTGAGGGTTGTAAAGTTTCTCACGTCTGTGCTAGTTAAAGTGAGTGAGGGAAACATAAATATGTTTGTGGAAAGGCCAATATTGCATGGCTATCCTGGGCAACTTGATGCAAAAAAGGAAACATAACTGTGTGTTTCTCTTCGCCAGAGTTTCTCATACCAACAGGAGAAGAGAACTAAGGTGTTTATATGTATCGAGGATTGCTGGAAACACTTTCATCAAAGACTACTTTATTCAAAAAATAAAACATAAAAGAAGCCCATGATCAAGCTACCAATAGTTTTCCAAAGCCATCCGAGACTCCCCTACCTCCTGCATCCATGCCTTGATGATCATCCACAAAGGAATGTGGTCCATGAAATGGCCAAGAAGTGACTGTTGTTGATCATCAACACAGACAAAATTGTATTCAGAAAGCTAAATGACTATTGGATTTCCATCAAGATCATGTTCATTTCATTGTGGAAGACTTCCAAAATGAACTTCCTAGGGCATTTTGACCATTCAGGGATTTCTGTCCAAAAAGAGTTGCAACAACATTGGAATCAACAGTCACCAGAGAAAAAATGTGAATAGAAATGTTGGATTCAAGGTTTGATTTAGCCATTATGGGCTCAAGGACTCCCCATGGCATGAAGTTAGGGAAATCAAGGCTAGCACGTGCCAGCCAGGTGACAGGATAGTCATTGCATCATATCCTAAGAGTGTAAGAGCCAATATATTGGGTGATTTGTGGAGTAAGATTGTACTGAGTTTTTTGAGAGTACTGTATTGCAACAATACATGCTTTTGAAGTGTTAATGGAAGCCCCAATGTGCAACATATTGTAGTTGGCTAACATGTCAATTATTTGTTACTGTTTGCATGGTATATAAAATTCTTGGAGAAATAATTTATCCATTATTTTTTGGCTTTATTCTTGTTTTCTTTTTACTGGGTTATTTGTAAAAGTTTTATGTGAGGAAAGGAGAGCAACAATTATGCTAGAGAGATATTTTAATAAATGCAAAATAAGAGATCTGTAATTTTTTCAAGAAGTGCATATCTTGGTATATAAATCATGGAACATTGTTTCCATGGCAGAAATTGCCAACATGCTTCACATATTTGAAGTAAAATCAAAAGGTGTATAAAACTTTAGGAGTTGAAACCATAATTTTTTTTATGGTCATTTTGTTACTGTGTTTTAGCAATAAATGAGTCATTGATTGATATATTTGAGATGAATTATTTGCTAAACATTTGACCTAGCAGGTCTCATTAGTTCAACTAATCATGTGAGATTCATCGTTTTAGTGCCTTATATACGTCTCGGACTGTTTCAATCCGTAAATCCAGAAATATAAATTTCGTAAAACTGTCATAAAACAGTCTCTGATTGTTTCAGGTTCTCTAAACCAAAGCTATGATTATGTAACATAGATTTTATCTTTTTTGAAATCTTAAACCTATAAAAACACCCTTGCGACATGAATTTCTGGTTGAAATGTCCTACAAGCTTAAAAATTTAGTTTTAATTTCTCCATGCACATGTGCATGGATTTAGATGCATGGAATATTTCAATCTTACAAACAGTAATAAAGCCTTTTTCTAAATTCTTAGACCTAGTACTGAAAGTTTGGCAATGAAAAGTTCTAAGTTATGCTGACAGAAGCCAGACAAAATCATTAGCTAGAGAAATCGATGCTATCAAAACTAGATTATTTTTTGTTAAACCAGCCTGAACCAATCAGTTAGGGGTCTGTACCGGTTCTATTGAATGTTCCACACTAGAAATGGTTGGTTGCATACTGGAATTGGTGATAAATGTCAAAACCAACTGGTTTTGTATAGAACTGTCCACCTCCATTTTGTACAGAACCATATAGCTGGTGATGGGGCCGACTTGAATATTGAAGAAAGAATCGATAAAATATAAAAACGTTGAACATGAAAACCTAACCCGAGACCTGCCCTAATGCTATTTAAAGAGCTCCCTACCCTCCATTTGACTCACAATTCATTGCAGCAATTTGGAAATTTTGAGCTGAGTATCTTGGGTTGATATGGAGATTTGATTTGAAGAATTCGTTCAGTTGATTTGGAGAGTTTTAGAACATCTTTGTTAATGTATTTTGGTTCAGATATGGAGTGTACTTGGTGTTATTTTTGTTATATGCACCTTTTCTTATTTTTTTTATATGCACCTTTTCTTACTACATACATGAGAAACTTTGCATATTTGTTTATGATGGTTTGGATTCATATGGATGCACATGAATTTGTAATTTTCCAAAAGTTGAATATTTTATCTATTTTTTTGGTTTATCCGTCCGTTCAAAGATTGTTTCCATTTTGATGTCACTGAGGAATTAACTGGATATTTTAGAACTGTCTGAAATGGATCAAGAAAGTCTACAAAATTTTGAAATAAACTAGAAAAACATGCCATTGAAAAATGGACCACAAGTTGGGAAAAGTAAATTCTGGAAAGGATAAGAAGATGATATTATAATGTTTACAACAAGGATGGGAAGATGATGTCATCATATTTATCAAGAAGGATGAGAAGATGTCAAGGTAACGCCGGTAAATGACAAATATGATGGTATGAAACTTTCTTGCTATCTTTCTAGCCCACATAGCCTTACATGTAGAGAATTACTTACATATGAATAAATTCTTATCGCCTAAAGAGTGGGACCAATGCTCCATGAGAATCATTCATCTCAATTTGGTGAATCAAGTGACATGGAATATTGGAAAACATCAGCTTATGATTGGATTTTAGAAAATAACACCAATCATTGTGCCCTAGCCAACCAATAAACTATCACTACAGTGGTAAAATGAGCCAATGCAATTTTACGAATAATATACAAAGGTTCCCAAATACTAAGTTTCTCAATTAATCATTGTGGGGCACAAGAAGTAATTCAATTGAATTAGTTAATTAGTAAAATATAAATTTTTGTACTTTTTTTTGTGTCCCTTGTATTTCCTCTGCATTTAGTAGTTGTGCTTTTTCTTTCTCACATGTATTTGTTTGTGCTCAATCTAAGTCACACATGACATTGTGAGTGGGATAGACGGACATGAGTTTTGGGCATTTAGACCATTGAAATGGGATATATATATATATATATATATATATATATATGTTAGTCAGATCTATGAAGTTTTTATTTATTTACTTATTTATTTTTTTTCATTTGATTTATGTCTACGTGGTTCACAGAACCCAAATATAGGTGACCACTATGTCCACAAAATATTTGTAATGGGAAGATACACCTGAAGGGATCACTTCTTTCTAGCTTAACCCCAGAGGTCATTAGGAAATATATATGTACCAAGCAATAATCTCACACAACATTGTCACAGTTTTGCTGGCATTTTATTAAAATCTTTTGTTTCTCCCCATGTAGGTTTACCATACCAATGTAAGGTTCCATTGTTCAAAATTTTAGGGCATCCTTGGTGCAGCCATGCATGTCATATTCAATGACTATGGCATACTCTGAGGTCAATTGAGTAATAAATTTTGTGCATCAATAGAGTTTTGCGCTAAGCTAAGGCACCAACACCACAATTGTTATGAATGACGTAGTCAAGTCTCAAGGGGGAGTCTCTTTTGTCTGATCACTATATCGCTCCATGAAATGGTGGAGAGCCTAACAACCTTCTCTTTTAATCACTCAGGATAGACCAAATTGACAAGTTGTATTCCTACCTAACCAAAAATTTGTCATGTTTTTGCTTCCTCATAAAAGGAGGGCAGTCTAGTGTTTCTCCTAATGCAAAATTTACCTCTCACGTGACTATGTTAACACCTTGTTTCAGGAGATTAACCCATTGGCCTTTGTTTTGTGGTGACTTTCCAAACCCAATAGTTCCTCCATAAGATTACTCATGTATTGAATCTAAAACCTTTTAACTGTGATTAATTGGTAGCACGTGCAATTCGCAAAGAAGGTTCATATTTTTAGGTTTGAACCATTTAGTCAGGTTTATAGCTTAGATGGCAGTTTCATACTTCGAGTTAGACTATCCTTGACATATGTGATATAACTAACCTAGTCCATTTTTATGTCACTACTACAGCGATCCTTGAAATGTGCATGCAAGGTATAATATCAATGCTTAACTTGGCTTACATGTTAAATTCTTTTGCTTTCTCATATATATTTGTTTATGCTCAATCTAAGTCACACATGACATTGACACTCGGACAAACGGACATGAGTTTTGGGCATGTACACCATTGAAATGGGATGGGTGTGTGTGTCTATATATATATGTGTGTGTGTGTGTGTATATATGTGTGTGTGTGTGTGTGTGTGTGTGTGTATATATATATATATATATATATATATATTTTCCGGTTAGACCTATGATTTTTTGTTTTTGTTGTAAATTTATTTATTTTCCATTTGGCTTATGTCTATGCAGTTCACAGACCCTAGAGATCGAAGACCGCTACATATATTTTATTTGTAAGATCCACCCGAAGGGATCACTCTTGCCGCCTCGACCACATACCTCATTGTGAAATCTGTGGTTACCAAGCAATAATCTCACACAATAGTTTCCATGTTTTGCTAGCATCTTATTAAAATCTTTTCTTTCTCCCCATGTAGGTTGACCACACCAATGTAAGGTTCCATTGTTCAAAAGTTTAGGGCCTCCTTGGTACAAACATGCATGTCATATTCACTAACTATGGAATATTATGAGGTTGATTTAGTAATAAATTTTGTGCATCAATAGAGGTTTGGAATTTTCTGGCTAAGTTAATGCACCAACACCACAGCTATTATGAATGACCTAGTTAAGTCTCAAGGGGGAGCCTCTTTTGTCTCATAATTATATCAATCCATGAAATGGTAGAGATTCTAACAACCTTCTCTTTTAATCACTTAAGCTAGACCAAATTAACAAGTTGTATTCCTATCTAACCAAACGTTTGTCATGTTTTTTCTTCCTCATAAAAAGAGATCAGTGTAGGGTTTCTCCTGATTCAAAATGTGCCTCTCAAAAGACTATGTTAACACCTTATTTCAGGAGATTAACCCACTGGCCTTTGTTATGTGGTGACTTTCCAAACCTCTTGGTGCAAAATGTTCCTCTCAGAAGACTATGTTAACACCTTGTTTCAGGAGATTAACCCACTGGCCTTTGTTCTTTGGTGACTTTCCAAACACAACATCTCCTCCATAATATTACTCTCGTATTAAATTTAAAACCTTTAAATTATGGTTAATTCGTAGCACATGCAATTTTCAAAGAAGGGTCACAGTTTTAGGTTTGAACCATTTAGTCATATTTATAGATTAGATGGCAGTTTCATACTTTGAGTTAGACTATCTTTGACATATATGATATAGCTGACCTAGTCCATTTTTATGTCACTACTACAACAATCTGTGAAATGTGCATGCAAGGTCTAATATCAATGCTTAACATGGATTCCACATTTGAATGGACTTCCCAAAATATTGTATTCTGTTTATATAATGATGCTTCATGCATCTCTAGTAAAAACTAAGGGTTAGATGCCAAAGGTGTTTGTTAGGTGTTGCTTATGAATGCATAGATAAGATTGGTGTATTTAATATATTCTCATTGCAATATTGAATCTTGGATCTAACTCTTCAATGGTCCATGGATTGAGTTTTAACTCATTGAGATCTCTGTTTCTATGGAATGGAGCTCAGTAGCAGCATAACCCTTCAAGTGTTATTATTGATTAAGTTATGTGCCTCTTGAATTGGAATTGGGTTAGGTCGATACATAGAAAATTTCAGTTTTCTTCCAAGTCTAGGTACTTGTCAATGATTTTTGGCACATATGCAAGCTTTGAAAGTGTGAGAATGCACAACAATAAAATCCTGGGATAAATACCCATTTCATTATAAGGAATTCTCTTACATTGATGTCATAGTGTCAGCAAGGACATTCTCATATATATTGACACAAAGAAACAAGCAATCAAATTCCCCTAGAATGCACTTAACTTTCCATATGCACAAAAGTAGAGGCAATAACTAAGCTGGAATCCAATCCATGAAAATGCCCCATATTATCATCCTATGCTTAGTAATGCTTACAAGGAAATGGGTTGGGTATGTGTTTAGTTTAAATTCTGTACAATAAAAAAGAAAGCATTTAAAGGTAGCCCCAACAATCTGAACAGTCCAAAAGACATCAGTTTACCATGTCAATCTATTAATATAGCATGTGTGGACTCATCTTGATATTGCTTCCTTGATTTTACTAATATTTTCACTTGTCAAAGTGAAGGATATTCCCTTCGATTATGTGTAATCAATGGTCCAGGATCTTGAGCACTAAGGAATCAGATAAACTTGCAGCTGATTTTATCTCACTAGAGGTAGCACTAGTGTATTCTAGCTGTGTAGGTGTAATTTGATAAGGTTGCCACTTTTCACGTATTACAAAAATACGTCAATATATCGAAAGATATTCTATGTGCCTGGTGGTAGAGGGAGTAAAACTCCATTAGTAATAGAAGACACAGGTACAATAGATAATGAAGATGACCAATTTTTATATCTTACTGATGCAGAGACCCAGTCGTTACCATAGATGTTCAGTGGCTAATTTAGGACTCTTGATTATAATAAAACTTTCATCATGATCTCTATAAGGTAGTAAGTAATAATCCTTTGCCTTGTTAAATGAGGAAGCAAGAGAGCTCAAGTGCTGAAGTACCCTGAGAATTCTAGCACTAGACATTTGACTTGAAAGAAGCATGGCTTCTACCTCAGCAAAAACATTGGAGTTCACACACTGTAACCTTGGTCAACCTTTTCTTATAGCATTTGGCAATTTGGTAATGAAAAGATGTCAATGGGGAGGTGCCAATTTGACTAACTTAATCAATACATCTACATGAAGAGAATATACAAGGTCTAACAAACCTTCACATGCCACCAAGGATGATAACAATCTAAAATCTGTTCCAGGAACGCTGAGTCGCATTGTTCATGAAATGCCATGTCTTAACTCTGCACAAGAATATAACCGAATCATCACTGTGGAGTATGCCTGTGCTAAAGAAGCGACAAATTCACATCAATATGCACCCTAAATAGATGTGCTAATACCTTTCGTTCATCCAATGAAGGTGGGTTGGCCCTCGGAGTTGTTTTGAGATTGCATGAAGAGAAGGATGGTGAGACATGACTCCAAATCACTTAACATAAAAGCGACTAAGGCATCCAGAGATTAATATCCCATGACTGTCATCATCATGCCATATGTGCTTAGGTCTAATTGGAAAAACACATATATTTTCCTATAACTAATTCAGCATGGTGGTCATTGCAAGTTATGGCCTATGGTCACTACCTTGGTATTGAAAGGAGTACAATTTGTTCACCTTAATTGCCCACATATCAATGCATATTCATATTTCAAAGTTTAAGCTCACAAGATTGTAAGTTGTAACTATTGCACATGGATGGATATATATATATATATATATATATATATATGTATATATATATGTATGTATATATATATATATGTGTATATATACATATATATATATATATATATATATATATATATATATATATACGTATATATGTATATATACATATATGTATCTATATATATATGTATATATACATAGATATATATATATATATATATATATATATAGATATACATCTATATATACATATATATATATATATATATATATACATCTATATATATACATCTATATATATACATATATATATATATATATACATATATATATATATATATATATATATATATATATATCGCTAAAACAAAACCAGCGATTTGCGCCAGATTTAGCGCTAGATTTTAGTGCATTTTTTTTGTAATTGTGATGAGCAACGTGGCGCTAAATCTGGCTCTATTGTACAATTTTTAAAGCGTCCTTTTTTTCACCTGATTTTGCATTCTGTTTCACGCTAGATTTTGCATCATTTTTTACACCAAACTATGCATCATTTTTTGCGTCAAATTTTGAACCAAGATTTGCATCTTATTTTATGACAGGTTTTGCTTCTAGTTTTGTGTCATTTTTTGCATCTATTTTTCATTCTCTTTTGCTTCCTATTTTGTGTCATTCTTTGGTTCCATTTTTGCACCATCATTTGCATCAAGTTTACACTGTATTTTGAATCCAATTTAACGTCTTTTTATGCATCCATTTTGTGTCAGTTTTTGCATCTAGTCTTACGCCAGGTTTTGTATCTAGTCTTACACTAGTTTTTGCTTCTATTTTTTGCACCAGCTTTGGTGCCTATCTTTGCACCATGTGTTGAATTTTATTTAGCACCAAATTTTGCATCCATTTTTGTGCCTATTTTTGCATCTTTTTTTGGACCATTTTTTACATCCACATTTACGTTTGATTTGTCTCCATTTTTCCCATCTCATTTTGCACCATATTTTGCGTCATTTGTTTCATCCAATTTTGCATCATTTTTAACACCATCTCTTGCATCTAATGTTACATCATTTTGAGCATCCAAATTTTCATTTATATTTGCATCTTATGTTGAGTCATGTGTTGTGTCCACCTTTGCATCTTATTTTGTGTCTAATGGTACATTCAATTTAGAGCCATTTTTTACGTCTACTTTTGTATTTGTTTTTGCACCAAGATTTGCAGCCAATTTTAAGCTATTTTATGCCCCTTTTTGCACCATTTTTTTTGTCTACTTGTGTCCAATGTTGCACCATTATTTACACCGACTTTTTCATCCAATTTTGCATTTTTTTGGTGTCTAGTTTTACATCGTTTTCACCATCCAAATTTGCATCTTTTTTTGCCTCATTTTGTGTCCACATTTGCATATAATTTTGTGTCTGAGTTCGAGCCTAAATTTGCATCTGATTAGGAATCATTTTTTACATCCAATATGGCATCCTTGGTTTCACCTTTTTTCAGCCCCATTTTGCATCTTGTTTTATGTCTTTTCTTACATCTTTTTTTTTTTCCTTTTTTGCACCCAAGTTTGCATCCCAAATTTACACCATTATTTGCATCATCATTTGGCATATTAATTTGTAACGTTTTTTGCTTCTTTTTAACGCTCAACTTTGCATCTTATTTTACATCTAGTTGTTGTCTTTTTTTGCATCTAATTTGGTGCCCATTTATGTGTCCTTGTTTTTGCCCAATTTGATATCCTTTTGTATGCCATGTTTTGTTCCCTTCTTTGTGTCAACTATTGCACAAATTTTCACTTCTAATTTAAAACACTTTGTATGTCAATTGTTTGCATTTTGTATTAATTCCTAGTTTAACATCCAATTTTACTTTCAATTTTGCATCCATGGTTACATCCACATTTGACTTCTTATATAGAGTATATTTTTCTTTACATATATGACCCCCTTTATAGATTCATAGTGAAATATATGATAGTTTCTAAATATCATTAAAGTAGATATCACAATTCAAAATCATTTGTAAAGAAATTTAAGAGAAATTGACAACATCCATTCAAAAAAATAACAATGTGTCATTAACAATTTTCAAAACATGTAAAAAATAGCAACATAATACTAATAAAATCAGTATTATTTTTAATCAAAACAAGTAAAATTCAAATATGATTAAAAAATCAAAATATTTCATGAATATCGTTATTCTACGATAAATTAACAACATACATAAATCAAACTCATCGTATGATTACAAAATCAAAATGTCTCATTGATATAGGGTAAATTCACAACACCCATCTAAACATAACAATGTCATTCTACACAATAATTTCTTCATAAAAAACAATGCATGTGCATGCCTAGCTACCACCACCAAGATCATCCTCATGATCATCTTGACCGTCCTCATTACTCTGATCCACATCATCACCAACACCGCAACTATCATCATCATCTCCTCCTTCACCACCATCATCCTCATCCTCATCCTCATCATCTCCTGATATATGTTGAACATAATTTGGATCATCGTCTTGGCAATCATTACCTATAGCATTCTGACAAAAAAAATCAATATTACATGTTAGTATTAATTACATAACACAACGCATGTTTTTGTTATACAATGTTAACCATAAAATGAGGTAAGATATAATATCTAATAGTACTAAAAAATAAAATGAAAATATGGTTTAAAAGTATATTGGAAATCCAACTAAGATTACATACCATAGAGTCCATCCAAACAACAAATTCAACCCATCTCTTTTGCTGCAGCACCTCCTTTTCCAAATGATTTGGAGGTCTTCCATATTTTAGTTCCTATCAATCAGTAAATAGGGAGAAATTAGATAACAATGACTTTCTTCTAGTACAAAATTTATTAAAAAAATATCACATGTTTAATATACCTACAAAGGTTGTTATCAGTGCTTTTAAACCTTTCTGGCCACTACGATGAGTGACTTTTGTCTTGGTTAACCTCGCCTTGGATGCCTTGTCCTTAAACATAAACCAATTCAATTTATTTTCACACAAATACATGTCTAAGATACTTATAAGTATTAATACATTCTAAATAATGTTTAATGAAAAATTCAATACCTGAATGCTCTCATTGCCGTCTTTTCTTTGTGCATCCAACTTCTCATATGATTTTACAAGTTCTTTCCATACTTTAAAAGGTATGTCAATAGGCCTTTGTTTCAGTCTTTGATCTTGAGGCATTTTTTTAATTTTTCTTGTTTGGTTAAAAACTTTGGTTAAAAAAAATCCGAACAAGTAATTCACATCAATGGCATGGGGCCTCTATGGATATGTGTAAAAAAATGGCTATAAAGAAAACATCCAAAAAAACATATGAGCTCTCCCTTTGATGGTCACTTGGGGCATATGACTGGAAAGGAACAACTCCATTTTCGAAAATCAAGGACAATCCTTTCTCAAAGTCCTTCCTAGTATTTTCTCCAAATGTCTTAAAATGAAAAACAAAATTCAAACGTCATCCTTAAACATCTCCCTTAAATATAACGTTGGACCATAAATTCTTCACTTTTATTGTTATCGGCTCTGGAATGATTTTTCTATATGCAATTATATAATGAAATATGTGTGCACTAATGAAAAAACATTGAGTTTCATTTTTCATAATCACAAACAATGAAAAAAGAATCACACGTAACTGGCATCATTTTGGAAATTTTATATTTATTAAAAATCTTTAACATGTTTTCCTCCCATATCTCATAAAAAGGTGTGAAAATTTTTATATACTCTCCAATAAGCCTAAGGATCACATACCTTTTAAAACTTTGCATTACCATTATATGTTTCTCCTTGAAGATATATAATATGTTTCTTCTTTAACATATATATTATGTTTCACATTTCTTAATATTTGACAAAATACTAAAGTTGAAAAGAATATAAAATCTCACTTTTTAGAATATTTTATGATATAAGAGATTGATTTAAGTGATGTTTTGGGTTGGGAGAGGTTAGCTTTATATAATAAAAGAATATTAACAATTTTAAAGTCTAAATTTTGACAATTCAACATAATTTGGCTTTACATAATAATAAAAAAGAAATTAATAATTTTTATTTCATATATCTTATTTATAACATTTTAATGGTTTATTCATATAGTAATAAAAAGTTCATAGTTATAGGCAATTTAAAAATGATAATTTTAAGAGGTTTACATCTAAAAAGTGTGGGAATAGTTTGAGATATGGTAGCACACAGTGTCCCATCATTGTGAGTTTTTAATACCATGAAAATGATCATTTAAGAGTGTTTACGGCGAGGGAATAGCTTGAGATATGATAGAACACATTATCCCATCATCGAGTTTTTAATACCATGATTGTTCACTAGTGAGAAAAAATCACATGGAGAGAACACAGAAAAATAACCGAATGTAGAGAAAAAAAACAAAAAACAAAAACAAAAACAAAATTTGTAAAAAAAATCATAAAACAAATATTATATACTTTTAAATTTTGTATTTGTAATTTAACTTAAAAAAAAAAACAAAAACAAAAACAAAAAAAATTAGTAAGAAAAATTCATAAAACAAATATTATATACTTTTAAATTTTATATTTGTAATCTAACTGAAAAAATTAACATACTCGTAGAGGAGCTAATTTATTTGCAGATATTTCTTGGTACCTAAAGCCATCACTTATATTTTATTAATTTATAAATAATTTATATTTTATTAATTTATAAGTAAATAAACAATTAACACTGTAAATTGTTACACAATTAATGCTATATAAAAAAGGTTAAAATTTTATCTATGATTTAGAATTAATGTTTTAACACGGTCTACAATGAAGCCATTATCACCTAAATTAATTTAAACTATCTATGATTTAATATTCAATAATCCAACAAAACTACAATGAACATCTTCCACGAGCTTATCATCTTTATAACATATATTGCTTCAGCTGAGATTCTAGTGTGTCAATTTTGTTTCATAACTACGGGTTATCGCTCTGTATAATTTTATTGGAATTAACGTGACCTCGGAGAATTTCTCTGATGAGATAAGAAAAACGCTCTGATCGAAGGATGGTAATGTATTCATAGAAGTCACTGCAAAAAATCATTTGGGTATGAGGATTTTCAAGATTTCAATGGAAATCTAGATGTGGGATGCGATGTTACGATGTGGGTCGAAGAGATTGAGCTCTTTCTTTTTCTGGATTATGGGATTTGAATGCAGGAGTTGTTTCTATGGATGATAAAATTATGAGATTGAGGATTTTGGTCTTTGAATGCAGAAATTGCTTCTTTGGATGATAAACTTGTGCTTTTTTTATAAACAGTACGTTGTGGGGATTCTCCTAAGTTTTTATTGATTTCTCTTTTGTGTATCATTCTTGTCATTGTCAACTCCATTATCATATCAATGTCTAGGATGAGAAAGACAGGGATGGGATCAGTGAGGGATCAATGTCTTTGTTGTCATCAGAGTCCAGGTCGGTTGATGGTAGTGAAATGGAAGGGTAATCCCCAAGGTGGTTTGTTGACGATGATCAGACATGACACAAAATGAGGCGTGGGCTCGTTCTGAAGACCAAGTGAGTGGATTCCTTTGATGTGGAGGCCATGGACGTGCTCGGTGTTCATAAGAGCCATGATAAGGACCTTTCATTAGGACGGACGCTCGACTTGGCATTCCAAACACTTGGAGTGGTCTATGGAGATATGGGTACCAACTCCTTGTATGTTTTCACTAGTGTATTCATCCAAGCTCGTACCAAAGGAGAGGAAGATGTTTTGGGTGCATTAGCTTTAGTGATGTACACAATAGCCCTCATCCCTTTGGCTAAATAGGTGTTCATTATGCTCAAAGCCAATGACAATGGTGAAGGGGGGACATTTTCCTTATACTCTTTGATTTGCACATATGCGAAGGTCAATCTGCTCCCCAACCAGCAACCATCAGATGAAAAAAATTCCAGTTTCAAGCTCAAGTTGCCCACCCCGAAACTGGAAAGATGATTAAGAATCAAAGAAAGCCTTTAGAGAAGTACAAAATTGAAGACCCTACTGCTACTCTTGTTTCTCATGGGTACTTCCATGGTAATTGGGGATGGCATACTTACACCTGCAATATCAGTCATGTCTGTTGTTAGTGGCATGCAAGATGAAATATCTAGCTTTACGGAAGACACAGTGGTCATTGTCTCAATCATATTCCTGGTGATCTTGTTCAGCATAAAACAGTTTGGTACAAGCAAAGTAGGCATGACATTTTCTCTGGCACTCATGATATGGTTTTTCTCTATTGGTTCTATTTTACTTTACAATATTATTTAACATGACATGACAATTTTAAGGGCATTCAATCTTGTTTATATCTATTACTTGTTCAAGAGGAACACTATCAAAGCATGGATGTCCCTAGGAGGTTGCGTGTTATGCATAATAGGAGCTGAAGCTATGTTTGCTGATTTGGGTCACTTCTCAGTAAGATCCATCCAGATAGCCTTCACATGTGTAGTATTCCCATGCTTACTATTGGCTTACATGGATCAAGTTGCATATCTTATGAAGCATCCCTCTGTGGTGGAGAACGTATTCTCTGCTTCAATTCCAGATGGTTTTATCTGGCCATTCTTCGTGATAGCTAGTGTTGTTGCCATGATTGCAAGCCAGGCAATGATCTCAGCAACAATTTCATCTATTAAAATGTCCATGGCCCTAGGATGCTTTCCCAGATTGAAAATAATTCACACATCCCGACGGTTCATGGGTCAGATCTACATTCTTGTCATCAACTGGGTTCTAATGATAATGTGTGTCTTGGTATGTGATTGTTTTAAGAGCACGGTTGAGATATCAAATGCATATGGCATTGCAAAGGTAGAGATGATTATGGTGACTACAAGCCTAGTAACTCTTGTCATGGTTCTTATATGGGCAAAAAATATATTCCTTGCGATTGGATTTCCTGTTCTATTTGGATCAACTGAGCTAATTTATTTTTCTGCAGTTTTGATGAAAGTGGGGGAAAATGGTTGGATAAATGGTTTTTGCCACCTGCTTCCTTCTTGTGATGTACATTTGGAACTATGGAAGTGTTCTGAATTATCAGGAGTTGTATATCTTGTTGGTCACGGAGATGTCAAGGCTAGAAAGGATTCATGGTTTCCTAAGAAACTGGTTATAATCTACTTCTATGCTTTCATGAGGGCAAACTGCAGGGCAGGCCCTGCAAGCCTCAATGTACCTCACACCAATCTCTTGCAAGTTAGCATGACATATACTGTCTAACTTGAAGGTTTCCATGAATCAAACATGCTGAATGTTTTTCAAGGACCAAGTCACAACATCAATATGGTGATGGATAACAAAGATTTCCTTGAAGGTGGCAGAGATGAAGTGAATTTTAATGTGAAGTTAATAATCATAAGTTTTGTTGTCGACCAAGATCTTCATTACTTAGTCCTTGATTTTGTTTGATAGAGAATAATAGCCATTCCTACGATTAATCACTGATATTTATGAACAAAGACACCATTCTTTTTTCAATGAAGATGATAGGTGGTATTTTATATGCATGGTTAAGCCTAAGATAAGCCATGTTTTCTACATAAGAAAGTTATATTAAGTTATATCCATGAAAACGAAAGGAAGATGACATTGCATGTTTCCTCATATAGCTAACCATCGCTCAATAACATTGGATGCTTCTCCACCTCATTCATTACATCATTTCTTAAGAACCTTGGATGCTTCTCCATTTTTTTTGACATCATGTATTGATTATGTTGTTGTTGGAGGTTTTACACTAAGTTTTTCAACATCGAGCTTACTAGGGCTTGCACCACCAGGGTTATAAGTAAGAATCTCATGAGGTTTGCATAGCCATGATTATTAGAATCAAAATAGTAGGATTTGCACTAAAAAACAGTTCATAGAGCTTTCCTGCTGGGGAGAAAATCACAAGTTCAACTTCTGCAGTGCAGAGCACCGAGAGCTCGTAAGCTTTCTTCAGCGATCCACCTACGTTTGGAAAATGTAGCCTGCCTGCTGGCGATGTTCTCAATCCTCTTCCTCTGCATCTTTCCCCTCACTATTCTTGTATGTCCTCTTTCGTTTTTCCCTCCAAACAAACCCTCTCAAATTGAGAAAGCAGAACAACTCACTCGATGAGAATCCAAATCCAATTATCGCTTCTAATAATAACCCAATACGATACCAGAAGTGATTACACAAAACCTCATTGACTCTTCATTTGTTTGGAAAAGGGCCAAGCATATACTTCTGACGAGGGTTTCCGTCTCAAGTATGGCTCACAGGACGTCGCTTAGTCAATTGCGAGAAAAGTTTTCCACCTGCCTGTCACATACGGTTTGTCACACTATATATTAAAATCAGGGACAATCCTTTCTCGGAGTGGACAATCCATTTGAATGCATTGATCAATGCTTTGTGCAACACTGGTAGAGTGGACCATGTAAGGAACTATCTAATGGAGATGAAAAAATTTAAATCCTGATATAGTTTGCTATAGGATAGACAAGATCCTTATTGTTGGCAATTCGAAGGTGGCCATTAACTGGGCATTGGGGCATCACTCTCTTACTATGCCTTCATTAATCCACTCGCTCAAGCAATTTCTTCCATGAGGGCATGTTTCTCCTCTATATCTTTCTGCCACGTCTATCGGGAGAAAAATATTTTAGTTGATCATCTTTCCAAGCACGATGTCTTTGCTTCGGGTGGAATATTTCATTTTTAGTTCAGGACATTGCCACCAGCTCTGACACCTTTGTTCTTTCATGAAGGTATTTTTGCTTCTCTGTTTTTCCTGTACTTTCCTGGGTTTTGTATTTGCTAGTCGATCCTTGTTATCTCTATTTTTTTAGTTGTCGGATTTTTCTCTTGGCTTCCCCCTTTTCTAGTCCACTTTTTAATAGTTTTCTAGGCTTTTTGTGGTTTCTTTCTATCTGGAAGGGAGGTTCTCCACTGGTTTATCTGGCTTTAGATTATTTGTTTTTAACTTGATGCATTGTTTTTTCTTCATCTGGTTGTATAAGGAACAGTAAAGACTCAGGAATATGTAACCTCTTTTATTTTAATAATGAAAGATATTTTTTTCTACTGAACAAATAAATAAAAAAATGTATGGATGGATTGTATGCATGTATGTATGGATTGCATGGATGTATGTATGCATGCATCTATGCATACATCCATACATGCATACATTGTATGTATGTATGTATGTATGGATTGTATACATGTATCTATGGATATGTACTATGCATACATACATGCATACAATCCATACACACATGCATACAATCATACATACATACATGCATCAATTGTGTAAAATGAGAGCTCAAGTGCCAATTGCCAAGGGATATACCTATGCATAGATGACAACATTTTATTTAGCCAACATGTGAAGCTTGCAATTAATTGGATTATGAACCAGATTGCCTTGGGAAAACAAAGAGGGGTCATGATATGTCAAATGGAGTAAAATTATTCTTTCTCTTGCTAAGGATTAAAGCTACATCAACTCTCAACTTGCCCCTGCCAACCATCTCACTTTCATAGATAAGAAGATGATGTTGTTGGTTATGGTTTTTCTTATTGGTGCAACTAGCCAGATACTGCAAATTGCACATTCTGCAATTTTCCCTTGACCCTTATATGATAAGCTGGTATAACCAACTACACACTTGCAAAAGGAATGTGTAGGCAGAGATATATTCAAGAAACCTTACTACTACAATGTTTGTTTGAATGTATCTTGTTCCTCAATCTCATGGGACTAGTAAGGAAGCTTGCTACATAGCTTTTGCCTTGATTTAGTTAGGGCCAGAAATGAGACTCTGATCGTATGTAACCAACAAGTTACCATTTGGGTTGTTGTATATTTCTTCAGCTGGCGTATTGGTCACCTCAATTTGTTGGGGTCAGCAAGATTTCAAGCAGCTGGATATTGCCATATTGCCCCTACTCACAGTAAAAATTTACCTTGAACATTCTATATAGTATTATCTTGACCTAAATAGGACAAGAACGAGCACTCTTGTCATGTGTCACTTGAATATTGAAAGAAAACTTCCATATAAACTACACCTCCATTACCATATCATTGCCTATTCTCAAGGATGGCATTCACATCAGACAGTTGGATCAAGAAGAGGTATCTTGCCAATAAGTTCCACAAGCCATGAAGATAAGTACAAGGCTGCATGCCCACCATTGGGTAAGTTCCCTGGGTTTCTGCACTTCATCCACACATAAACCATATATTGAACCCTCAAACAAACCCTGAATTTTCCCATCAAAACTACAAGACTTGGCCTTCAAAGTTCAAATTAGGCCTAAGCTCAACCTTCAAACATCGAAATTTCGCCACCAGAACAAACCTGAAACTCAACCTCAACAACATTGAAGTTCGGCCTTCAACATGGCTAAAACTCGGCCTCTAGAATAGCGTTGCAACTCACCTTCTAACTAGGATCAAAAACCTTCACAAAGAGTGCCAAAAACCCTTCCCACAAGAAAACTCTCCAACTATGCTTCACTTGGTTCATGAGGTATGAACCTTAGAATTACTCCTTTGCTTGCTTAGACAAACCTGAATTGGCTTGAGCGAGTAAGTCCTAGGTCCCTACACATAACACCTATATATAGTGTGTTTGACCACCAAAAGCAAGGCCGACTTGCTCACTGGCTAGGCTAACCTGGCAGACTATAATATTGAAAAAAATCATCTCTTTAACCAAAAGAAGTCAGGGGGAGTGCCAAATGCATTCAAAGATAGGATACCTAAATGGGACATCAAAAATCGAAAAACAATATTTCAAGAAGGTGTGTCATATATCGTTGAAAAGGTCTCAAAATATGTTATTTGACTATATAACTCTCTTTCATTTGGATAGCCTTTGACATCAATAACAACCATTTTCAACATACATAATTCAAAGGAATTTGTTCCTAAAATTTAGCTACTTTTCACATGGCTACCATCCATCGTCTATCAGTTGAAATGTTAGACAAAAGGAAACAAGCCCAATACAACAAAAAGAGAGAATTAATAGCCTGTAATATGTCAAGCCAACAATCCACAAACAAGAAATAAGTGGCAGAAAATTTATAATAACACTTGCCCTTCTGTGCCTTCCAGGGTGGAAGGAGATGCGAATATAAACAAAGGATTCACGCTCTTAGTTTAATAATAATTAACTACTACCGTTATGTAACCATTCTGTAATTACTAATGGGCAAAAATAATAACATCTTACCCCACACTCACTTTTGGGAAAAAGTGGTCACTGTGGAAAACTGTATGTAAAAGTACCAAAGGCAAAGGAATGTATTGATGCTCAAAGAATCATCGAAATGAGACCAAAAATCTTCAATTAATGCTCTGTTGTCCAATACAGTGTTGCAAAGATTGGTTATCTATCGTCAATATCATGAGATATCATGATTCTCTCAGCTCAGCGATATTATCAGTAGAAAAAGTTGTGAATTTTACAAATTTTGAACATATCATGATATTTTGAAAATATCCTGATATATCAACAAAATGTCACCAAAAAATGGAAAATATTAGCTGAGTTAGCAGGTTATTGGATTTTTTGGCTCAGTTTGAAGTGGTATCAAAGCTTTTTCGAGGTACAAAGTGGAAGAACTTTTATTTTTTTATATAATTTTTTCAAAGGAAAAAGAGGACAGCAAAAAGCAAATCAAATTCTAAAATTTTAAAAGATGAAGAAACCAGTTGTAGATCTGGGTTCCTCTAGAAAAATACCCAGCTTCAAAAAAATTGTGCAAATCAGAACCTAGGAAATGGAGTTATTTTTTATAGAAAACCAAAGTTTTAGGGTTTTCCTGAAATCTTGCCTGTAAGCCAAAATAGAGTCAAAATTTTCCATTGAAAGCTCAGAATAACTGAACCAAAAATAACCCTTGTGAAATTTGTTGCTTAAAACATTGTTTTGAGCACGACCTCTTTATTCAGATTTATTTTAGATAATACGGTAGCTTATTTAATGAAATATTTCCAGAAAGTTGAAATATGGCAAATTTTTCCAATCAAGAACTCTAAATAATTTCATTAGGACAAGGCGTAGAGGATTCATGACGGCGACAAGAAAATAATGGCGCTTTGCAATTTTAGCACTCTCTTGCAGAAAAATACCTTTTCTGAAATCGTTTTGACCACGAAGAAACACAGATGAACTTTTGGAAGTCGTGCAGAGAGAGATCTGGTGGCTCGTGGATCGATTCTGGGGCAATGTTTATGCGATTGCAAACCATGATTGTTCATATGCGGGCTACTGAGGTCGTTGAGAGGGATACGCGCAATGGCGCCAAACTACCAAGAGGATTTGAATTTAAAGGCGGGATAGAATATCTACCGTTCGATCATGTCATCGACGGCCATATATTTGTGTTTCAATAAAACGGATTTTCAAAGTGACCTCGTTTCAATATTTAGTTGAATATGTAAACTGGTTTTCCTATGTTTACATAAACTGGTTTTACTATGTCTCCAGTATTTCTATAATGGTCCAATCTCTCTCACGTATGGGATTATGTCAACCCATGCCCTAGAATATATTTAGCTCTTTCCATATAATTAATATAAAATAGAATTTATTTAGCCCCATGTCAACCCATGCCATAGGATATAGAATATATGCTGTACAAAAAATGAATATAAAAGATATGATGAAATTATTTTTATCTGCAGTGTCCCCGCGATGAGGATTTCTTTGAGTGGGACATCGTAAAATAGTTGCACATTTTGCTAATCGAGTGGAAGCTAGTTGCACATTTAATATTTTAATTTTCATTTTTATATAAAATTTTATGAAATATTATACATTTGATTATTTAAGCTGAATAATAGTTTTACTTTGGAATTATAGAATTTGAAATATTATACATTCTATTATTTAAGTTGAATAATAGTTTTACTTTGGAAAAATAATCGGGCACATCAAATAAAATATTGATGCGACGGACATAGAACTCCGAAACAATAATGCACCCTTCTCTTACTCCAAAACAATAATGCACCCTTCTCTAGCTGATGTGTCAATGCTTTCTTTGAAGTGGAACTTAAAGAATTAAGTAATTATTCATTATTAAATTGGGATTTTATATAAATTAATTGATTATTTATTAATGTTAATTTCATTTTATAATTTTATAGTAATTTTTAATAGATTTGTTGACACCTAATCCGAAACGGATGAGGTGAAGCAGGAAAGTCATCTAGAAGATGAACTGATCCATTTTGTAAATGTATAAATAATAATAGTCTAATGAATAAAATCATCCAGTTGTTTCTTGCGCTCATTAATTTCTGAGCTAACCTGGCCTGACATGGTATCAGAGCACAGGCCCCAGAAATAGCTCCTGCCTCTGCCAGGTTTCTACTGCCTCATGAAACCTACCTCTGTCCTGAGACTGCGTGCTTCTGGCGGTGATCTGAGCGCCCCTGGACTGACATGATTGTCCAGCTCTATGCGTTGATGAGTGGAATGCGCTGTTGAATACTGCTTTTTTTTCAATGGTAACTGCAATGCACTGTGGTATCGCTCTATTGGTATCGCTGCGTTTTTTTGTATCCGAGCATTTTTTTAAAGACTGTTCTAATTGATAGAATTGGTATCGCTGTGTTTTTTTAAAGGCTGTTCTCGGGATTGTAATGTACGTCGTTTCATTTTCCTTGGGAGCTAGTGCTGTACCAGCTTTACCTTCTACCTGAGATTTTTAAAATGCGGTTGTTTATTACTCCACTAATGTGTTTCAGAGTGCTGGTATTGCTTCTGATGTTGCGGCAAGTGCTCTTGTGGGGACTTCAAGTGCTCTAGTAGGTTCCGCAAACGGATCTACCCACGCATAAATGCAGCTCCCTTCCGGATGCGATCACTTCTGTGATGTCTTTGCCTTCGAGCTGACTTAACAGGAAATCTAGTTTATCGTCATCGGCATCGGCTCCAACTGAGCCGAGAATAGATTTGATGTCCTCTGCACTGGGACTGGTGTTGCCACCCAGTACAGCAAGCAGGTAGGCCGCCACAATTTGTACAGGCCACCACGGAGACGGGTCCATTTTGGCCGACAGGAGTCTCCCTCGAGCCAAGTGATTTTTCTTTTAGAAAATACATGACACTACTTTAATACTCTGATTCCTCTCCGCATCAGTTGGTGACTGCGTTTTTTTATTGACTGTGTAATGGTGACTGCCGTTTTTATTGAAGACTCTTGGTATGGTGACAGCGTTTTCATGTGATATATGTAAGCAGTCATATATATATGAGCACCCTTTTTTTGTTGAACAGTGATATATGTAAGCAGTCATATATATATGAGCGCCATTTTTTTTGTTGAATAGTGATATATGTAAGCAGTGAGCGCCCTCGTTTTGTTAAACAGTGATATATATGTGAGCAGTGATATATATATGCTATGGAATGTTAGAAGAAAAATAAAATGCATAAGGCTATCATATAAGGATTTTTTTTCTCTCTCAACAGAAGTGTTTTTGGCAGAGATATATTTTTTTTTATAGAATGCATAAGGCTATGACATAATATTTTTTTTTTCCCAGCAGAAGTGTTGCTGTGGCATAAGATTTTTTTTCTCAGCAGAAGTCTTGCTGTGGCATAAGAATTTTTTTTTCTCCAGCAGAAGTCTTTTATCAACAGAAGTTTTTTTTAGCAGAGATATTTTTACAGAATGCATTCAATCATTTCAATGGTCGGAATAGTTCTCACTGGCAAGGAGAACTATTCTGAATGGTCTCGGATGGTAAAACACACCCTCATCTACAATGAGCTGTGGAAAGGTGTGTGTGTCGGAGAAGAAGACAGAGACCCTGTGCAGCCCACATCAGACAAAGAACTCGCCATTTGGGAAAACAAGAACAGCAAAGCCTTTGTATTGATCGCAGCATCCGTAAGTGAGGAATTAAGTCGTCATATTTCATCCTATTCCACTGCCTTTGAAGCTTTAAAAAAGCTGAAAGAACTCTATGATACACATTCTGCACTTGAAGTTGTTCAGCTCATGATTAAACTCTTCACTCTTGAACTGAAAGAAAATGATCCTCTTACTCTTGCATCTGAAATAAAGTCTATAGTGCATGATATTAAATCCACTAAGGTTGAGCTGGATATCTCTCTTATTTCCTTTCTCAAAGCACTCTATCCTACCTACTCTAATTATCTTGAGTCTTTACAAGCAAATGGAAACCATAAAGATATAACCTTTGACTCTCTTGTGAAAAAGTTTGCTGAAAGAGAGAAAGCCTTTGGAAAGAAAACAGTCCTTGAATCTTCTGAAGAGACTGTTTTCCTTGCTCACAAAGAAAAGAATCCTGCTCAAGATTCTGCAAGAGGAAGAGGTGGACGAAGAGGAAGAGGAAGATACTTCAGAGGCAGGGGGGGGCAGACATTCCCAAGCAGAAAAGGCAGATCTGCATTGCATTCGCTGCAAACGAAATGGATCACATGATGCTTCTACATGCAAGCTACCATGGGACCAAGTTGAGCAGAGAAGAAATCAGCAGAAAGGTAAAACTGATGACTCAGACAAAGGTAAAGCACCTGAATCCGCTCACTATATTGAGGCACAATGTAACATTGGAGTAAATGAAGATTTGTTTAATGCTTCACTTGCTTCTTCGAAAAATGACTGGTTGCTTGATTCAGGAGCAACCTGTCATATGATTTATAGGAGATATTTCTTTGAATATTTCATTGACAATGTTGATGGAGCAGTATACTTTGCAGATCACTCAAAAATAAAGCCATCAGGGCTTGGCACAATCAGGCTTAAACTGCCCGGTCTTCCAGACTTTCTTCTGGATCATGTTCTATATCTCCCACAGCTGAAGAGAAACTTGCTGTCCCTGGTCCACATCCGCCAGCAAGGTCACTCCATTCACATGTTTGATGGCAAGCTTGAGGTAAGAAAGGCATCTGACCACTCACTTGTCATGAGGGGTATAGAAGAAGAAAGACTCCTTAAACTGCAAGGAACCTCTGCTCATGCACAACATTTCTCATATATTTCTCATCATGAAGAAGGTGCACTTCCATCAAGTTTATTATGGCATGCTAGATTTGGACATTTAAACTATGATAGTCTCCGCTTGTTGAAGAAAAATGGTGTTGCTGGTTTGCCTACAATTCCTAGAAAACATAAACAATGTGATGCTTGCATTCTAGGAGAGCATAGCAAACAGTCTTTTCATGATTCACATTCAAGAGAACATAGGAAGCTTGAACTTATTCATTCAGATTTATGTGGTCCAATGCCTGTTTCTTCTGCAAATGGAAATAAATATATCATGACATTTATTGATGATTACACCAGAATGTGTTGGGTTTACTTATTGAAGAACAAATCTGATGCTTTTCAAACATTCAAGAATTTTCATAAGTGGATTGAAAATGATGCACAATCTCATATTGGGTCTATTCGCACTGATAATGGAAAAGAATATACATCAAATGAATTTGAACACTATCTTCGCCAACATGGGATTAAACATCAAACAACTGTGCCTTATAATCCTCAACAAAATGGTGTAGCTGAAAGAATGAACAGAACAATTTTGAATATGGTACGATCCATGCTTTTCTTCAAAAATGTAAAGACAATGTTTTGGGCTGATGTTGTTCTATGTGCTGCATATATAAAGAATAGATGTCCATCTAGTGCTATAAGAAACAAGACTCCTTATGAATTGTGCTATGGACATGTTCCTTCGGTAAAACATCTCAGGATATTTGGTTCCACCTGTTATGCTTTAATACCAAAGGTACATAGAAACAAACTTGGTGCTAGAAGTCATAAGTGTATCTTCCTGGGGTATTCAAACACATCTAAAGCATACCGCCTTTATGATGAAGTAAATAAAAAGTTTGTTTTATCTAGAGATGTCATCTTTCTTGAATCATCCAAATCTAACAGTGTTGTTGAGCGGCAATTTGATCACTTGGATAGATTCACAAAACCGAAATCATTTCAAGAGTTTGATAATCAGATTCCACATCTTGAAGGGGGGATTCCTATACTAGATCAACATGTGGAATCTTCTTCTGAAGAACAATCTCCCCTGCATGACACTCCAAAAATGGATGATGCTTTAAGTGATGTAATTGATAGAATTGGGAGACTCAATCTTGATTCAGACCCAACTCAATCAACAGAACAACCTGGACCATCTCAGAAAGGTCCCCCAAAGTGGCTGACAAAGACACTTGAAAGTGTTCATCCTGATGAAATTGGAAAAACAGGAACCAGAAATTCAAACCGACAAGACGAAGGTGATGTAGATAACTCTAATTCACTTGTTGATATGGATGTTACTTATGATTGTGAATTGAACTTGTCTACAGATTTTGAACCAACTTCCTTCAAAGAAGCTGCTTCTCATGATGAATGGAAAGAAGCGATGCAGAAGGAGTATGATGCCCTCATAAAGAATGGCACTTGGAAGCTGGTTGATCCTCCATTTGGAACCAAACCAATTGGCTACAAGTGGGTCTATAAGAACAAGTACAAAGCTGATGGCTCACTTGACAAGCACAAAGCTAGGCTTGTGGCAAAAGGTTTTGCACAGAAGGAAGGGGTCGATTATGAGGAAACTTTTGCTCCCACAGCAAAATGGGCCACCATCCGGACACTCTTTGCACTAGCTGCTCAGAACGGTTGGAAAGTCCATCAAATGGATGTAAAAACTGCATTCCTAAATGGAGATCTAAAAGAGAATGTTTTTATGTCCCAGCCTGAAGGATTTGCTGTGAAAGGACATGAACACAAAGTATGCAAACTTGTGAAGTCCTTGTATGGCCTCAAACAAGCACCACAAGCCTGGTATGAAAAACTAACTGAGCATCTTCTGAAACTCAACTTCAAACATTTTGATCTTGATGATGCAACTTTATTTGTCAAGAAAGTTGGAAAAACAGTTGTATATCTTGTGGTATATGTAGATGATCTTTTAATGACAGGGAACAATGAAAGCTATATTGCATCTATAAAGAAAGAATTAGGAAATTTTTTTGAAATGACTGATTTGGGCTATGTTCATTACTATCTTGGCATTGAAGTAACCCAACATCCAAAGTCCATATTTCTTTCTCAAAAGAAATACATTGGAGATTTGTTAAACAGATTTGGCATGACAGAGTGCAATCCCCTTTCTACTCCAATGGAACAAAACTTGAAGCTCACATCTATTGAAGGAAAGGAATTTGAGGATGCAACAAAGTATAGACAGCTTGTAGGAAGTCTCATCTACCTCACTACTACCAGACCAGACATTTCATTTGCTGTTGGAATCCTCTCTAGGTTTATGCAAAAGCCTTGTGAGGGACATTGGTTTGCTGCAAAAAGAGTTCTAAGGTACTTGAAGGGAACTCAAGACCTTGGAATCAAGGATACACAGGTGGACGACTTCAACTTGATTGGATACTCTGATTCAGACTTTGATGGAGACAAAGAAACTGGGGTATCTACTTCAGGATATGCTATGAGTCTTGGATCGGGAGCTGTCTCCTGGAGATCACGCAAACAATCAGTACCAGCAGATTCCACAACAGAAGCAGAATACGTGGCAGCAGCTGAAGCAATGAAAGAAATTGTGTGGCTCAGGAAAATTCTTGAAGATTTGCAAGTAAAGCAAATACAATCTACTCCACTCATGATTGATAACACCTCTGCAATAAAGTTGGCCAAGAACCCAAAGTTCCATGATCGTACTAAGCACATCAATACTAAATATCATATGATCCGACATCATGTTGAGGCAAAAACAATCCATCTCCGTCATTGTTCCACAAACGAGCAAATTGCAGACATCTTCACCAAAGCGCTTGGAAGAGAAAAGCTTGAAAGATTCAGAACGATGCTTGGACTCACCAACATCCCTTCATATTAAGGGGGGGAATGTTGACACCTAATCTGAAACGGATGAGGTGAAGCCGGACAGTCATCTAGAAGATGAACTGATCCGTTTTGTAAACGTATAAATAATAATATTCTAATGAATAAAATCATCCAGTTGTTTCTTGCGCTCATTAATTTCTGAGCTAACCTGGCCTGACAAGATTTTTGTTAAAGATAATTATTTGAGCTATTATTGTATCAAGATTTTTGTTTTGTCTTTTATTATTATATTTTAATCCACTTTAAACATGCTCAAAATATGTTTTCATCTTCATTTGTGGAGATTATCTACTTGCATATTCAAAAAGTTTTGATGTAGTTTTTGCCTTGAAAAATGATTATTGTGATTGTAATGGTAATAAATTATTCTATAAATAGTGTTAAGTGTTATTTAGAATAAATGAGAAATTCTTTTTGAATATATAAGACTAATCTTTGAGAGAATAGATATATATTCCCTAATTATCACATAAACAAGGGGTTAATCTTGCATTTAGTGCTTTATCTCTGTAGAGTTTCGCTAAACAAAGGGAATACCTCCTCCTGCGTGACTTCGATTGTCCCTCCCTCTTACAGGATTGCAAAGCATTAAGAATTCAATCTTCTTTATTTTAAAGATGTAGTCTTGTCGAATATACCAAAAACATAGTAGGATTCTTTCATTATTGACAAAATCAAGCACATGTGCAAGGGAAGTATTCATCTATGGATGGTTAACAAGTTCATTAATAACTACAAGCAAACGCTTCAAACTATGTATTCAATGATCTCTAGTCATCATCTAAAGAGTTCAAGAATCAAATCAATTCCAACCTAAGTTCTAAGTATATGGTAAACCTCTACTCTAGAGGTTCTATTATTGTAAAATTTCACAACTATGGAAGTTGTGGCAAGGTATCAAAGGAGGGACTTTCTTTTTGGGGAAAAACTAACCTTTTTTCAAAAGATAGTTTCTATAATTGAATCCATCTTCAATATCCATTTCTTTAACCCCACTCTGCCGGATTTGAATATTGAATCCCCCCTACTTATTTTGGGATGAGATGATCTTTCAAAAGCCAACATAAATATATTGGGGACTTACAACAATATACAAACTAAGCAAGGAATGGTATACACACATGTGTTAGAATTTGAATTGAAGTTGACTTGACCAAAGGTATAACAATGCATATTTAATTAAATATTGGTGATTTTAACAACCACGTCCATTAGATTAAAATAATGATACTTTATGTGTATCTATATGCAAAGACAAAATACTTCAAAGGCACCTTCCCAACAACAAAGGTCATTATAAGAAAAATGGAAAAATAACAAGTTGATGGGTGGTATGATTGAATTAAGAATCAAAGGGCAAGAAAGAAGAGACATCCAAGTTTAGTCCTAATAAAATATTTTATGGCCCCTTCCAAGTAGTGCGTTATTAAGAGGGACACAAACATGATCATGGAGTCTGTGCTAAAGTCTTATGGGAGAAATAGGAAGCATGTGAATGAGATATTATGGATTTCAAAAGAGAAATCATGTTATTCAATCCAATAGAAGCAAGGGGATTGGTGCTACTTGAGACTCCATAAGCTCTAAATCAATTGGTGAAAGCAAGATGTCTAAAAGATAAATGCAAAGAAAGGAATATCCATCTATGTACAAATCTACAATAAATAAATTCAAAATTATACAGTGTTTCCATATAGACAATGTTAGGTCCCTATAACACTAGTGATTCCCCCATTACTAGTGTCATTATGGCCCTTACTGTTATTGTTGTGCCCTTATTGTCCCCATATTGTTATTATTGTGCCCCATAGAAGCCCACTATTGTTATTTTTGTGCCCTTATATTATTATTGTTATTTTGACTTTGATTATATTGTGACCCCTTAGACTCCTATATATAGGAATGAGGCTCTGTCATTTGTATCATCCAATAATTGTTCTTTTGTGTGATGTAAAGGAGGTTGCCCCCTCGAAGAGGCTGATTTCTAAGTTGTTGATCTATCTTTTCTATCTTTTTGTGAGTTGGTTTCATAACAGACGACCTAGGTTCGAACCCTAAAAAGTGTAGGGTCTTTGTGAGTGTTTGTGAGGGAATGTGTTTGACATCACATAATTGGATTCCCTTCATCATCAAAGACACATGTGTCCCAAAAGTCAATTTGGTTTAAGTGGATGTTAATATGATACATTGTATATTTTCTGAGGGTAGTAGCACAATTGGAAAAAAGCATGTTGGCAAGCCCTTGTGTATCCAAGTGATCGAAAGTTCAATCCCCCAGACATATCTCACCAATTGAACTTAAAAAAAATATGATACATTGTATATTGCAAAGCCATTAAGTTAAGTAATGACCTTGGCTAACCCAAATATTTAATTAGAATTTAAGCTCAAACACAACATTAGAAATGTAACCTTCACTCTAGATCTAAGGATATAGGGGTCAACATTGGATATTGGATACAAGACAAGGTGATCAAATGTATCTCTTGGACTAGCATTTTTTACAAAGGAATACAAATTTTAATGCTTATATTAACATGTATGTATAATATAATAATGAAATAGTCACTCTTTAGTTCATGGATAAAAGTGTTGGTGTGGAAGGAAATCTCGAGGGATGTGTCACTATAGTCGTAAAAATTGCATTTATTGTGGCACATGGAGAACTTATTAATTGGGTGTAGCTTTAAAAATGGATAGGAGTGTTATCCTCCCCACCTAACTGCAATTCCTACAAATGACATATTTAGTGATTAATGAGTATATTGTTATAATAATTTTGAACCCTGTGTTAAGAAATCCCTATGCAATCCAATTTAACTTAGGTACCATCCTCAAAATGAGGAGAATTCAATTGTGGGTTTCCTTAGAATGTGTATTTCAAGGAAGAATGTGTACTTTGTTGATATGTTGAAAGGTTTTACGGTCTTTGTGTTTTAGTGTACCATGTCATGTTTGGCATTGAGCGTTGGGTGTGTTGGAAGCCAACTCTTGGTAAACTCAAATACACTTGTCCTAAGGAGGGAGTTGGGGTTTTAAGGTTCTCTGGTTGTAAAAGCTTTCAAAGTCAATGGTTTTCATCCTCTTCTTGCATATTGCAGCCTCAAGGCCATTCGATGAGTTGGTGGTCATGCTTAAGGTTTTCATCCTATTCTTGCATTGTGCTTAAGGTTGATTGGTACCTTGTTCCATGAATTATGATCAACTTTGGGTCCTCTTTCAGTAGACACCTCCTAGCCACAGTATTAAAGGCAACATATTGGTTTCCTTTACTAATTTTAGCTTGTAATAAATTTAGATGTAATGGTTGTCACACGCGTTCATATACAACTACCTCATAACAAAGCTAACACAAGCACTTCTACCCATCCCTACATCACATCACAGAGGAGGAATCAATCAATATTATTCAATATCCCGCATTCGAGTATCCCTCCTTTGAGGATTCAATCCAACATTTATGGAGATCAGGTCATCCATTTACAATAACTAGCTTTGCCATATAGCATGTTCATATTCCTATTGTCATGGCCGAAAGTACCACCGACATATATCTTATGCAATACGAATAAATAATTAGAATGCTTTAATGGATGAAATTCATCCTATAATTCATAATGCATATATTAGATAACCCGAACCATAGGCTCTACCGTTTCAAAACAAAATCATTTATCATACATAATTAATAATCCGTCTGCCACAGTTGCATGACATGTTAACATGTGTATCTTAGGGATTATGCACAATTAATCAGAAGCGCAGCATTGGATGCATAGCACAAATAACTTGTACCATAGTTTATACAGTCGAGCCTTAACCACAGTTAACAAATTTGCATAGCGACTCAAGCACGACTATTCACTATCTTAACAAAAGACAGGTTAACACCAATTCTACATAAGATCCACATACTGTGATTGTAATTAGAATTTCATTTATGTGCATCCATAAAATCATCTCATTAACGCCACATGCAGTGCATTTAAAACTCAAGCAAATTTTCTCATATGCTAAGGAATTTATAACATAGAGGGTAAGAAACCAACATACAGAACAATCCACGCAAGTGAGTCAAACTAGATCAAAAGAGAGAACGACACTTAGAAAACAGAGCACCACTACCCGACCTAGAAATGACTCTTCAGTTCACCACCGAGTCGAGGTTCTTGCCATGGATCAACCGCCTCCAATTGATCTATGCAATGGGTATTTAATACCTTCTTTCATGATATGGTTTCCATTAGTGGTGTCTCGCTTTTATGGATATTTTTATCCATTTGCGTAGGCTTATCTCATAAAAGCTCACCTTTCTCTCCCATGAGGATTTTCCTCATAGAAGATTGCCTTTCTCTCCCGCACAACTTTTATGTTTTTCTCAATGGATATTTATCTCCAATCCATCCAACTTATCTAGAATTAAATCGAGAAGCTTTACCATGAAATAATTATTCTTTCCCATTCACCAATGTGATTTGGCAAGAATCTCATCTCTTGGTGTCTCGCTTTTCCAAGTGATTAATTTATTAATAATGTATTTACTTTTTATATTACACATCATACCTAGCTTTTCTCAGCTTAGGTTTGCAAAGTTTGACACAAAAGGTAGGGGTGTTACATTTTGGATCCCTCTCTTTCCTTAAGATCCCTCCAACTGCAGCTAGAGTTCTTAGATGACTGTAAGGAGGAAGCCCCTATTGGAAAGGGACAGATAGTTTGAAGGTGTCTATCTTGTTGGTAATTCCTATATCGAAAAGTTGTATTTTCATAGTCCAGGGGTTGGGAATACACAATTCCCATCCACTTGAGCTCAATTTTATCTCGCAAAACTTCATTGGGATCTACCTAAACACATATGCAAACATAGGTGAAAATGCCTTTCAAAAGTCTTTCCCTGTCTACTTTGACGAATCTTCCAATAAAATTGCCCACTTTTTCTAAGAGATCTAGATGGGTAAAGTGAATGGGAAAACTGGGAATCTTACCCATACTAGAGTAGTCATCGGCAACATAGTGAGAGGATTGAAGTTGGGAAACCATGGCTTCACTAGAAGACCAACTCATCCCAAAAACCATGGACCTTGGTCAAGGATTTTTTTCTTATCCTCAAGACATTTGAAGATCACCACAAAAAACATGGGTCTACATCCACCCAAACCGACGTTCATCCAATCCTATCATAATCGAACAGAAAAACGTTACTTTTTCAATAGAAAATGGGGAATAAAAGTATCACCTAAGGATAATGACCATCGCATCAAGCGATCAATCATAAGGGAGGAGAAATAATTTGACAATCACACGTCCTTGATTTCTGTTGATTTAACTCTGAACACTCACGTAATATTCTCTTGCTTGGTGAATTAAACACCACTGCATGGAATGGATAAGGATTGAGTCGAACCCTGGATGAAGCCCACTTCATTCTCATCTAAACGCAAAACTATATATACGTCAAAGCTATTACAATAGATTCTGACTGTCAACACCTCGAGGTTCTGTTTATATGTGGCTACCTTTTATGGTTACTATTGAATGTGTGAATGGCAATAGTAATGGCAACTTAGGGCTGCCAAATTTCCTTCGATTCCCTCACTACATCCTAACACAAATAGTTGTCCAATGCCTTGGTTGTCTTTCAAAACTGGTAGGCAGCGTCTTCTTTGATATTTCTCGATGGTTTTAATTCCACTACAATCACAACTTTCATTTACATAAACTTCGTGTTTTTGCACGAGCGACGATTGTTCCAAGGTGAAATGTCACTTGGATGGTTTCAATGTTGTTGACCCATCATAACTAACTAACGGATATGCCCATTACAATTTTATACCACCCCATTATCAATATCAATTATGCATGGGAACCAATTAAAGCAACTTTTCACATTAATTTTATATGAGCATGAGAACATGTGTTAACAAGCAGCCCATAAAGCCTCATTTTGAATGCCATAGTCACTTAGAAGGAATTCCTCTTGTAGTAGCATCCTCCCTACTAAACTTTGCTAGTGCTAACATTAGAACCACCATTACAACAAGATATCTTTCTAGTGTTGACAACACCATTATAGTAAGATACCTCAAGAGAGACAGAAAATTTAAAAAGTATGATAGTAATACGTATCCAGAAGATGGTATTGAAACTAGTAATTGTTCACGAATCCATAAGATTGTAAGGTCATTCTCATTATCATAATCATTGTCATCATCATCACCATCATCCTTGTCATTGTTATTGCCATCATTACATTATCATCATAATCACCATTCATGCCATCATCATCATCATTATGGACATTGTTTGCAATTGTTCATAATTGTAGATGTTGTAAGAAATATCATCAACCCAAAAAATGTGATCAGTGCTAGAAAAGGGTTGTTTAGGACACATTGATATATGTAAGAGAAATAACAACTCTATTTTTGACAGATGATCGATGATGATCATAATCACCACCATTATCATCGTCATTGTCATTTTTATCATCCCCATCATTATCATTATTGTAATTTCTATCGACATTGTTGTAATCATGCATCATCATCATTCATGCCATTATTGTTTTTGATGATGACCTAGATGAAAATGATGATCATGACACCAAAGATAATGCTTATGATTATGACAATGACAACATCTAAAATTGGGAAGATTCGCCAACGTCATTAGCATCGTCATCATCATAATCATTGCCATCATCATCATTGTCATTGTAACCACTATCGTCTTTATCATCATAATCACAATTCGTGTCATCGCCATCATCTTCATTTTCATCATTGTCAATATTATTGACATTGTCATAAATTGTTCATAATTGTCAATGCCATAAGGAATATCATCAATGCAGAAAATATGATGAGTGTTGGAAAAGGGATGCAAACGCGAACATAGAAATGGGGGCAACAATAGAAGTAAAATTGGATGAAAAGTGGATACAACATAAGTAGATGCACAACAACATGAAAAACCTGACACAAAAGTGGATGCAAAAGTAGATGCAGTTGTCAATGCAAACTTGGATGCAAACATGAAGGCAAAAGTGGAAGCAAACATGGGTCCAATGGTAGGTGTAAAACTTGGCACAAATTGTGGTGAAACAATTGTGGATGCAACAACGGAAACAAAAGTATATACAAAAATGGATGAAACAAAAGTGGATGCAATAGGGGATGCAAACATGGAAGCAAATGTGGTTGCAATGGTAGGCGCAAGATATGGTGCAACAAAAGTGGATGTAACAATAGACAAAAAATATGCAAAATAAGATGAAAAAATGGATGTAAAAGTGGAAGCAAACATTGATGCAACAGGCAAAACAAAATTGGATGCAAAAAATGGATATAATGTAAGTAGATGCAAAAGTAGATACAAAACGAGATGCAAAACCCAATGCATAAACCTGACATAAAAGTGGATGCAAAAATAGATGCAATATTTGATGCAAAAGAGGATGTGAACATGGATGCAAAATTGGAAGCAAACGTGGATACAACAGTGAGTGCAAATTGTGGCATAACAAAAGTGGATGTAATGATAGATGCAAAAAAAGAATCAAAGTATGATGCAAATGAAGATGTAAAAAGGGATGCAAAAAGTGAAATTTAAAATGGGTGCAACAGTGGATGCAAAATTGTGTGCAAAAGTGGATGCAATAGAAGTCGATGCAAAAGTAGATGCAAAACGAGACACAAAACCCGATGCAAATCCCGGTCCAAAATTGGATACAAAAAGGGATGCAAAAATAGATGTAGTAGTTGATGAAAACCTAGACGCAAATGAGGATGCAAACGTGGATGCAAAATTATAATCAAAAGTGGGTGCAAAAGGAGGTGCCAAACTAGGCGCTAATTGTGGCACAAAAATATTAGATGCAATAGTGGGTACAATAATAGATGCAAAAGAGGATGTAAATATGGATGCCAAACAAGAGGGAAAAGTGGATGCAACAAAAGTAGATGCAAAATTTTATGCAAAACTAGACACAAAACACGATGTAAAACTTGGCGCAAAAGGGATGCACAAATGGATGAAAAAATGGATGCAAAAAATGATTTAAAAAAGGATGCAAAAAAGGATGCAAAAGTCGATGCAAAAGTTGATGCAAGTGTAGGTGAAAAAAGTGGATGCAAATGAGGATGCAAAAGTATGTCAAACAAAATTAGGTGCCAAAATTGATGCAAAACCTGGAACAAAACCTGGTGTAAAGGATGACACAAAACTTGGCATAAAATTTGGTGCAAAACGTGGTGCAAAACCTATTGCAATACCTGGTGCTAAACTTGGTGTAAGATTTGGTGCAAAACTTGATGCAAATTTTGTGTCAAGTTTTGCACCATATTTGATAAATGGATGCAAATAGCACCAAAAATGGGCTCTAGATGCAAAAAAAGAAGTAAAAAGGGACGCTAATCGCTGGTTTTGTTGTAGTGTGTATATATATATATATATATATATATATATATATATATATATATATATATAGGAATTCCAAGCCCATGAGTACATGATCAGCCTTGCTATAGAGCATAGATTAATAATGTATATATATGTTATGATTCTACTACCATGAGTCTGCTTTATGTGATCCAACCATGACATTGATAACCTTCCATATCGGGTGTTGCATAATTTCTACGCAGGTTAGTAAGCCAACATTATACATGGAACCGATCATACTCTTATCAGTAGTCTATGAACCATCATCTTAAATTCAATCCAACATGAGTAAATCATGCTCAAGCATTTAGTGATCATAACAACAATTTATATAACATGAAATTTCATGGCATATGCTAAATGGGATAGATACTTATCTTGAAGTATGGACTGAAAACTGAGTCCGAGACTCCAGCTCTCGAGCCAACCTTAGATTGGGATACAATATGCTCTTTCTTGCAATCCAAGAATCCAATCACCCTCGAGCCAAATTCCAAAGAATGAGTGACGGATTTTCTCAAAGGATTGAAACCAAATTCGCCAGTTGAAACAGGGGTTCCAGATGTCCAACTACCTCCACCCATCAACTGAGACACGAAAGTCACATTGTCCATAGGGACCTTCAAAGATGTCAATGGTGTAACAAGGAAACTTATTTATTATATTCTTATGAGCTTGTTGACATGGCTAATGTTCGCTATGCCAACAAGGGAAACTAACCCGATCGTAAGCCCCAATTAGGCCTGCTTTCATTTGGAATAGCTATTTCCAATGGGTTTTAAGGGACCCTGTAAACTGTTAAATGCATTGATAGATTGCTTCCGGGTGGAAGACTTCAATTAAATAAACAAAATAAAACAATTAACCTCTATGTGTTAAATCCTATGTATACTACTTCTAACTAATATAATCTAGTCCTAGCTATCCTGATAAATCCTGCAAGAGCATAATACAGAGGTTTAAACATCATATATATGTCCAGCGGGAGTGTGATAAAGAAGATTAAACATCATGCATAGATTCAAGTCCAAATGAATCAATCACTAAATTCACAGCTCGACAAGACTGAATCAAAGCTAAATTGCAATCCAATCACTCGTATAGGAATCCACATTCTTTTATGGAATTAAAACTGCAACTGATGTTTAACTTAGTTTCCAATTAGAGACCATTCACAAGTTAATCATGAAACTGAATCACATTCAATTTAAGACTAATAATGAACTATAAGTCATCAATATGCATAAATACGAATCACATTTACATTCATGCCAAAAACCACACTCTGATCCAAAACATAAAAGAACAATCAAATAAGTCTGAAACTAAAGGCTCCTTCTTCCCCCAAAATAGTCCTCCTTATTCACAATAAAGAAAAACTATTCTTAATGAAAATCAAAAGCCCTGTTCTTGTCTTCAGAGGTAATACTTATGCAAACGCCCCTGAATCTAGGTCTACCCTTCCTCTTCATCTTCCCACTATTTTAAATATGCAAATCGAGTACACAGAGATAGGATCGTTAGCATGACCATTGGCACGTAGAAAGCATAACAACCGAATCGATTCCTTTCTTGAGGAAGAGGACACATGTTGGTAAATAGGGTGATTGTATGTTGCCTTCCCATAATGAAGACTAGGATCTCTGCTTACGTAAGGTACAGGCAACGCGTGGGGTTCCCACCCGGAATGCTTGTGGCCAGACCCTTAAATGTATCACTTCTGCATACATGTCTCTTTGAATCCCCTCCCGTGTCCTTTACTTCTCACCTGCAAGGATATCTATCATTAGCTTGATGATTGTGAGCAATAAAACATAAATGTTCAATCAAACATAAACGTTGCCTTCATTCATTTTATAAACTATGGAACAAGTGTGAAAAGGATTTATGCCTAATACACAGTCAACACACAATTTCCCACTCAACCCATAGGATTGGCACAGCTTTTTGAGGGCTTCTTTTAAATCACAATCGAGTATTGTCCCCTCTGCGGGTCACACTACCCATGCCTTCCACTTCCCCAATGTGCAATTACACTATCAGGACTCCACCGGCCCGCCTTTTACACTGAAAACCCAATCGCTTTGTAATTTCGGAAAACGTGGAAAATACATGAAAACACAGGAAATCATGCCCCGATCGCTCAAGCCGGATCTCAAATGTTATATGTTGGAGTCTATAAATATCGTCGGGTCTAGCCTATCACATATCGCGATATGCACAAGCCTAGGGCTTCGTTGATTGTGGTATGCGATAGGGCTTCGGACCCGAAAATATATATATCGTATTTGATAGCTCTGTGGATCTGCCATATCACTACGCATATTACATATAAGGCCCGCACTCCGCCGATATGCGATATGCAATTGGGGACTAGACCCGACAATGTATACAATTTGGTTCATAGTGTTGACAGGTCCGGAGGCCAAGGGCATGCCATGTATACATAAACCTTCGACTTAGGCCAATTGCGATATGTGATGGGCTTTCGGACCTGAAAATATATCTATTGTTGTTCATAACGCCGTCAGGTTCGGGATACTTATGCGTCCTTTATTTATAGCTTTGGGGCTTGGCCAGTTGGCGATCTGCGATGTGATGGAGGATTTACTCACATCGCTCTCATTCATTCATGATAAACGAACCTTCGCCCTTTGATCAAATTGAAGTGCGATGAGTGAAAATGGATGATTCATGTATGCTTTGCGAAGCACTTTGGCTATAAAGAGCTCTGAAGGCAAATGAGGTACAATAGAGGGTTTTGTGCGTTAAGTGCATGAACAACCATAGTAAGGGTAGGGGCGATTATATATGCGGGCCTATTTTGCTAAAGACACTTAGGAGGATTGAGAAAGGTCCGATGAGGGAATGAGAGTGCAGGTTATAAATAAATCATGCTGTAGAGATATTTTCAAGGGGAGGTCTTGATAATTAAGAATTGAAGGGTTAACCCGGCATAGAGTTAGAGCTTTTGAGATGAAAGCATATCATTCGGGGAAGTGAAAAATCCATCTTCAAGAGGATCCATTTAAAATTTTCTATCAAAGCATGTCTTAATAGGGTGGTAGTTGTGGCCACAACAAATGGTGAACCGCTGGGTGAACCAGTTATCTCTGTTTCCAAATAACCTTCAGATCAATAAAACATCAGGATGTTAAGATAAACTTGAAATGCAAACTATATAGATGGAAAAGCATGGGTTCCACTTAAACATTAACTACTTCAGGAGGGATAGAGACAAATAGCTTCTACTTGCTGATATGATTTTGACAGGCATTCTCCAATGGTAGTAATATGGGGTTTATTGACCTTCCTTTACCTGTTTCCCACTTTCAAAAATCCCTTTGGGGTCATCACTGGTCTGTCCATACCTATTTAGGTGTGTACCTCAGCTCTTTATTGCTCATTAAGCTTGATGTAGACATGTTTTTATTGCACTTTATATGAGAATTTCAGTGCTATATTTTCATCGATTGAATGGGGCAAAGTCATGGATCATGCCATATTTTTAAACCACTTAAGCAAGTTTGAGCTTGTTGTGTCAACCAGTACTCTGAGCCTAGCAATAGTCCTTACTCTAACTGGCTTCCCAATTAACCTGTCCTTCCATATTGGCACGAGGACTTGACATTTCATTTCCTTTTAGATAAGTCCTTCCAGTTTCAGGCACAAGGACTAGAGCACAATTAGATTTTCCACAGGGTATGAGATAGTGAGCTTAGCCCATGAAAGGAAGTTTACTTGTGACTAACAGGTATTGGACCATTTAGTGTGGTGGATGGGACCAATGGAAAATGAATGTAAACCTTACAAGCAAGTATAGGCTAGGTCTGAGTGGGATTTATTTAAATGTAGCATTCCTCCATGCCAATCTAGTTGTGGTTACACATTTTTTGTTTTATAAAGATGCCCCTACATGCCCGAGATATCCATGTTATCAACATATCTCACACAGTTCCCAACAGATTCCAATGAGGGGTTTCAGTTTGCATTCCAATGTTGATTCTAAAGTGCTTATGGGATGATAGAAATTTTGTTTTATTTGTGGGGAAATGATGGATTCAGGAACAACAGAATCATTAGCAAGTTAATGAGGAATGGAAATGCCGAGAGTAGTGAATGAGGGAAAATCTAAAAGGTAGAATGAGACTGGAGGACCACAGCCAACTGGCTGAAAAGGAATGTAATTCAAAACAACAGGAAAATAGACTTGGCAGAAAACAAAAGAAAGGACGGAAATACAACTAAACTAACAGGAAAATGAAATGAAATCTAGCCTACTCAGGAGGCAACCACCAATGCAGTGGCTACCAGAAGTATCTCTTCAAATGCTAGCCATTAATAGGGAGTCTTTCAGTTCCTCCCTGTAAGGTTCTTAATCTATAAATTCCATGACCAATTTTTTCCACAACTTGGAATGGGCTCAGCCATGAGTGTTGTAATTTTGTGTGCTTACCTATTGGCTCAATCATGAGAGATGAAAAGTAAATAAATTTCTTAATGAAAGATATCACATCATCTTCACTTCTGTTTATAAGTTTGTCATGCCCCTTTTTGTTAATGGTTGCATTTCTGAGTGTTCTTTCACAATGCAGGAACTTAAGGATTTGATTATCATCTTCGAACACCTATCCATTTGAGATGTTATCAGTTTCGGATGATCTAAAAATCAATTCAACATAAAATTTATTCTTGTTTAATCTAAGATTAGGAAAAATTTTCGTAGCCATAGCAGCCATCATATCAGCATCATGGTTATACTTTCGAGGTATGTATGTGATATTGAAAGAATCAAAATTGTCAATTAAACGCCATACCTCATGTTGGTAACTTACTAGGAGTGGCGGACTGCAGTATTTTTTCCTTACCTGGTTCACCATTATTTGTGGGTCATCAAAAACTCTCAAATTTTTTACATTTCTTTCAATGGCTCTTCTCAGGCCTTTGAGAAAGCCTTCATGTTCTTTTGTGTTATTGGTGCACATGCATTCCAACTGGCTGGCCATCAGATGTTGGTTCCCTTGTGGGTTGATAAGAATGTTTCCAGCACCTGCACCTTAAAAGAAGTTAGATACATCAAAATAGAGTGTAAAAAATGTAGAACCTAATGTTACGTTAATTGGATTACTATCTACAAAACTAATCCTATCATCTATTATAATACAGGATAGCTCATGAGATGGATTGTGGGGGTGTTTAATTCTTTCTTCCAACTATGTGTTTGTCAAAGCCTCCTTGAATGTTTCTGCATGGCATTCTTCGAAACAGGTTTCCGTGGCATAAACATCGAAACTATAATTCCCAAAGATAGAGTTATATAACGTTACAGGTTCATTGGGGTTGTTTAATTCTGTTACCACATATTTCATGTATCTTTCTCTATGGACTCTCAGCATATCACCTTTTTCCCTCTGAGGTAGTAAGAGATGGGACCAATCAGTTGATAAATATCCATTTAGATTTGATGACCAGTCCCTACTAAGCAACATTCCATAAGCCTCAGGTATATCCACTACCACTATATCAATGACTTGAGTGTATTGAGGTTTGGCAGCCATCCGAATCAGCATGTCTTTGAGCTACCCGATAACTCTCACAACCATTATGTCCAACTGCATAATTTGAGTTTCAGTTTTATCAGGTATTTCCTGAAGTCTCTTAGCAATAGCGTAAGGCATAACAATGGATGAGGCATCCAAGTCTACCAAGAAATTGCGCACATTCATGTTGAATATTTCAAATGTGATAAGGAATGGTGGCATCATAGATTTGATTTCCTCCCTATCATGGTTGCACTGACATCTTAGGGCTTTTGATTCATTTTAAACACAGTGGCTTCCATAGCTGATGGTATTTGGGCTGCGCTGGAGGTACTGACAAGTCTAGCCACTGGCTTCCTGGTTTGGCTACTTGGGGTAGTGGGGGTTTTGTAGTTCCGCTAGTTCATAGCTTTCAGCAGCAAATCTCTTTGCTGCATTAATTTTAACAAGTTGAAATATGTGATATTATCCCTAGACTTCTTTAGATCATCTACAATATTGTAGTCAATGTTATGAATGGGATAGGGCAGGGTGAACATACAGGTTTTGCTGTTCTTAGGTGGGAGTTTACCATCTTGAGTCACCTTAGTTGCAGTGAGAGATGTCTTATCCCTTTCTGGATGGTTTTCAACTAGGGTATTCTTGGAATCACCTCTAGATCTATCTTTCCAAATAGAAACTTTGGGAGTGGATGCTTTCACAAGGTGAACTTCTTACTCTGTCCGGTCCGTGGGCTTTGTCGCGTTTTAGGAGCGACACTTTACTTCGCGTGTGGATTTCATTAGAATTTATTTCTACAGTTTTATCCCCTTTGTTGTCATTCTCATTACTATGGAAATCCCACAACGCATTAATTTGGGTTTCCTCATCTAAGGGTTCTTATACTTGGTATCCTTCCTCACCTTCTTGTTCTAGTTCCAGCCCTGCTACAAGTTCTTCTCTGTTAAGGAGCGATCCAATAAGAGCCAACTCTTATGTGTTTAAAGCCCCTTCATTAGGTGGAGTAGGCAATGCAAGTTGACCATTATCACCCTCTATTTTCTTCCGATAGAAAGGTTTCAAGGGTTTTCTGTTATTATAATCTCCTCCATTCCCACTTGTACTCTCTCTAGCATTTCTTTTCATATCGATGATTGTGTTTGTTAGTTTCTTAATGATCTGATGCAAACCCTCCATGTCTTTGGTATCCTTTTCTTTGGTCTCAGCCACTTGGTTGCCACTCACACTACTCTTCTTGGATGACTGAGAGGATTTCTTCACTTCAGTTGTATAATGACATGCTATGAGGCTGATCATTTCATTTTCAAATTTCACCACTTCATCGATAGCACCCTGTAAGGTTTGCACATTACTCCTTCTAACCCACATCATTGTAGGGACAGGGAGAGCAGAGATATAGAATTCCATTAGCACCTCTTTAGTAGGTCTAGTGGTGGTTGGGATTCTGTTGAACAAGGTGTTGAACCAGATTTTATAATCCTTAACCTTCTCCTTGATTTCCATTTTCAGATGGGATAATTCTAAAACTAAGGTCGCAGGTGTTTTGTCATCACCAAACCTATCTAAAAATGTCTGTTGAAAAGCATCCCAAGAGGTGATTGACCCTATTCTCAAGCTTAAATACCATGTGGAGGCTACACCAGTCAAAGTAAAAGAGAATAGGTTGCACACCACATCTTCATTGGCGACCCATAACCTGTGCAAGGCTAGAAAGAAAGAGCGAATATGGTTATTAGCGGTATCTCCCCACTCAGGGTCGAAATTAGGTAACACTCTTTCTACATTTTTGGGTAAGGGATTCTGCTGCCTAGGTACCACTATAGAATCATGTGCAAGCTAGGGAGGGAGTGCTCCTGGAGGAGGTGGGGGTTGATTTGCACCTCGGGGAGGAGGTGTAGGTTGATTCCCACCTGGAGGAGGAACATTGGCCATATTATGGGCAGGGATGTTTTGGTTGCAGGCTTCTCCGTTAGGATTCTCAAAATCAAGCGAGGAGTTTCCTTTAGAAGGGGAATCCTCAGAAATTTCTTCCCAAGGGGTGTCGATACTTTGCAAGGATTCTAGCACAATATCTTCAAGAGAAGTGGCTGCCAATTTATCTTCACTCAGGGTAAAGATCCTTAGCTTTCTCTTAGTTGTCAGAGGTAAAGAGTGAAAGAAAGAAACTGAGAGAGGGAACGAGTGTAAACCTAAGTAAGCATTCTGACTAGTTGTTCTTGAGTGATAGGATACTCCCACAGTGTTTCTTACTTGGGTGACCCAGAAACAGGACTTAGAGGGGTGTCTGTTTCTTCAAAATGAGTCTCTTTCAAATGTGTGGCAGGATCTCTCCGACCTTTACAAACCATACATTAATCCTTTTGAATCCATGTGTGGCACTTATAGATGAAATCTTGAAAAGTTGGGGATGGCAATTCAGGCCCTCCTTCTACTGCCAATTTGTTGACATGGATAATGTTCGCTATGCCAACAAGGGGAACTAACCTGATCGTAAGCCCCAATTAGGCCTACTTTCATTTGGAATAACTAGTTCCAACAGGTTTTAAGGGACCCCATAAAAAGTTAAATTCATTGATAGGTTGCTTCCATGTGGAAGACTTCAATTAAATCAGCAAAATAAAATAGTTAACCTCTATGTGTTAAATCCTATCTATACTACTTCTAACTACTATAATCTAGTCCTAGCTATCCTAATCAATACTGCAAGAGCATAATGCAAAGGTTTAAACATCACATATATGTTCAGCAGGAGCGTGATAAAGAATATTAAACATCATGAATAGATTCAAGTCCAAATGAATCAATCACTGAATTCACAGCTGGACAAGACTATATTAAATCTAAATTGCAATCCAATCACTCATATTGGAATCCACATTGTTTTATGGAATTAAAACTACAACTGATGTTTAACTTAGCTTCCAATCACAGACCATTCACAAGTTAACCATGAAACTGAATCACATTCAATTTAACAAGACTAATAGTGAACTATAAGTCATCAATATGAATAAATACAAATCACATTTACATTCATGCCAGCAACCACACTCCGATCCAAAACATATAAAAGAACAATCAAATAAGTCTAAAACTAAAGGCTCCTTCTTCCCCAAAGCAATCCTCCTTATTCACAATAAAGCAAAACTGTTCTTCACGAAAATCAAAAGCCCTATTCTCCTCTTCGGAGGTAATACTTATGCAAATGCCCCTGACTCTAGGTCAACCCTGCCTCTTCATCTTCCTACTATTTCAGATATGCAAATCGAGTACACAGAGATAGGATCGTCAGCGTGACTGCTGGCATGTAGAAAGCATAATGGTTGGATCGATTCCTTTCCTGAGGAAGAGGATAGATGTTGGTAAAAATGGTGACCATATGTTGCCTTCCCATAATGAACATTAGGATAGCTCTGATTGCTGAACGTATAGGCAACGCGTGGGGTTCCGACCCGGAACACTTGCAGCCAGACCCTTAAACATAGTGCTTCTGCATACATGGCTCTTCAAATCCCCTCCTGCGTCCTTTACTTCTCACCTGCAAGGATAGCTATCATTAGCTTGATGATTGCGAACAATAAAACATAAATGTTCAATCAAACATAAACGCTGCCTTCATTCATTTTATAAACTACGGAACAAGTGTGAAAAGGATTTATGCCTGATACACAGTCAACATACAATTTCCCGCTCAACCCATAAGCTTGGCATAGCTTTTTGAGGGCTTATTTCAAATCGCAATCGGGTATCAGCCCCTCCACGAGTCACAGTACCCATGTATTCCACTTCCCCGATATGCAATTACACTATCGAGACTCCCCCGGCCTATCTGTTACACTGAAAACTTGATCCCTTTGTAATTTCGGAAAACTTGGAAAATGCATGAAAACACAGGAAATCCTGCCACGATCGCTCAAGCCGGACCTCAAATGTTATCTATTGGAGTCTATATATATCGTCGGGTCCGGCCTATCTTATATCGCAATATGCACAGGCTTGGGGCTCCACCGATTGCGATATGCGATAGGGCTTCGAACCCAAAAATATATATGTCATATTTGATAGCTCGGATGTCGACCATATCACTGTACATATTATGTATAAGGCCCGAGCTCCGATGATGCATGATACGTGATTGGGGGCCGAACCCGATAATGTGTACAATGCGGTTCATATTGCTGGCAAGTTGGGAGGCCAGGGGTGCACTATATATACATAAACCTTGGACTTAGGCCAATTTCGATATGCGACTAGATTTCGGACCCGAAAATATATACATTGTGGTTCATAGCACCCTTGGGTCTGGGATACTTATGCATCCTTTATATATAGCTTTGGGTCTTGGCCAGTTGGCAATTTGCAATGCGATGGGGAACTTACTCACATCACTCTCATTCATTCATGATAAACCAGCCTTCGCCCTTTTATCAAGGTGAAGTGTGATGAGTGAAAAGAGATGATTCATGTATGCTTTGCGAAGCACTTCGGCTATAAAGAACTATGAAGGCAAATGAGGTGCGATAGAGGGTTTTGTGCATTAAGTGCACGAATGACCATAGTAAGTGTAGGGGCGATTATATATGTGGGCCTATTTTTCCAGAGACACTTAGGAGGATTGAGAAAGGTCTGATGAGGGAACAAGAGTGCAGGTTATAAATAAATCATGTTGCAGAGATATTTTCAAGGGGAGGTCTTGATCATTAATAATTGAAGGGTTAACCTAGCATAGAGTTAGAGTTTTTGAGATGAAAGAAGATCATTCGAGGAAGTGAAAAATCCAGCTTCAAGGGGACCCATTTAAAATTTGCTATCAGAGCATGTTTTAATAGGGTGGTAGTTGCGGCCACAACAGAGATATCATGCTCAACTCCTTTCTTCTTCTACTTTGTGTTTTTTGACTTCATTCAACCACTGCGTCAAGACAGATCTCTGGGAATGAACTCTCATAGCGTATCTCCCTGCAATGATGATAGAATTCCTCATCACTATTCACACCAACTCGTACTCTTCGCTCACACTAGGAATGCATGAATTGTCTACGTTGATCTTGGGTGAGATCTGCTCCTCTCCTCAACCAAAATTTCAAATGCCCTCCTAGGTTATCTGCATAATGTTGATGCTCCAACTTGTGTGATTTTTAGTCAATGTTGTTGAAAAGTGTAACTAGGTTCGGTCTTCATAATGATATGTGTAATTGTGGTTTTATGAAAAGAAGAAAATAATGTTATCTATGTAAGTACTTGAATCATGAGTTTTATGATCAAGGGATTCTATTTTAGTTAAGTTTCCCATTGTGAACATTTTTGCATTGTTATCTAGTCATAAAAGTCAAATTGAGTCAATGTCATCTATGAAGGACCCTTATTGGACATGTTACATTTTTGTATGAGTCTTTACATTTATAAGAAGGCCCTCCAAGATCAAGAAAAGGAACCTGCTACAAGTCAGCTACAAGATTGAATAAATAACCTTCACAAAAATACATGTTGGCTCACCCTCTCTAAAGTCAGCCTAATTGAATCGGAAACAACTATCATAGGTAGCTTAGCCTCATTCTAAAAGGCAAAAATTCGGTTAAGAAATTGGCCTAAAATAAAGATATGTGAAGCTCACTTAGAAGGAAGCCTGATCATCAGTGAAGAAGGGAGAGAAGTAGAGCGAACACTTTGGCATCATTTGGTTATGTTTTTGGGTCACTTTGATCTCACACGTGTGAAGAAAAGGGACTATCCTTGTTGCAGAATAAGATGAAATATTTTAGTCCCATTGGAAGTTTAAGTTAAGGAAGAAGCAAGCGTTTATCTGAAGTGGAGTTGACAAAGAAGTAGCATCCCCCTAAAGAAAAGGAAATTAAGGTTACAATCTTGATGATTCACACATGCTAGGGTTTCTGAAGTAAGCCAAGTACATCAGAAAGTTGAATTCTAAGGAGTAGTTGAGAAGGAAAGAAAAATTAACAGTTTGACCATCATTGACTCAAGGAAGGAAAGGGTCAAGCTCAAAAGCTTTGCGTATTGGTCTTAGAGGGCTCTTGGTCAAGGGTCTATGTTTCATATTCATCAATTGGAGTCTCTATAAGAAGAAGAATTCGTTTGGATTTTCCTCTGATGTGGGAGAGGTTTTGGCCCTATTTGATAGCCTATATTCCATGTCTCTTCTCTCTTTATGGTTTATGCATTGGAAATTGTTTGATGAAGAATAACACTATAATAACATAAGTAAAAGAAGATCCTAATCTACGAAGTAAAAATCATTCACAAGTAGTTATCAATAGAAGAGAAATCACTTAATATCGATTATCTAGAATTCACAACAAGCTTTTCCCCAACATTGTCAAGGGCTCTCGACGTTGTCTTTTCACCATTTAGATCTCTGCCAAACTTTCCCCAAGCTTCTTCAAAGGATCTCCTCTTCTGTTTAGGACAAAGTGTCCTCTACCATTGATGTTTATTCTCAATTTCTCTTAGGAGCTCACTACCTCTGCCCTCTGTGCTTCTCTTCTCTTGCCCATGTCCTCTTGATGCTCCAAATTGTGTGTTTTTCCCCCTTGTCTCCTAGAATTTTTTGTTATTACCACACGTGGCCAACAATCTTATGTGTACCTAGTCACAAACTGGTTCCTTGCTACGTGGCCAACAATCTTATGTGCACCTAGTCACAAACTATTCCTTGCTATGTGGCCAACTTTCCATTAGTCTTGTTGTCCCATGTTTAGTTACTCAAAGGCATACTCTTGTCCTCATCCTTAGATGATATTTTTACAACATGTACCTTGTGAACACTTGTCAGCCTGCATGGATGATATCAAACAATCAGTATCCTAAACAATTCCCTCCCTCCTTAACTACGGTATGTGTCCCTAAACTCGACACATTTTTATTTAAATTAATTTACAATGCTTATAATAAATGGCAAAGGTAATGGGTGTTAAAGGAAAAGTTCATATATGTGTATATGTTTTGGGACCAGAGTATCGATCTGCATATGATTTTATAAGTTTTGAGGCTAAAAAGTCTGGTGTTCCAAATATGATATTTCATGCACACCAATAAACGCATTAGCATTGTAGACCAAATAAGATGAAAAGAGTATGGGGGGACAACACCCCATGTGCATACAAAGTGGGTTTCATATAAATTAATAATTATGATAAAAGTGCATTGGATTCTCAATAAAGTCCATGACATGACTTGAGGGGTGCTAGGTGTCAAAAAAGAGACATGAAAATAAAAGTATGTGTGTGGGAGCTACTAATGGTTAAAGTTGTTATGTGCTTATTTGTGCTAAAAGAAATCTAACATTCGTTATATTTCTTTCATCTTACAATGTTTTTATTAGAAATACACTTGTGTTTATGATAGAATGAAATCTAGCATGTGTTAGATTTCTTTTGATTGATAATGAAATAGGCTTGTCTTTTTGCTAAAAGTAAATATAACACATGTTAGATTCTTTTCACTTCACATTGTTTTTATGTGCTTGTGTTTGAGCTAGTAGGAAACTTAACATGCACTATATTTCTTTCACAATGCAATGTTGTGGTTGGAAATTTGGTTGTTTGTGCTAGAAGGAAATATGCTAGAATTATTTGACCTTGCAATGTTGTTTTTGGAATTTTGCGTGTGATTGTCTTAGAAGGAAATTCAGCACATGCTAGATTTCTTTTATTCCAATATTGTTATTGGAAATATGTTTCAATTTGTGCTATAATAAATTTAGTTTGTTATATTTCTTTAACCCTACAATGTTGTTATGTTTTTGTGTTTGTGCTAGAAGGAAAAATAACACAGATTAGATTTATTTCATCCTATAATGTGCTTGTGTTTGTGTTAGAAATAAATCTAGCATGCACCAAATTTCCTTGCCCTGTAATTTTGTTGTTGTCAACATGGTTGTATTTGTGCTAGAAGTAAATCTAGCATGCACTAGAATTCTTTCACCTTACAATGTTTGTGTCTTCTTGTGTTTATAATAAAAGGAAATCTAAACACATTAGATTTCTTTCACCTTGCAATGTTGCTATTGGTAACGTTCTTATCTTTCACCTTGCAATGTTGCTATTGGTAATATGGTTGCTTGTGCTAGACGGAATCTAGCATGTGTTTTGTTTCCTTCATCTTGTAATCTTCTTGTGTTTGTGATAGAAATGAATCTAGCATGCACTAGACTACTTTAGTCCTACAATGTTGTTATGTGCTTGTTTTTGTGCTAGAAGGAAATATAACATGCGCTAGATTTCTTTCAAATTCAAATGTGCTTGTGTTTGTGTTGGAAGAAAATTTAGCATAGACTAGATTTCTTATACTCTACAATGTTGTTGTTTCAACGTGCTTGTATTTGTGGTAGACATAAATCTAGCACTTGCTAGATTTCTCACTCTATAATGTTGATATGTGCTTGTGTTTGCGCTAACAGGAAATCTAACACGTTAGATTTTATTTTACCGTGAAATGTTGTTATTGATAACATGTTTTTGTTTGGGCTAAAAGGAAATCTAGCTTGTGCTAGATTTGTTTTGTATTGTAATGTTGTCATTGGAAATATTTATATGTTTTTTTTAGAAGTAAATATAATGCAGGCTAAATTTTTCTCACCCTACAATGTTGTTATGTGATTATGTTTGCATTAGAAGGAAATATACTATGAATTATATTTGTTTGACCTTGTAATGTTGTTATTTGTAACGTGCTTGTGTTTTTGATAGGAGTAAATGTAGCATGTGTTAGATTTTTTTGTCTTGTAATGTTGTTGTTGGCAATATGTTTGTTAATTTGTGCTAGAAGGAAATCTAGTATGTGTTATATTTTTTTCACAAAGCAATATTAATTTTGACAATACAGTTATTTGTGTTAGAAGGAAGTCAAATTCCTTGCATTCTTTTTATTTTGCAATGTGTTTTTGTCTATGCTAGAAGGAAATTTAGCATGCACTAGGTTTCTTGCAGTGTTGTTTTTGATAGTATATATGTGTTTGTGATAGAAGTAAATCTAGCACATACTAGACTTCTGACACCTTTCGATGTTGTTATGTGTTTTTATTTATGATAGAATGAAATATAACACACATTATATTTGTTTCACCTTACAATGTTATATTCGCAATGTGTTTTTGTTTGTGCTAGAAGAAAATCTTGTGGGTGCTAGATTCCTTTTGCCTTATAATGATGTTATTGGTATGCTCGTGTTTGTTCTAGAAGTAAATCCAACATGTATTACGTTTCTTTAGTCATACAATAATGCTATTTACTTATGTTTGAGCTAGAAGAAAATATAGCATGTGCTAGATTTTCTTTTACCCTATTGTAATGTTGTTGTTGAGAACATATTTGTGCTTGTGATAGAAGTAAATCTGTCACATATTAGATTTCTTCCAACTACCAATGTGGATATGAGTTTGTTTTTTTGTTTGTTTTTTTATTGGTAATGTGCTTTTGTCTATACTAGAAATGAATCTAGCATCTTCTTCATTTTATTTTCTTTTCAATATTGTCGTTGGAAACATGTTTGTATTTTTGCTAAATTTAATTCTAGCACATGCTATATTTATTTCACCCTACGATGATGTTATGTGTTTGTTTTTATGCTAAAATGAAATTTAGCGTACGATATATTTATTTCACCTTGTAATGTTTTTATTGGCAATGTGCTTGTGTTTGTGATAGAGGGTAATATAGAATGCTTTTTTTTCACAATGCAATGTTGTTGTTGGAAACATGCTTATGTTTGTACCATATCCCATTCTTAGACCACATATTCCATATGAAGGGCCTTCCAATAATTTGAGGGTTAAACATTTTTTATATTGTAACAACAATCTATGCAGGCATGGACTAAAACCTCATTGTCTCTAAAAAGTAAGGTCAATTTTCATAAGCATGGAGGTGTCTTAGGAAAGATTATTATTGCAATGTTTTTATTAACAATTTGTTTGTGTTTCTGCTAGAAGGAAATTTAACATGCACTACATTTACTTTACAAAGCAATGTTGTTTTTGGCAATCTTATTTTATGCAATAGAAGGGAGTCTAGCATGTGTTACATTTCCATTTCCTTGCAATATTTTTAATGTCAGCGTGCTTGTGTTTGTGATAGAAGGAAATATAGCTTATGTTAGATTTTTTTTTTGGTTTGCAATGTTTTTCTTGGAAATATGCATGTGTTCATGCTAAAAATAATTCTACCATGTGTTATATTTCTTTCACAATACAATGTTTGTATTGGAAATATCCATTGGCCTGTGATAGAAAGAAATATAGGATGCAAATATTGATTTTGATTTGGAACATTCTTGTTAGCAATATGCTTGTGTTTCTTCTAGAAATAATTCTATCACTTTCTCTATTTCTTTCACCTTGCAATGCTGTTATGTGTTTGTCTTTGTGCTAGACGAAGATCTAGAAGAAAATCTAATGATCGCCATACTTAATGTTCTTTCATTGTACTGTTCTTTTATGGTTTCTAAAGCAAGCTAAGACTATACATGACTATAAAAGTTAAATTTTCTGTAAATATGATGTTGTAGTTTCTATAGTTGTTTTTATTTATTCACAATGTAATTTCTTTTGGAAATGTGCTTATGCTCATGCTAGAGGGAAAGCTAGTAGGTGCTAGCTTGCCTATAGTCATGATTAAAAGAATATAATAAATTATTTGGGGGTGCCTTTTTTCTAATCAACACCATGATTAGCTATAATTGTGATTTCTACTCTTTTTATTGTTCATGTTCATTTTGTTACACATATAATGATGTGAGTAGTTATAGTATTTATAAATTCACACTTTCTTATATAATTCGAAATTATGATAAAAAAATTTTAATTTTTTTTTCTTCAGAGACCATTGACTATAAAGCTAGTGAGAATTCAAAGGAAGCATCCAAGGGAAAAAGAAGTTGAAGAACACAACACCAAAATATTAAATGGTATGAAAATTTTAAAATTAGTTTATACTTTGTTACAATGGTTAGACATTATGCTAATAAATGGTTGTTGATTAGTTTATATTTATTATTTTATTAGATTGATGATAAAATGTTGTGCTCCTTCTTCGACTATCCAATTACAGTTTTTTCTGATAAAAAAATTCTCTTATAACTTGATCAACCTATTTGGGATAAATGGGATACTGTTTTTAACTGTTACCAACTAAGCACACTCAAGTGTTCTCCAAATCAACTTGATTTTCAGAACTACAAGAGAAATAGTCTACACAGTTTGACCACAGCTACTTTTTAGCCCCTTCAAGGATTAACCATGGAAGAAATTGCTTCAATAGTAGATAACCTATTGGATGGAATCATTTTTTCTATTCCACTTAATCATCCAACAGAGGCCATAAAATTAAAATATTATTGTTCTAAATTGAAAACCAACAGAACAATCTTGGATGCAATGGTTACATATTGTCAAAGTCATGATGAGAAATTAAATGAGAAGACTCTTACCACATTCAACATTCCTGAGCATTATGAACTTAATGATATCATATTTTCCAATTTTTGCATCGCGGTGAAGGGGTCTACTTATGTAAAAGGAACACGTAATACAAAGATAGATTCCCTTTGTCAACAAGCATGTGGAGTCCTTGATAGAATGATAAATGGATCAACAATTGTTCAACAGGTTGACAACAATTTTGAATTTGGTGATCATTTTGGGGGCCCTAATCTTTTGTCAACACTTTTGCACTCTTTTCCAATGTCAGTTAGCCCAAATTTTACATACTAACATTATTATTTTGGATACAATGACTTTGAGAAAAGGACCATTCCACAGGGGATATTATATTGAATATTTTTGACTTCTTATCGAAAAAAATGTGTTGAATGACTTTACTATAGTTCTCTTAGTAGAAATTTGGTTTTGTAATAATTTATATGAGTCTTTGGAAATTTTCATAAAGAACTCCAAGTTCAAAATGACTAGTGGCATTTATGAATATAAGTCTCAAAACAATTATAGTTATGATATAGTTTTTAGTACACATTTCTATGTTTCAAAATTAAAAATTTTGGAGGCTTCAAAATACTCTCACACATTTGAAGACATATTTGGTTGAAATGGGAGAGATTATGGTTTTTGAATGGATTTATTGGAAAAGCACCAACAATGTAGTGATGCAAAAGTGGTTATTTCTCTTTATGTGGGGACAAATTAATCAAGGCTTGTTGTACATATGGAATAATAATTGCATGTGTTGTGCAAACAGAGTCACAAAGAATAATCATGTTGAATAATTATAAATATTTTCAATTATCAAATCCAGGATCCATTAACTTTTTGGAAATTCAGGTACTACAGTTCCTTTATTGTTACTCTTATAATACTTTGGATACTATTTTGTTCAGGTTTCTTAATAGCTAAAGTGTTTACTAAAATGATTAATGATGGAGATTCTAAAACAGAGAATAATGAAAGGGTTAAGCAAAAAAATAACCAATGTAATGCTTATGATGTTGAAACAAGTTTAGAGATGGAAACAGGAGGAGCAGAAAAGATTATCATGGTAGGTACATAATTTGTTTGGTTGTTTCTCTTGTTATTTTTTGAATTTATTTAATTTCCATATTCATAACATTTTTGGATGTCTGTTATACAGAATTATGAGAAGAATGAATTTAATCAAGACAATGGCCATGGAGTGATGGAGATAGAAATGGGTATTAATCATTGTAACTTTTTTTTTAAAATCTAAATTTTTATTTTTATTATCGTGATTCATAGCATTTCATATGTTGATTATTGTTGGAAATAAAGAGAATGAATATACTGACCAATGGAATGTCCCACAAAACTACAATCAAGACCAAAATATTATATGGACGATTAAAGATGATTCGTTTTTTGTATAGTTGTTTAATGAGTTTTGTTCATTGTCACAATTTATAACATTTTTTATGTTTATTATAGCAACAAGAAAGGAGAACAAAAACATTGATCAAATGAATGTGAAACAAAGCTTTAATCAAGGACAAAATATAATATTAGGTACTTATAATTTGTCCACTTGTTTTCCTTATTATTTAATGATTTTATTCATTTTTATAATTTAAAATATTTTATATGTTTAATTTAGAGACAAATAAAGGTAACAAAGATGATGATGAGGTGCAAAGTTACAAATATGAAGATAATATCATATTAGATACTTATAACTTGCTTTATTGTTTATCTTATTATTCTTCGAACTCCAATGCTTGTAACTACCATAACATTGTACATTTTTATTATAAGAACAAATAAAAATGATAAAATTAACAATCAAAATAATGTTAAAGGTGTGTGTGTGTGTGTGTGTGTGTGTGTGTGTGCGTTTCTTTTTGAAGGTTTCACTACTAATGTTTTTCTTGGTATTGGTATTTTATTGAAGGTTTAATAAGAAGTATTATTGGTATTTTATTGAAGGTTTAATGTGTTTACTCTAGGTTTTATCAAGATGATAGAAGAAATTATTATTTCATCTATAAATAGTGAAAAATCCACTCAAGGTAAGTGTATTGTTTCAACAATTTTTTAGTAATTTTGTAATATGAATAAAATGGTTAGACTAGATTATTTGTAATTCTGTTGTAGCCAAGATAATTCAAAATAAATTAGTTATTTTTGAAATAAAGGACATTTTTTATTAAAACATTGATCATGAAGAAACAAACAAACGGCATATTGAGAAATTTGGAACTAATGCTAATTACACAGTAGAGAAAAAGCTATTTTGGACTCATTCACATGAAAAAAAATATTCTAAAATGTGTTTCAAAAATGAATCTCTTGATATTGTAATTTGGACGACAACTTTGAAACAAAGCACAAGAAGAGTTTTAAAAAAATTTCGTTTTAGAAACATTACAAGATATACTTGTGTTTATGTGGACGGCTTAAGATTGTAAACCACAAAAGGGATATAAGGTCGTTGACAATCCAACCAAAGTTATACACACTAAATCATTGAAAAAATGTTGGAAATGCATACCCAATATGATGCAACCAATACTATTATAGTGGATTGTTCACTTGAGAGAGAAATATAATCTCAAAGAAAATGTGATTCTTGCCCCTCCAATCATTGGAACAAATCAAGAGGATAATTGGTTGATAGATGAACTATGGAGAATATTGCATAAACTCAAGAAGGCTACAGATGTGGTGATACTTTTAAGGATGTTCAATTACATTTATAAGTACCTTCATATGACCGATGTCTATTTCATGCTATTACATGTATGACATCATGAATTATTGCTTTTATTTCAAAACAGTAATAAAATAATTATTGATTTGGTTTGTCATTACTAAAAATAAAGTATTTTTATGTTCTTTATTTTTGGTGAGATATTGTGTTGATAACAATTATTGATTTGTATGGTCATTTAATGTTTTCATATCAAAATTTCCCATGCTATAGAAATGTTTACAATGGATTACATTATATGTAAAAATTAATAGATAACTCGTCTATTTGTTTGAATTAGATCAGTACAATTATGTGTTTCAATTGTGGTTTAAGTTATCATTATACCTCTTAGAAATTAGTAATGTGAAGGATGGCCCATTGCATTTTTATAACTTTTTCTATTCCATATAAATTGAAAAACTATATTAGGTTCTATGTAGCACCAAAAATAAACATACAATTTGTACTAAAAGAAGCACCAAAAGCAACTAAGGTAGAGACTCTAAAAATTAACATATAATTAATTAGCTTTGAAATTAAAAAAAATTAATATATTGTATGTGGAAATTCATATATAATTAGTTTGTTTACTTGCACTAAAGCATTCTAATTATATTTTTCAATTGCAATTAAATAAATAATTATAAGTATTAAAATCAATGATTTAAATGGTGGTTCAATGTGTTCTTAGAAGAATTTTATTCCATACAAATTAAATAAAGCTATTAGGTTGTATGTATAAATTAAACATATCATTAGTTTGTTCATTTTAACGGAGCCATTGTATTTGTATTTTGTGATTACTATTAACTCATTGTAAAATTCCTTTTGCATACAAATCGAAATAATTCATAATAAATGTTAATATCATTTTTAAATTGTTAGGTGTTTATGTCCTTAAGCAATGAAGTATTGAAGTGTAGATATTTTAATATCATACATGTGGTTGCAGTGCAGATGCAAATGGGCATTACTACAAGTCAAAAGTTGTTGATATCTGAAATGGAAGGAATATTCTTCCAATCATACACCAAATATGAACAAAATTTTAATATTCAAAGAGAACTAGATTGATAGTTTGCTAACAGGTCCTATTTTTTAAGGATTTTTCAGTGAAAAGTATTAAAATGTTGCTTAAAAAATTATGATGTCACAATATGGACATTAAATGTCACTGACAAGTACATCCGAAAAGTACTTGAAAAATCAAATATTGATATAGAAGGCTTTAAATTTTCACGTGACAGGTCTCATTGTCATTTGCAAACAAAATTGCAAGCAAGGAGAACAAGACAATTTTATGAGAAAAAGTTCGTTGATGTGTGGTCCCAAAATGGAGATAATTATGAAGAGTCAAATGTATTGCTAATAAATACAGCAAACCATACTTTTCAATTTATTGGATATCTATCAAACCACATCTTGATAAAAAGCCTATACAAGAAAATAGCAAGATACTTGACCTATGCAAGTTTTATTCCCCTTTCTTAAGGCACTTCATTGTATCAAACAAAAACATGAGTACATTCGAATGTTCAAAAGAACAGGTACTTCATTGTAGTGGATGGAGATAATTTCCTTTATAAATTTGTTGAAAAGTACATTCCAATTTTCCAATACATTTTGGACATAGTTTTTGTTTTATCAATATGTATGATTTAATATTTTTTGAAATATATGGGAATTGCCAATTATATTAATATGTATATTTCTTATTATTTATAAAAAAAATTGCAACGACTTTGTTGTATCAATTTTTTTTTGAAATCTAAAATGTGTGTGTGTGGGTGTGTTCTTAAATGAATCGTTTGCCTTTAAAATTATCTTTTGTTGTATCAATTTGTATGATCTTATATTTTTTGAAATATATGGGAATTGCCAATTATATTAATATATATATTTCTTATTATTTATAAATTTTTTTCAATGACTTTGTTGTATTGATTTTTTTTGTTTAAATCTAAAATGTGTGTATGTGTGTGTGTGTGTGCTTGTGTTCTTAAATGAATTATTTGTCTTTTAAATTATCTTACATGAACCATCGAGACATTATTTTTAATGATTTATGTTACTTATATGCATCAATGATCATATATAAATGTGAAATATAAGTTTTGAATTAGAACTCTTTGCAAACAAACGTGTAATTCTTACTAGAGAAATTATAATAATTTACTTGATAAATTCTATGTGCATTATTCACTATTCACAATGCACTATTCACTATTAAGGCTAATGGGGAATGTGTCATAGGTGAATGATTTGAACTTTTTGAAGCATAAGATATGTGATTTCTCAATTCATAATTTTCATAAATTTATATGCTTAAATCAATTAATGGTTGCAGCTGCAATCATATCATATTGAAAATCAACAATTCACAAAGCAAATTATTCATTATCTACATATAAAATGCACTAATATGAGTGCATAAATATGATTTATAATTTTTGGGATAAGAATATATTGTAAATACTTTTGCATTTCTAAAAAAACATATAATTAATGATAATTATTGCTAAGTTGACTATCAAGGTTTGGTTAGACACTATCATGGATGAATTATGTCTTTGAACTGTAAGGCATCTAATTTTATTACTTAAAGTTATTTTTTTGTAAATTTGTAATTTAAATAAATTGAAATCATATCATTCGAGCTAGAATTATATTGACTTGTAATTAGTTATGTACATTAATATGAGTGTATAAATGTGATCTATATAGCCATATTCTATGATGCATTTCTTCCAAAAATAAGTCTTATAATTTCTTGATAATAAGTATTAAGTGGACACTTTAGGCTAATGGGTGATGGCATCATGGCACATAGGTGAATACTAGTTAAATTGTAGGGCATTCGATTTTTAATCCATAATTCTATCACTTAATTTATTAAGAGTATTAATTTCATATTGTATTGTTTTGAAACAAAACTCTATGTGGAACAAAATTATCTTCTTAATAAAACATGGAATAATTAATTAACAATGTGTTATGTGGACCATCTAGACTCATTAAAGAGATGGGTAAAAAATGGTTGTATTTAAACTTTTTTCACCATAAAACATTGATCTTCCCATCCATATTAACATTTTTTCATTTTCAATTATTAAATAGTTTATTTGTGGTTTAAAAAAGTTCATAGAATCCAATAGGACTTGAAGAATTCTATTTGGTTATATGGATTGACAGAAGTTTATAAATGTGATGCATTTTTGAAATGTAGCTATATATATATATCTATCTATCTATATATATATATATATATATATATATATATATATATATATATATATATATATATATATATATATATATAGTTCTAAGTGGTCTATATAAAACCATTTATCAACTTTTATTTTCCTATCATGAGGTTTAATAAAAATGTATAAATGTGACATTTTTTTTTTAAATAGAACTCCATGTAAAATTAAATGTTTTCGAACAACATATGGAATAATTAATTGGTAATGAATGTTAAGTAGATTGTTCAAGCTCATTCAGGATACAAGTCATAAATACATGTAATCAAACTTTCTGCAACATATGACATTTGACTTTCCCACCTCTATTAACATTTGGTAAATTTCAATTCTTAAATAAATTATTTGTAATTGAAATAATCTCATAGAAGCCAACAAGGCAAGTATATATTAAATTATATTTAGTATGTAAGAACGTATGTATACATGCAATTTGCTTTTGAAATAAAGTTCTTAACGTAACTAAAAATATATTTTTTTAAAAAATAATAATTTAAAATCAATTGTTGATGAGCTCTAACTAGTTTATTCTATTTGGAATTGACAACTTTTTCTAACTATGCATTCTTAAATCAATTATTTCTATATGTAATCATGTCATATAAGTCAGTTAGTCAGGAAACCATTAATAGATTTTTATTTAACTATCATGTGGTTTAATATGAATGTATAAATGTGACATTGTTATTTCTAAAATAAAAATCCATGTAAAAAATTCATTTTCTAATAAAACATGGATTAATGAATTCAAAACGAGCATTAAGTAGACTATTTAAGCTCGTTCAATAAATGAGCCATAAATGGATGTCTTTAAACTTTTTGCACCATATGACATTATTTTCCCATCAAGATTAACATTTTGTAAATCTCAATTCTTAAAGAAACTATTTGTACTTAAAATAATCTCATATAATCCAACAAGACCTGGAAGCTATTTATTCAATTCCATTTAGTTATATGTATTGATATAAGTCTATAAATGTAATTTATTTTTGAAATAAAGCTCTTAGTGTAAGTAAATATATATCTTTTACAAAACTATTTAGAATAATTGATAATGAGCTTTAAGTGGTTTATTTAGACGATATGAAAAATCAAGTGTCATAGATGAATGCCTTTTAATACATATTTAATCTTCAAAATAAATATCTTAATGATAATTTATTTGTACTTACGTTAGGTATTTTATAATTAAAGAACATGAGGACTTATATAAATTTCAACTAAAATCCATGAGTTATGTTTCACAATTATTTTTTCCCCATTAAAAAATCTTTTCATTTTCTCCTCTTAGTGAAAGTAATGGTCAATCATGGTTTTCCATACAATTGGGACTAGTATTTACATACATCGAGAATTCTATTGATTTTGACAATGTTTACAAGGAGATATCAATATCCACACTACCATCAACTATATTAATCTTTGAAAAGCCTTGCCTTTACTACTTACAAGAAGACCACTAATTCTTGTTTACTTCAGTTTGTGACGCTATCCATCACAGTGGAATGACTTGAACACCCATTTAAGAAATCTCATTTGATGTACCTGGCTTTCAGTGGAGATAGATCAATGGTCCCTAACCTTCTTGAAATACCTATATCAACAATTCCTAACTTTTATAATGGATTCCTGGATGCTACAAATATGAATGATCACCCCCTCATTAGTGCTTCATAAAGGAACAAAGGGACGGTAGGAAAATTGAGCACAAAAACATTTTAATAAGTTTTTAGTAGAATAGTTTCAATGCAACACAAGGGACATACATCCTTTCCATTTACACTAATATCCTCACATCACAATCATTCAATCAATAAATCTCCCACAGGTTGTGGGAAAGGGGGTTAGAGTCGTTAGACGCAACATTCAAACATCGCCGTTATCCATAACTATAATATCTTCATTGGATGTTAGACATACTAATATGATTTAGCTTAAATCAATTGCTTCTAAGAGTTTGATTTCACACTCCTATTGCATATTGATACTATTGTACATAAAAACTCCATGTTTGACCTATGTATGATCTCTACTTGGTTTGAAATTACTAAGATTGTTTTTATGTTGAATTAAGTTAATATGGCGACTTACAAAATAATGAATTTTGTTGAAGGCCTTGTAATAGAAAACTTCCAAATTTAATGAAATATGTGTTCCAAGTCCCTTATGCTATTTCTCAAGGAATTAACTGCTATTATTTAGGGAAATTCCCCATCAAGAACTGTGCAATCCCTGTAGGCCCTTCTTTCACTTGGAATTGTATACAAATAATAGTAAACTACCCTTGCACTCTAATATCAACCAGGTAACTCGAGTTATCTGCATGCATCAATTATTTTGGGCTGGTTGATGAGTTAAAGGGTTTCTCAGTAGTGAACACAACCCACTATTTGATACTCCACTAGTTCTTAATCAATTAGAATTAGTCAAACTCACAATAACTCAAATTAACTAAAATAGATTGCTAGAAATTAGCAATCAATCATAACTAAATACAACTCAAGTGTATACTACTTGAACTAATCGATTTAACTGAATGATAATTTCCATATCACTTCAGTTAAATTCCTCCAAGTATTTTTATGAAATTAGAATTCAAATTTCTCCTAAATTAATCAAAAATTAAATTAGGAAATTCTTGCTACATTTTTAACAAAATAAATAATACAAAAATTCTCCATTAACAGTGGCAACCAAAATATAATTATATTAAACCCTATAATACCAGTCCATTTATATTAGAACAAAGGGGCGAAAATACCCAAAGTTACAAATAACAGATTATCAGGGCCTTCAACCATCATACGACCGTCAACAAAACTATCCATAAACAAGACAGATAATTACTGCAACAACATTAAGATATATCATTCACAATTAATACCATTTAAGATATATCATTGACAATTAATACCATTTACATGAGCCATGTCGAATAGTGACTCAAGAAACTCTATCAACGTAAGAAGATTGACTTTGACTCACAAGGTATAATATAAACTAATAACTCAATGGTCACCAAAAATACATCATCCAACTATTAGTCTTTAGCTAACCCCCCTTTGATCTTGGACATAACATTTTATAATACCCATAAGTTCCTTTCGAAGTTTCTCCTTTTCCCGCTCATCCGTCTTAATCGGCCCTCCATCCGTTGAGATATTTTGTTGACCTTGGCTAAGCTATCCCACGCGTAGTATAAGCGCCTCAAAATATTATTTTCTTGGGATTTGCTGGACTCCACCCAATGTCTCTTTTTGCAGCTATTTGGTGGCCATGACCTCCTTGGTTAGTTTCCTCCTTCTACAAAATCCTAACGGTCATTATCTTTGTTCCACAACCCTTTATTACTTTCGCTACTATCTTCCTGCTACGTGACATCAATGTTCACCGCTCCTCAACCCTTGTGCCAGACCCATGTTTCACTCTCCTTCTCATGGTATCCCTTCTATTATGCGTCTACATCCTGCACCATCCCTTTGCTGAACGCTATCCCATCCTCTCCCATGCTCCTTGCTCCTGTTGTGCGGTTCTACGTATACCTACTTTTTTGTAAAACTTTTCTGGGTCCCAACACAGTGATAGTTCAGGGTTTATATCAACCTTTTTTTTTTTCCTATTTGGAACCACCCATAGAAAAAGTTTTTTCAGCTAACGCTTTTGTATATTATCCACTGACAAATTGCTACATATTATGGATATACCATCGCACTAATCCTCGGTGGTTTTTTTTATATGCTATATGTTTGAATAGTTTTCATCAACACTCTCATCCACTCTAGAACATCACTCTTTCTTCACCACCACATCTTTGTGCTGTCACTCCATTTAAAACATGACCACCTCTGCCATCGTTGGCAAACTTTGTACAATTGACACTTCTTGACTACCTTGAAGAATAGCCTAGATACAGAATATATCTATGGACATGCTTCCATCCTAGTACTATGCATCAAAATACATACTTCTAGTTATATAAGTTATCTATGTACTAATTTTATCAACACTCTGTCATACCACTGGTCTTTTTGACAGATACACTTACAAACATATGAAGGAAACTTGTGACTAGTGTTATTGAAGCACAGAATAATGACAAGACATATTAGCGTATAACAAAATCAAAATAAACAAGTCAATAATATGTTCTTGACACCAAAGAACATAAAAAATCATTAACTTGATCTTTCATAAAATTACAATAAATTTACATATCAAACCCTAAAAAGAGAAGAGAAAGACCCAAAAACTAAGACATTGACCCTCCACAAAAGACATCCACTACCACCAAAGTCATTTTAATTCAACGCTTCCACCAAAGTCATTTTAATTCAACGCTTCAAGGCTTGCATTAACCTCATTGGATTTCTTCCTCGAATCAAACAAAAATACATCATTTTTGGTTTGATATTCTTGTCCCATTGCAACATAGAAAATTTTAGGGGCGAATGTTCACCCTTTGGCAAAATTAAGGGGTTCTAAATTTTTAGTGGGCGAATATTTTCTATCATAGTACATTTTTACAAATCACCTCAAATAGCCCACCTTATTTTAAGGGAGAGAGTAAAAAAGGTAAATTTAGCCCTTGAAATTAGGAGTTACAACCTTCCATTCGCCCATTTTCAAGAATAGATTTTATTTAAGTGAATCCATTCGCCCATTTTCAAGAATAGGTTTTATTTAAGTGAATTCGATGGGCCAAATACCATATTTATAAAAGAGGTATGGTAAATTAATAAAAATATAAATAAATGAGAGGTATGCTAAATAAATAAAACATTTTTTATATTTACTCCATAAGTCACCTTATATACATGCAAGGGTGTAAACAAATAAAAATATAAGTAAAGTGGAGGTATGGTAAATAAATAAAATGTCTTTTTATACTTACTCAAAATGTATGGTAAATAAATAAAAATATAAATAAACTAGACGTATGGTAAATAAATAAAACCTCTTTTTATATTTAGTCCATAACCCTCATTCTATTTATGAAGCCTCAAGAAAGAAGTTTTATTTAAGTGAATCCTATTGTCCAAATACCATATTTGTAGAAGAGGTATGGTAAATTAATAAAAATATAAATAAACGAGAGGTATGGTAAACAAATAAAACATTTTTTTATATTTACTCCATAAGTCACCTTATATGTACGAACACTCAAAAAATGCTTTATATTTAGGAGAAACCAATGGGCAAAATTCTATGGGACAAATACCATGGACTAGATTGTTATTAATACCATGCAAAAAAACATTATTAACCCTAATATTAGTATTAATAAAATAAAAATGGCACATGGTATTGACCCATGGTATTCACCAAAATGGCACATGGTATTGACCCATGGTATTCACCTGGAATGTAGCCTATTTAAATGGGGGAATTAAACCAGCATAGATCCATCTTTAGTGTGGATCTACTAACCCACGAGAGGTATCAAATATCGTGACATGCAAACTAGCATAGAGTGAAAAGTATTTGATCCTCTCGGGGTGGATCAAGAGTAAAAATGGATGTTGTAATTTAATGTATGTTAAACATTTTATCTTGATTAAAATAAAAATCAACTCTAAATTTTATTAATTTTTATAAATTACTAATAGTAATTTTTAAGCTCCAGGTTTATAATAACCCATGGTAATACCAAGATCTTACAAGATTTTATAATTGAGTAAAATATTCGCGATGCGTCGTGGGAGATTCGCCAAAAAATCATATATACATATTATATTAATGATAAAATCGCCTTCCATTTTTCCTATATACCATGGATATTTTCCCATTTATTATACATATAAATTTAAGGGTTCTTAAAATTTTCCCCACATTGCAGTATTCCCTTTAGTGAAAAATCAACTAAGCAACTTCGATTCCACGCATGATGTTGATCCATACATAAATTGCAATGCCCTTTACTCAAAAATCAACTAAGCAACTTCGATTCTATGCATGATGTTGATACATACATAAACAACCAATTCCCGGTGACCTAGAAGAGGATGTGAATCAAGTCGAGTAGAAACAATGAGTTCGACAACAATACGAGCGTGGCCTTCGACACCACTAAAACTCTATTCAATGATGTGTATTTCTGGAGCCGGATTGCTATGTCCAACCAGACATTGATGTGGAGCCCTAGAATGACAGCACTGGTGAATCAAGCTTCTTTCTTCTTCGTCTTTTCACAAGCCATCGTCATGGCTACCACAGTGGGAACGAAAAACCATTTGATCAAATCTTCCCTTGCAGAAATGTGCATTTTCAATAGTGAAATACATCTGACACCTTTGCTTCTGCAACAACGATTCGATCTCGTGACCTTTTGACTTTATGGCCAGTGAAAAATCCACCAGACTTCATGGTTCGATTTTGAATGGTGAGGTTGGTTGCATATTTCACTTTCCAACAACACAATATGGCCCTCTCCCCTACAGAGTCCTCACACAATCATTTTCATAGAAAATCTAAGAATTACACGAGAATGTGATAATAGTCAAGTCAGTAAGTCCATTCATGTTCGAAAATACTGCTAATTATTGAATCCCTTCCTTTGAATCGGTCTTAATTCTAGATATACCTTTCTTGGGCTGCCTAAGAATGATGCATCAAATAGATCACATAGACCGCAACAGATCACTCAGATCGTAGCGCCACATAGATCCATCTCTTAACCTCATTGTCCAAAAACACATGCATAGACACCATTGAATCCGCATCATTCCAGAAGATGACATGATGTAGACATCGACATCCACATGGGTATTTCAATGATTCAGCCTCAAGTTTACCAATACGCGATCTAACCAAACCAATTAATTCATGCGACACATAAGCACTCTATGCAGAGTTACAGATCTAATAGATAAGGTTAAGTTAACACGGTATTTGAAAATGACGACTATCTTTTTGCAGTAAGATTTTTTTGATAAAGCGGTGCCCCGTAGCTAACAGATCTATGGATTGGACCAGCAATTACAATTGAATTTCTCAAGAACCTCATTCACTCTATTCCATGCCTCGTGGCCAGCCACACGCTGTGTAAAAGAGAGCTTAATACACAAGCATCGTTCTATTCTCCACTTCGACGAGATCAGCTGTCAACTGATGAAGACCACATCAAAAGGCACTTCTAGATACATAATGTTAAGAATGAAGGTGGCATCTGATTCTCCGCGGAAGATAAATGTTCCGATCTGGTGCTATTTATGGAAATAAACCCAAACAAAACACAAAAATATGACACAAAACATACCAGAAATACCATACGTAATATACTCTTACTATCTACATATTAATCCTATGGATCAACCATCAGATATTTCTATTTTCTTGAGCTGTCTCCTGAGAGGACTTTGATACCATGTTAGATATTAAGAGATGAGCAGAGAGATTGCACAACACAAACGAAATCACACTATGATTTTATTGATCTCAAAAATTATATATATGGGGCATAGCACATTGAATTTGACACATCTAGATTATGACTCTAATTCATCACATACAAATCAACAACATCTAGACTTACATTTAGGGACTCACAATGATAAGTACACATGACATGGAAGCATTAATTCCAACACTGAAACCTTTGATTTTTAGACATGAAATGACGTTTCTGGAGGTAAAAATTTTCCGCTTTAGCATCACACTTTTTCATGTTATTCGACATAGAAATATGTTTCCAATGGTGCGAGAAATGCGTTAATTGGAGCTCGTATGGGCAAATTATGCCACTGATAAGTTGACCTTCATGTTTTCACACCCATAATTCATGAGGATGCATCCACCCCCATTATTCATGGAAAGAGGGGCTAGCCATGTGATTATGATGTAAAAGCCTATATAGGAGTCTAAATTGCATCTTTGTTTAAGATTTTAGGAAGTCACACTTATCCACTGGTAGGTTATCAAGATGTGTTATGACCATGCCACTTGGAGGAAGAGGCATTCCATTCTTTCGAGTGAATTTGTTCTATAACTGAGCAAAAATAACCAGGAGGAATAGGAGGTAGAGCACACAGAGAGGATTTGTGCACTAGTAGCCCACAGGCCACAAGCCACACATCTTTGTATTTGCAGCCATATTTCCATAGAGAGAGAGAGAGTGGAGTGACCTCCCCTTCCAGCTGGGTTTTTGCCTTAAATGGTTTCCAAGAGAAAATATTGTGCCTTATGTTTGTGTGGGATTTTATTTTTCTATTCTTTATTTTCTAAATAATTTTCATTTGCATGCATGTGCTACTAACAGTATAATCTACAGATCCGGAAATATAATAAAATGGTAATAGTGTAGAATTTTAGATTTTTAATATAATATTATCAAATATGTTGTGATGACTTTTCTATTGCAATATCCATGATAGTTTACGAATCATAAAGACACCCTCTAGGTGGTGGTTGTGGGAAGAAACCATACATCTTCTTACTTTCACATAACCTTTCTTGCGGCCCTAACCATATGAGAGCTTGGTTGTTCGGAAGGCCATCTAAAATGTAGCTTAGGAATTCTTTGATATGTAATCCATATTTTAGGCTAGAGTCATTTTTTTTAACCGAACGAGACTTCGTGAATTATATTAACATTAGATGATAGTTAGAACACACATCGCAACACTATACATAGTTTTTTGCTTATTGTTTGTTGATTTACTTCGCCTTTTTTACCCTTCTAGCATGTTACATTCATAATTGTCCTAACACCATTACACTTATCAAGCGTTAGTCATGGAGACTATAACGTCCTCGTCCCTAGCTTCCTCTAGGATATTCTCTTACACTCGCTCAATGAGTCAAGGTTCCTACCTTTAGTCCACCTATAGAATTTAGCTCATTTGAATCTTCTAGTTATACCACTACTTCTAAATCCTTTGAATCGAAACTCACTAACATGAATGGTGTGAACTATGGCGGTAATGTTAGCCCCACTTCGAGAGCCAACAATGGAGGTAATGCCAACACTAATGCTGGTGATAATGTGGGTACCAATACTCGAGGTAACACATGAACAACTCTTGGAAATGCTACATAACACACCCCCTTAATTAGACTGAGGTGGTTACTGTTTTACTTAACTCTTATAGCGCAGTTACAAGAATTGGGTAAAATCTCCTTTTCTTTAGTGTTTTTTTTTTTTTTTTTTTTTATTATTATTATTATTCAAAGGGAGACTCTAGATCTATTTGTAAAATGTATTTTGATGCATACATAACATCAACATAGAAATGACTTGTAGTAAAGGTATGTTGAAGATCTCTTTTAATATAAATCCCCTTTCTCACTTATGAATCAATGAATGTGTGATGGAAACAATCCTAAAGTGTAAAGAAGATGGGATAATCACAAAATATTCCTTAAATTATTTGGATATGAGCCTAAGAGTGTTGGTTCAACATGTCATGCTATATATGGGGACCTATAAATGCAAAAAAGTTGGAAAAAACTACAAAATACTCCCTAAATTCCTTGAATATCAACATTATAGGGTTTGGTCAACATGTCATACCATATACAAGAGAATCCTCAGGTCCAAAGATGTGTTCAAGCTTAGCTAATATCCCCTAACTGTAGTCATCTTAGGCCAACAAGAGACCAAAATATTTTCATGGCATCAATATAGTTAATCAATTGAATCTGATTGTTTGGAGAACAACTTGAAGATAAATAAAGTATGTTGTCACCATGCAAGAACTATCCAATGATGTAATAAATTTAGAGGAAGAAAAACATTCCCACAGTGATGGAGATTTGAACTAGAATTTGTCAAAAACAATCAATAACATTTAGAATAGCAAGAATGCAAGAAATCTCCTATGAATAGTAACACTTAACAAAGTATCGAGTAGAAATTGAAGTAATTTAGCTATAGTTTCGTTGGAGAAAGAAGAACCAAGAGACTCTAAATTCTGGAAAGCACAATTGGACCCAAATTTTTTTTTATTAAGTATCTTCCATGCATTATTACGAGCAAATGAACATAAATATACACAACGACAATAGAATGAAGTCCCATATGTCAATTAGGGAGGTCAAACACTATATTAGCTAAATATATTGCCTGGAGTAAAATGCTTGGAAATGAATCTTTGCATATCCATCCAGTCCCTATGTAGCTTTTGATGTACTTAGGTTCTTTATTTAGATTTTATGGTCTATCACTTGCAAGTTTTGAAGTGTTGTTTTACATATTAATTTTCTTCTCACTCCAAAAAACTAGAAAATATTTTGTGCTTGAATCCCATTCACTAACCAGGCACACTTTACAATCATTATGAATTCTACAATATGAACTAATATTAAATATAAAATAGGTAATGAACTGTCTATCTGAATGGCCGCTGAGATCCCTCATGTTAGAATGTTGCAAAAAGGAACTATATAAAGGAAACAAATGTGGCCTTCTAAGCTTGATAATAGGACACCTTCCAAATAAAAAGGATGGAACTATGATTCCACTATAAATATTGGTAGGTATTTAACTAAGGATAAGCATATTGCAGAGGTGAACGTTCCACACACTCATAATTGGACGTGTAGAGTACATCGTCATTGTCCCTAAAGCTAAGAATTGATCTCAGGTAAATTATTAGAAATAATAACCTAAAACGACAAGTAGGTTGAAGCGATAAATGATCCACACACACATCAATGTAAGGTAAACCAACATAGTCCCTAAATCATCAGATGAATATTTCGTAAATGGTCCAAAACCATAAACCAATACAGATCAAGCAGGTTGCATAGAACAACACTTTATAGTGACATAAGCAGAACACACATTATTAACCTTCTTGAGGCAGAGGATGGACATCAACAAAATATTAAAATACAATAACAAGATATTTAAGATGGTAGTCATACACAAACACAAAACATGTAGAGAAATAAAGTCCAATGAAGAATAAGTTTTTTAATTCAGTTATTCTCTAGTGATGTTTTCTATAAGTTTTTGGACTTAAAAAAGGTTTGGCATGACCACCGCATCCATTGTTGATCGTACCAGTTCAACAATCAATACACCACTACAATCGTTAGTGAGCAAGCCACTCAAAAACAATGATAAGAAAATGAAATGAATAATATGAACCCATACTTAAAACAAGGTAATAGCAAGTTTCTACATATCATGTCATTACTTGAACAAAACCACAACAACCAGGAACCATATCATAAGCACACCACCTTTCCATAATTCACAAGACACATTCTGAATATCCCCAACCCTTTATACCCACAACACAAAATTATACATTGTAAGTTGTATGCACAACATGGAACTGCACACTATACATTATTACCTTCTAAAACATCGACTAATAACATATTCCAGATTACACATATAGCTACCATATAACATGCATATTCCATATTGGACAGATAGCTACCATATAGCATGAATTTAATAGTGGTTGTAATATGAAATACCATTAACATGTGAGAAATTATATCTTGAACTATGATGATAATTGGATTAGGGATATAACTCACCTCCCAACCAGAAACATACTGCAAGAAAACCTCTTATGCATCTGTCTCCCCTGAGCTAGATTTTTGGGCATCAGGGGACTGTTCCAAGGACAAAGCCTTAACCTCCAATTGATTACGGAATTCTTGTGACAAGGATCTCTCTCCTAGCTAGGTGGGTTTCTTCCCATTGACTCTATCCAAACCTGCACCATTTAAGAATTGGTATAGGGATAAATCTTTAGTTGAACACCAGTATTGTCAAATCAATGTCTTGTTGGGGTTTCCATGCACTCCACTCCCTCTCCTTCTCCCTCGTTAAATTATCTTCTTCCTTCCTATCCTATAGTTTCCTAGATTTCTACCCCTTTTCTGTTGTTTTTTTCAGTCTTTCCCAAAACTTGTGGGCCAATCAAATGAAACCCATCTTTCAATATTGTTTCATATTTTTTTGATTTAGTTGACCTTTTCATCACTAATTGATTTTTTTTCTATCTTCCTAGCCAACCACCATAATTCCATTTGCCGCTTTGCTTGCCATGTGTCAATATTCATGGCTCTAGTAAAAGAACCCAAAATATCCTTCAATCAAAGCCATTCATAGCACTAGAATTAATGTCCCTTTTACCTCAGCTCATGTGCCCTATTTTATATTTCAAAATATTACAACATTTTTAAAGATGAAACATGACTGCGGCTATCACACTATTACTTGATCATTTCTCCATTTGAGCTAGACCATTAATTATCCTCTCCTTCATGATCCAACATTGCCAACCATTCTGACCAAAATTCCATTAGATATTCCTAAGTTTGAAGGAAATTTTGAAGAATATATGTCTAACCATATCTAATATTTGTATTTGTGGTGTTCATCTAACTCCATTATAGAAAAATTTATCCCTCTCCAACTATTTTAACACACACTCACTGGTGTTACAATGAAGTGGTACATTGATCCACCCCATGGATCTCACCAAGTGTTTTCTAATATTGCAAACACTTTCTTCTCATCCTATTGATCCCTCATCAGCCATGATACCAACATTGAGATTTTGACTACTTGTCACCAAACCACTACCACCCACATTATTGATCACATTCAGGAGTGGAAAAGATGTTTGAGCTTGTGTAAAGTTGCAAAACTTGATTACCATTTCTTTATGAATTTCTTTTTGAAATCCTTACTTCCTCCCATCACCAAGGATGATCCTTCAACATTCCCTAGAACTAAATAAGAGGCCATTCAAAATGCCATGCAATACGACTTGAACTACACCTAATCGAGTTTTTTATCCATCGTTATCACTGATGCTCCTCGCACTTTCCATGGTAATCCTTCTACAATAGGAGAATCTCATGTTGCTGACGATGTGATTGGGTCCATCGCATACCATCAAATTTCCTCATTTCTACAAGGGAAAATGGGATATGACCAACCCTAGGGTTAGCCCAATACCTTCAACGCTTACCCTCCTTCGGATCCTTCTCTCATTACTTCATAAGGGGGCACAATTACCTCTCATGCATATTCCTATATCCACATCAGGCTAAGCCTGGGCTAGCCCATACCAAACCTACATATTAGAATGTAACTATGAACCCCTATTATATGTATGCACCACCAAGTGCTCCAATCCCTCCGATGCTAATACCTCAACCACCCATGCCTCAACAAACACCACCTTTGCAGCATGAGGAGTATGCTAAAAAAAACATTTCTAATCCCCCTGATTAGAATAAAGGAAACAAATGGAAAGGTAAGTAGAATGCTCAACCTAAGGGTAACCAAGGAAAATAATGTGAAAATACTAATGCCAACTAGAGAATAAAATATAATGTCATGACCCAACAACCAGGAAGTCAACACAATCAGAACAAGGCTCTTCACATGAAAAATCATTGCACATGTTGTGGTACTTATGGACATTACACACATCAGTGTCCCCTTCTCCCTGAGATGTGTACGACATGGGAAACCCAAGAGTCTGTGATAAGGAGGAATCAACCTCATACTTCCACTCCTCCCCCTTCATAGTTTGTTATGATTTGAAATACCTTTCCTCACCGAGAGTACATGGATACTTGTGATGGTGAGAATTCTCTCCTCACATTGTCTCCCAACCAACCTAGGAACAAAAATATTAGATTTTGATGATGGGTTCTACAAACATCAACCTATCCACTTGGTTGTGCTAATATGGTCCTCCTTTTGAGATGAAAATGACATTTCCCATAGAGACTCTATTTTCATAAAATGGTACTATACAAATCCCTCAACTAGCCACCAAGGTTCCACCTAAGATAACCAAGGGACCATTACATTGAAATGCTACCAACTCCCAAGCCACCCATAATTGTAACATTATAGATGACCTGGCATAGTCTCCTATTACCATGTCAACAGTAAAATTTCTCTAGAAATATTCTTCACAACATGGTGCTCTACTCTCCACTTTGGTCTTTGTGGATCCCTTAGACGATCAAATTATTATCTATGATATTGGTGAAGATGATACTCATCATCTCCCTCCATCTGTTTCTTTTGATATCCCAGTCTCCCTTAAGAACATCAATGTTTAATGATGTATTATTAATAAAGTGGAATCAACATGCATGATGTTCACTCAAGTCTAGTACCAACTTGGGTCATCAAAAATTCAATCATATATAATCACCCTTAGACAATATGATGGTCATCCCTCACAGCTAGTAGGCTTGTACCAAAATTTCCCTATCGAGTTAGCCGAAAAGGAAGTTTTGATTGATGTTGAGGTTATTGAGGCCCCTTTAGACTATAACCTCTTGCTAGGACATAGTTTCATGTAAGCAATGAGGGTATTATGTTTCTCTGTCCATCGTACCATGAACTCCCCCCATAATAGGAACATTGTCACCATTGATTAGTTAACATATTGTGATTCTAAGCTTCATGTTCATACTGAAAATTTCATTTCCTTGATGGTTGGAAATCATAAATTTCCTTCTCTTACCAATATTAGTCCTCGTGTCTATAAGGATTACTTGTTGCTTAAGGCATATTATATCCAATCAAACATTTTGACTCCACCTAACACCTCACAAGTTTGCATGGTGTCTAAGTCTTAAGCTACTCAATCTCCTGGCCCCTTGTTCAAACAACCATCTCATGAACAATATTTTGCTACAAATTTAGTTAATGTATCAGGATGGGTTCCCCCTATTCATCATCTATTCAGTCATATATATTTTTTATTCCAATTTCTAGGAATAATCAACAAACCTATGATGGCTATGCTAAATTTAATCAATATTACATTGGAAATTCTAGTTCAACTAGTTCTGATAATCCCTTCAATTGATTTAGTGCCATTACAACCTGAGCAGGAACCTACCCCTATTGTGCAAGAGTCCAAAAAGTGGGGAAAATCCAAGAAGAAAGGGGGCAACGATAGGACAACCCAAGTAGTGGCTACTCATACTTTTACACATAATCCCACTTCACCATGTCCTTTGTGTGATCTTTATGGCCATGTAATAAATAATTGTCCCACTCTCCCCTAATTAAATGGTTTCATTTCCTTGGATGAAATTCAACCAAACCCAAAGGTCCCTGAGGTGAAAATCACCTTAATTGAGTAATGTAATAAGAACAAATATTTACATACAAACCATCCATGCTCTTTAGGTGAAATGTACAAGCATTATTTGCATCACTACCCTCATCTATTACACTTTCGTGAAACCCTAATAGTTCTTCGTGAAATGGATGTCACTTGTATTACAGTTTCCACTCGTTTACTTATGGCCTCTGACAACTCTTCTTCACCGAGGTAGGAAACCAGTCACCCAACATTATGATTGGTTTTCTTGATTTAAAGATGGCAAAAAGTATTGTACATATACTTTATTTGTCATCATCTATGTGTTTGACAACTTCAAAGTCCCAAAGATTGTCTTACTGTGTAACTTTGGAAACGTCTTTTCTTTGATGTCATTTCTATCTCAACCTCAATGCAACATTAGTACACTAGTCACTAGTATACCTTTGTAGACATAGAACATGTGAACCATGTCTCACATGATGATGATTCATGTATCTCTTCACTGTCTACATCATGTGGTCCCTCATAGTTTCACAATCCAATCTTTCACTCTAATGATGAAATTATGGAGTCTTTGACCACACCATATTATTGACGGGATGATATGCATCATTGCTCATATTTTCTCCTACAGTAAATAAGTCCATCTGACCAGTATGCCATGGAATCAAAATAATTTATTCATGGTCAAGTATATTTTTTCAAGAACCCTCCCCTTAGGTTTTCAAAGATGGGAATATGGCCAATGTTTTTCCCACATTTAAGATGAATATCTCAAACAAACCTAGAGTCAAGGAACACATCTTGTTAGGGGCATAATGTACTCCTTAGAACTTCCCACCTACATTGAGTTGTTAAAACAATTATGAGATCTCTTCACTTGGTCCTATTCTGAGATGCCTTCACTTGATCCATCTATTATTGAGCACCGAATTGACACTTGGTTGGATGCCATTCATCCGCCTTCATGTTTGTCTTGATTTCCATCTTACCACAATGAAATTGAATGGAATTTATCATGTGCATAACCTTGTCCTATTTAGAAAATATTTGTGAGTTAAGCTTTTGGCATGTGCATTTGAATCCATTTCATTCAATCATGTTCCTCGACCATAAAATAACTATGCATATACCATTGCAAATAACATACTAGATTGGAATTTATCACATGTATACATAACAATATAACCAAGTATTAACAAATTATGATCATAAACAACATGCATAATCATATTATGTATCATAATGTCCATACAAGTGTTTGGAATCCATTACTCTAAATACATCTACTATGTCCAAAGCATGTTATCATCATAAATACATAACTTGGGGGCACTATTAACCCTTATCTCCAATCATCCTCCATAGGAATATTTTTCCAAAGGTTCCACACTACCTGCATGTAACTCTCTAATCACCTCATCAACAATGCATTATTTCCTCATAATGGCTCACAACTCAGAGAGAATATTAGAACACACATCAATATACAACTCTTCTAACTCTTGCCACCCATGCTCTTGCCATACTACCTTCAAATATTCCATGCCTACTCAAAACCATCACTTTTTAAGTATCACATGGTCATACATTCACCTTAACAAAGTCTAGGTAGAAAGGTTTCTAAAGGGCCATAAACTCACTCAACCCTTTGACCCTTAGTCTCAGGAACACAATGCAAACTTTCCATCAAAGTTGATTTCCTTAATGCACTATAGACCCAAGTAATTATGGTCCCATTTCGGTAAAATGTCTAACATGTATGTTGGCAAAAACAAGTTGAGTGGTGGTCCCTGATGACCGAAACGCCAAAATATAGATAACTAAATTGTTGAAAATCACAAATAGGGTTAGGCCACTAACCTAAAAGTCATAAATATAAATTCTAACGACATATTTTCCACTACGATCTTGTTAATATTTATGAACTTCTCCTCCTCCAAGTTCTCCACCATGCAAATTCACAAATCAATTGGAATTGGAGGGAAAACCCTTTATATAAGAAATATCCACCATTTTTCAATTAGCCATTATGGGCTTATCCTAGCTCTGATTGACACACTTAGCACCATTGGAAAGTTATTTTCGATCTCTATAATTGGTTTCTCTTAGATTTTTGAGATTTGATATGTCACCTTGAAGCTAATTTTTTCATGAGGTGTCAAATCCCCTCTTATTTAAATCAAATTTCTTCATATTTGTTTCTCATACTTTGACACAACCTTTTCTTTGCACTTGTCCACTCATGTGTCAATTTTTAACTTGAGTAACCACTAATTACACATGTTTATGACATATAATTTGGACCCATCCCCTATGTATTTTCCTATCATTCAAGGATATCACCTTAGGGACCCCCATAATTCGGTAGTTTGATCAACCCATCCATATCTTGCATTTGCGACCTATCAAGTGTTACAAACTTCCTCACATGGACACTCCAACACCATACCCATTTTTTAGTTTGGTGCCTATGCCATTTAATCCCCTCCACGTTGGGAATCAATGTTGTCTTTATACTAGAGTAAACATCATTTACATTCTCATTTTTATAATGACAACTCATGTCTGCCTAGACACCCTCCTCTTATAACCTCTTCGTCTACCCCAAGAGGGCCTTGTATGAATTTTACTTGGTTTTATTAGTGAGAACACCATTGAGTTACCATTGTTCATAGTATTGGAGATGAGTCACCATTATGTCCCATGGAGTCTATTTAGGACCACATTGATTCTTCTTGAAATATTTCAGTACCTCCATGTGTCATACCCATCCTATGTTTCTATAATTTGACCTCCAAATGATATTTCTATGTAATCAACCATCTCCTTTGGAATTTTTTTAGTTATTGTTAAGTCAATGATGGCCGCACATGAAATAGAGGGTACCCCCTACAATGGATATAGGATAGAGAAACATTAAGTTAGTGAGATATTCCTATCACTGTACAAATATCACAATGTCTTCTAGAATTCCTTCTCATTTAATTTTTGACCAATAAGTTATTTGTAACATAGTGAGATTTTTTCTAAGGCCAAAAAGCCCTAATGATTCCATGATTTCTTGTGTTATAACATTAATGACGGGACCTGAGTTAATTACCATATTTGGAATAAAAATATTATTGATTTGTATGTTAACAACTAGGATGACGAGATTGGAATATTTTCTTCAAGGACACCCCCTCGCATCATGTCAAATAACGTTCCCATGACGTGGACTATTGGGTTGTGTTATGTTCTTTCCATGACTAACCCACATAGTTAACAGGGGGTTAGAGGGGGGGCGGAGCTCCACTTCGTTTCACTGATTGTGTAGTGAGGGGGGGTCACAGGGGGTTAGAGGCATACCTGTAACCCCACTTTGTGGGTCTGGGGCAGCGCCCCGAAAAATTTTGGTTTTGGACCCTATGTTAGGATGGGCGGACCCACCTATGGTTTTGTGCATGATTTTTGCACATGTTTTTGGACGTCATGGTTTTCGGTCCATGGTATTGGATGCTTCGGCATGTATAAATATGTATTATAACATTGAAAGGAACATAATGAAAAATCAAGCTGGTAGTCCCAGTTTTGGGATCCAGGGGAAAATCTCTGTGTATATGTGTTTTATGTGTTATGCTCTCGCATTGTTTATTTTTTGTGTTTTAGAATTTGTATGCAGGTAATTTATGTACAGGGTTAAAACCTACATTTGGTATCAGAGCAGTTTTGGCTTCAAGGGGATGCGTTTGTTGCTGAGGGCTTTCGCTCTGGCCCGTGGTAGATCCTGTTTAGTGGGAGATCTGCGAGATCGATTCTCGTGGTGAAAGAAGATGGCGAGTAATGGAAAGATAAAGATTGAGAAATTTAATGGTTAGAGTTTTGAGTTGTAGAATCTCAAGATGGAGGATCTGTTGGTGGATAAAGATCAGTGGATTGTGGTAGATCCAGGTACTAAACCAACGAGATTGTCTGATGAAGAATGGAAGAAGTTGGATCAGAAGGCAAAGAGCACAATACGATTATGTGTCTCAGATTCAGTATTGCGGAATGTATCAGGGGAAGCTACGACGGAGGCTTTATGGGACAAGTTAGGGAATTTGTGCCAATCTAAGTCTCTGGTGAATAAATTGTTCCTACGGAAAAAGATGTATAACCTGAGGATGAAAGATGGAGACTCGGTGACAGAGCATCTGAAAGAATTTAATACTATGGTAAGTCAGTTAGCATCTGTTGATATTAAAAATTTAGATGAAGATAAATGCATCAATTTGTTGTGTTCTCTACCAGATTCGTGGGATAGTTGGGTTATTGCAATAGGTAGCAACGCCACTGCCTTGCAGCTTGATGAAATAGTCTCATCCTTGCTGATGGAGGAGATGAAATGGAAACATATGGAGAACCATAATGGTGATGCCGTGTCTGTACGAGGACGGGCCCAGAATAGAAACAAAAATAAGTCATCGAGTGGGAGATCTAAATCTAGAGGGAGATCTAGATCTCCAGGAAAACCTGTAAAGGTGTTGTGCTGGAAATATGGAAAGGAAGGGCACTACAATAAGGACTCTAAATCTAAAGCTCCTGATAAAGGAAATGGATCTAATGATGCTCCTTCTGCAGAGGCGAAAACCACCTCAAATGAAGGTGGGGATGTGTACTTGGTTTCTTCAAGTACACATGTAGATCATGAGGCATGGTTGATTGACTCAGGTGCATCCCTTCACTTCACTCCCGATAGAGATTGGTTCTGAGAGTACTAGAAATATGATGGCGGTGATGTCTTCTTAGGGGATGATAGGAAGGCTAGAATCATTGGTCGCAGAAAAGTAAAGTTGAAGTTGCAAGGTGGAAGTGTTAGAACTCTTCTGGGTGTTCTGAATATTCTTGCATTGGTTAGAAATTTGATTTCTGTAAGCAAGCTGGATGATGCAGGTGTAAAAACAGTGTTCGAGAAGGATACCTACAAAATGGTTCGGGGAGCACTGGTATTGATGCGGGGAGTTTGAATTGGAACTTTGTACAAGATGCAAGGTAGCACTATTATTGATGGGTGCAACAGTTCTGTGGTTCCTGAAAGTGGAGCAGAAAATCTACTCGTCTCTGGAGAGAAGACCATGTTGTGGCATCTGTTATGCTCATATACCAATAGGTTTCATATTTCATGATTGACTTGATGAGCTGTGAATATGTTCATACCTTTCCTTGTTAAAAAGGTTTTCCATATTGTCAAAAAAAATAAAAAAAATAAAAAAAATGTAAAGAGGGTATACCCTAAAAGAAAAATCAAAGGGTGAAAAGAATAAAATGGTCAAAAAATGAGAAGAAATGAACCCCAAACAAAAATAGACCAGGAAAGTGTTCAATTCTAAATGCCACTACTATTTCATTTTCTGTAAATAAGCAATTTTGTGCAGCTTGTTAATCTTATGCCACGATTGATGAAGAGTCAAACTATTTAAACCTGGATCATTCATTTTTCAATTTCATGCTATAGAGATAGAGAATAAAAAGTGACCAAACTATTTAACCTTGGAAGATAAGAAGATAGGTAGAGTAAATAAAAGGAGCTCAACAGTTTTAACTGAGCCCTTGGACGTAATAGGGTTAGATTTAGATAGACTTCCATATGTAAAAGAAAAAGTGTGATAAGGGTTTTCCAGTCCAAGTGCACCCAAACAAAGAAGAAAAAATGCTAGGTTAAAGTAGGTAGGGTAGGTAGATGGTGTTGCAGAATTACTCGTGATGGATAATGTCTTTGAAATGTGTCAAATTTTACTTTTATCACAAGTGCAAGGCAAACATTTTACTTGATGCAGTACAAGCAAAACAAGGTTAAATAATTAACTTTCCTTCACATTTTTCCCTAAAGACTTCACTAATCCCCCTAAAGTATTAAGGTCTTTGAAAATCAAAGGGGCTCAGAGCATTTCTCTGACTTCTGGAGGGACCGGACCCTCGGCCCAATGATTTAAAAGCCTAAGTACTTCAACTCATCCATAAACCATTCATTTCATTTCATAAAGTTTCGTAAGTAAAATCCTATTTTACTTAGGAATAATGCACAATACTTCATAAACCCCCTTTCACTTTAACCTAAGTTAGAATATATACATGAAATGTTTAACTTGGCACTTTCCATTTCATTGTCATATTAACTTTAACTTATAGTATATAACTCCCAAATAAACATTTACCCTTCCCGTATTATTTAACTATATAAAATCCCCAAGATTAATATATCCCCCCCGTGTTGAATACAACCATAGACATCGTTTAGAAGGAATTAATGAATTAATTTGTAATTCATTAAGAACCTTCCCCGCCACACGAAAACAGGATTAATTAACCCTTTAGGTTAATTAATAACCACCCCTTGACCAATCACACCACCCCCGATACGATCAAAACATTATTTATTGTGTCGGGCCCACTATAGCTAATGCCCCACCATGTCCCATGCCCGTCCATCATCCGATCAATACCCTTTCATCCGACGGTTGACGATGATATTGCGCCCCCCTTGGCGACCGCGCTTTAACTCACGATCACCAGGTGGTTTTTCGCACGTACTCCCGCCACACATTGTGCTATCCATATGTTCGCTTGCCCCTGGCCCAAAATCGCCCAGCCTCAAAAGTGGTGTGATACAAACCGCTTACCACGCTCTAAAAGCGACAAAAAATCACATCCTTCTTACGTCATGCGCCCGATAAAACCAAAAAAAGACATGCCAACCTCAGTTTTGTTGAATAAATGAACAAAGTGTCATTTTCGCTGTAATACACTGCAACCCGTGCTCACATGCAAAATAACATCCGAGTCAACTGTTCAAATTTCCCAGCTCCCACCTCACTAGAAAATCTATAGCAAAGCACTCCGCAACCTGTCATCCAACCTACCATTCTATAGTTTACCTCCTAAATACAGGTATTTATCTAGTTTCCCTGCAACCCTATAATTTCGGTTTTCTACTGAAAATTCTACCAGAGAGGGCCAAATTCAAGTCTAAAAATAGTCGGTGTTGCCATAAAAATTCTCCAAACCTATTGTTTGGTCTATTTTCACACAGAAATCCTAAGTTCCATTCTTGAATCCACAAGAACTAGTGATGGAAACCCCTATAGCTCTAAACATTGTACCTATGAACGCCCCACACAAAGTTTTGGATTATCTGCCCCTGGCCGATAAATATTTTCAGATAAAAGACTTATAAGGTAATGAAAACCACCTTAAGATATTTTACCAAACCAGAGACAACTATCTTAATGGCTTTGACATTTTAGGACTGTGTGAATCCAATCTTCCCTATACTTCCTCCCTGTTGTTCATGTTTTCCCAGATATTATTCATCACTGCTGTGCTAATTATGACCCTACTCAAAGAGCAATCCTATCCCTAAGCCAAGAAGTCATTTTTTCCATAACTGCTCAATCCATCAATGAAATGCTGCAATTCCATTCCAGTCATGCTCTTACTCCCCTCTCTATGGGATACTTACTTGAAAAAGTTCCCCAATTATCTCAAGCTGAACTTACTCACATATGTCAAATGTTCATGGACCCTGAACATTAGCCTAAAGGCCCACCTCCTTATCTACAAGTTCTCTTTACATATACAGGAAAGATCATTATTGATATGAAAGCATGAATCATGGGGTTCACCTCCGGAGAGTATGTTGATGAAATAACCTTTGTATTATTGTCTATTTTTACTCCTGGACAGCCCCCTGCTGTTAAATATGATTATGCTTATTATATTGCCAACAAAATTCATGACCAATTCATAAGACTGGACAATGAAGGAGTCCTCAAATACACTACTTTCATATACCATCTTCTATTGTATTACCAGTCAAACAGCTTCCCTTCCCCTATTGAGAAGCTTGATACTAGAGGCAATCCAAGGTCTGTCATTTTTTGGAGCCCCATTTTCCATAGATCCTTTGAGACCCATTACACTTACAATGAGTTCATTGACCTACTTGTACATCCAACAACCACTCTGTTGAAAGGAGTTTCCCCTCCCATGATCAATGGTGACATGAAGAAAATCCTCCAACTCTCCCAGCAGTATAGGATAGGTGACTGGTACCTATATAAAAATCACATAGAAATCAAAATCTATGGATGTGAACTCTGCCGATTCAAGCTACCAAAATGTGTTCCAATGAGACTCTTTGCATTGGAATATTTCAGACAAATGATAAATGTAGACCTAGTCCATTTTTGTAATGCCAAGAAGAAAGCTCAGCTTAGAATAAAGAACCAATTAGGCCCTTTTGTCTGCAACACTAGGGAAGCATGGAAAGAAGCAGAAAAAATTCTAGAAGAACAACTTAAGTTACAAAATAGTTTTAAATGGAAACCATATCATCCCAATAGTTTTATATGTGATAGGAGAATGAAGAATAGGTTTTCCCCATAGATTTCCAGAAATTGAAAAATATGAAATATGGATGACGGAGGGAAGGTACCCTAGTAGAGCATGATAGTGAACAAGTCAATTTTGAGAAAGTTATGAGAGATATTGAGAAAACACTTGACTTGGATTCTTGGGCAGGTATCATTTAAGTTATCTCAAAGGTCAGGAGTTGGTGCCTCCAATGCTGGAACTTCTCAACAGCCTCCACAAGATGTCCACATACCAGCCACAAGAACATCCAAAGGAAAGAAAATAGAGACCACAGAACTACCTACAATGACAGATCAACCTAGAATTTCCAAAAACAGGGTCGAGTACCAACTCCTCCAGCTCAAACTAAAGTAGCAGAAACTCCAATTTTGCAAACTCCTCTAAATGAGGAAAGAAATAAAAAGAGGGACAGGGTAACCACTACCCCCATCAGTGAACCTATAGGACAACCTGGGACAAAGAGGCAAAGATTAAATCCTCTTTTAGAAGAGGAAATTATTGAAGAAACTATAGATAGCCAAGGAGTTGAAAGGATAGTTAGCCAGCAAACCTCCCCATTGAGGGGAACTTCCACTAGCTCATAGAGGCAGGAGCTAGAAAGACAACACAGTGCAAAAGTGTCATCCACCAGGCAACAAGGTAAAGAAGCTTTGGATATGAAGAAGACATTCACAGAAATAAAAGCAAAAAGTGATCCAGTAAGACTTCAAATTTTACAATCAGTATTTGAGAATGCCCCCCACAAACCAGTAGAGATTGATGTCAGCCTATGACATTCAAGAGGGCAAGATGATAATGATCTACTTCAAGCCAAAGGTTCAGCAACCTCAAACAGCAACAGATTACATCAAAAAAAATCTGGAAGTCTTGGCAAAGGATATTAATCCTTTGCATCAGATTGAACTTCACAAGAAAACTGGAGAAATGGTCTATTCTACCTTAACCAGTAAAGCATTGATGGCTCACAGGTTATAAAATTATTTGGATAATACAACTGCCCATTTGAACTTAGAAAAAGCCTCCTCCCTAGCTAAGGATAATAGAATAAAATCATTAGAAGAAATCATCATTGGATTGGGACATGATCCCAAAGATGTAAAAGGTGCAGAAGCACTAATCAAGAAGAAAGAAGAATGCATTGCTGCCTCCTTCAAGGCATCCACAAACTGCTAAAGTTGTAAAATAGAAATCTGAAGAAGAGATGATGGATCTCCTCTTGAAACTCAATGAAAGATTGAATGACACAGAACAGGCATTAGAAAAATCACTGAAGGACAGGCAGGGAGAGTCGACCTCTCAGCCTCCTGATGTAATCTCCATAGTCTCAACAGTAGTCCCTTCTACACTTGGAGCAGCATTGGCACCAAATATCCTAGTAGTCACAACAAAGGTAGTCACAGGAACAACAACAGCAGCAACAGCACAAGGTAGCACTGCTAATTTGAGCACTGAAGAGTTGATAAATGAAATGGAAGAAATGAGATTACAAGTTTCAGAATTAAAACGAGTAAAAGAGCAGTTGGCTAAGGTAGAAAGAAATTATGACCTCTCCAAAATAAATGTTGTGGAAAAAACAAGGGAGATCAAATCATTAGAAAATAAAGTGAAAACATTAGAAAAATATCTCACTTTTGACAAACCTCTTGCAAAGATCAAGAACATTCTTTGGGCCAACATCACATAGTCCATAAATGATGTTTGGCCATCCATCCAAGTAATCTATGAATAGATTGATCTAGTGAAAGTAGCACGGGGAGAAATTCAAAAGACAAAAGCTCTGTTAGGAAAAATTCCTGATCAAGCCAACCGACTCATACATCTTTTGAATAACAGAACTAAGGAACAACTGGAAGAACTTGGCATTGCAGACAGGACAAACACTATTTTGGAAATCAAAATGGTGCTAACCAAGAAAACGTTGATGCGGAATTTGGAGAGAAGATGTCAAGATATACAGGTGGAAATTAATTCTTTTATGGAGAAGTTCACTATTTTTCAGAATAAAGGGCTACCAAGTCCTTTAGTGATTAATGACAGATTAATGAAGCATATAGATTATGTAAGCAAATTGAATAAGTATGCTGGCAATCAAGCTAGTTCATTAACAAGTGCATCAGGAATAAAAGCACTCCCCACAGGCCGAGTTCTCTATGACAGCTTAGAGAACTTATTCTATGTTGAGAATGAGATAAAACTCTTGTTCCCAATCCAACCCACCTTTTTCAGATATACAGAAACTGATGAAACTCTGAGGAAACTTCAGAAACACAAATTGCTAGAGCAAAACTAGTGGGAAGACATGTTGGAAATTTTGAAAGTTTATCCCTGGTAAAATGTAAATTTTTAGCTATCTACTATGGTAAGATGAATAAAGGTGAATAGAGATGAACAAAGGTCAAGCAGGTCGAAGTGTATCTGAACAGGTAAGGAGTATCAGTCAAACAGGGCAGCCAGCACAGAGTTACTAAAGAAGACAACAGCAAGCCAAATCATAGGGCTTGCCTCCAACACACTCAGCAAGAAAAGGAATAGCACAACATTAGCTTACCTTACACCTATCTTTGAGATTTGTTGGCTCTATTCTCATGTAACCTACTCTTAGTTGTTATCGGGAAATCTAGTGTCTAAGTAGAGCTGCTAGTCCCACTAAGACTGGTAGCTATCTTAGAAACAAACAAACTAAAACTAGTTTTGTTTTCCTTTATGAGAAGTAGATAAGAGGAGAACAAAGCAGACCAACCTCTGTCTTGCGCTTGGTTCCTTTCTTCATTCCTCTCCCTTCTGATAGATCTTTGCCACTCGCTTCCTTGTCTACCCAGCTTCAAAGAGCACCTGTGGAATCAAAGCAACATAACACTATCCAAGAACAGAGATCTACTATCACAAACAATATAGGACCAGATATATATTGACCACACAAATGCATATATCATCAATCATACAAGAATGTGGAGGAAAACTTGGATAGCTTTATTAATATCAAGAATAGCAAAGATGATTACAACCAATTGTTCTGACCCAGTGTCATCCTCTCAGCAAGAAAGCCCTTCTTCACCTCATGAAAAGCTTAGATCACCCAACACTATGATGTTACACCAAGAAACCAGCAACACTTCCTTACAAGATACAAAATTACAGCCTCTGGATCTCTGGGATGAGGGATCCATATATAGATGATTGCATGGAGGTGAGTCAGCTTCTGAGATTTGATTAGTTTCCTCTCTCTGAGAGTTATTGATTCCACTTGGAGATTGATGATCTCTTACTCATCCCTGGGAAAATTCAGAAAGGCAAGTCACAAGAGAAGTTTATGGAAGATTCCATGATCATCCACCTTGCAAATTGACTCTGCCATTTGTCCACTCTCATCCATCGCACCCCATATAAGGGCTTTTCAGTATGCATTGCACCTCCCGTGTGCATTTAGGTGGGATGCATCGTGCTTTTACCATGGAGCAAGTGAGATGGTCTAGTTTTGACCAGTTCTAAGTGGTTTTTCATGGAGAACTTCTGGGAGATGATGTAGTCAGCTAACCTTGTTCTTTTAGGGTATGGAACAACACTTTTAGGGACTTAGGAGTCCTTGGTTTATGGACATGTTTGATTGGGGTTACAGTGCCCAAAAATGTCTATAACAGTTTCCCCCTAAAGCATGAGGTCGTTAATCTTTTGATATTGGGTGAAATGCTTTATCATGAGGATCCGAAGTTTTTTCGAGCTGGAAGGCGACCTGTAATAAGATACAATACAATACATTATCTTCATAATATTTTCATAATCTACTTGAGTCGGGAATTCCCATGCTCAGCTTTATAAATTCATTTTCATGTATAGAAGACAGACAATCATTTGTGTGCAGACTGATGATTCTGGTAGAGCCATCATCCCTTAGATTGGATGATTATCTATGCAGCAATGATGTACATTTGATGTCTTTATTTTCCTGAATATATATCGCATCCCGGATGGATGAAACTAGACCCGGGGTCTTCAATATCGTTCAATCTTCACTCAAAGTACAATTCGATCCATGTGAGAGATGTTCTGGAGTCGAACATGGAAAGACATCGCCTGATTACAAGCCAGTGATGTAAGTTGTTAACAGGCGCGAGAGGAATCACCGATAATGATGATGACCCTCAAGGTACAACAGTACAATTCACGTGGTGTGAAAAAGGGACTTGGTGTCGAACACCACGTGAAATCTTTCGGTCGAAGGCCATTGATGTAAACATGTCGCTGGAAGTGAGAAACTTGCCACTGAGGCATGCAAGCTTCAAAGTACTGAAAGGGTTGTTCCTAGATCAACTTCCTGGATAGTGAGCTGATGTCCATAAGATGCGATCCGTCATAGAAGGGCCTTAAAGAATCCCACATCTACGACACGGAATGGAGCAAATGATTTTAATGGAGGTGATAATGATCTGATGATATAAGGTTCAGGGTGGCGGTCATGAAAGAATGGAGCGTAAATGTATTGCAGTGGATGAGACACAGGTGAATTCTATGAGCGACTTCTCTTGAACATATCAGCGACACTGACATGATGGATTGATAGCGTTAACCCCAAATGTGGATGGTGTGATGAACCAATGGTGATATTACCAGTGAACGGAACAACCCAACCCGACTCGGATGCAGAGTGAAAGTGTCATGTTCAAGAGCGACTTACTACCAATAAATTTTCTTCAAGTTTTCTTCCCAATTTTTCCCCAGTCATTGCTGACCAGTACCTCTTTATTTTTATCAAGCTTGAGGAGGATAACATATGCTTGTTCTATAATTTTCCCTTCGGGCAAACCCATCGCTATGGTTTAACAAGCCTAGCGATAGTGAAACTTGTTCTTGTCTGTATGGACAAGTTTGTCGCTATTCAGTTTTAACGAGTTTAACGACAAAGATAACTCAGTCCTTTTCAATTTTAGAGAGTCTGAAAGGGAGGTAAAGAAAACTCCAACAATCATTTTTCGTCTTATAATACCTTAAGTCCGAAAAAGTGTAAAATAATACAAAAGGGATGAATTTTCGGTAATTTTAACGAGCCGAACAAAACAAGCGCTCGATCTTTTTGTGTAATAATCCCTCAGGTCCAAAAATATTAAAATCTAAAGGAGGGATATCACTTCTGGTCACTTTAACGAGCTAAAGAAGCCAATTACTCGGCAATCTTTTCATATTTTATGAGTTAGATGAAAAGAGCTTAAAGGAGACTCATTTTTCAAGGAACGAGTGATAAATTCGGGTAGCAGCTAATTCCAGGCAAGGTTTGGAATTTTCCAATCATGGCAGTGTCACAAGGATGGCTAACAGGATCACTCTTCGCAGTTGTTCCTCAAAGAGGGTAAACAATCAAATGGAGGTGAATGATCGGTCAATACAGAGTGGAGGTGATGATGAGAACACGACCAAGGCTTCAAAGGCTGATGATAATGCATTCACAATGGTTATTTACTGGAAATTGGTTCATTTTTTAATGAATGAGCTTAAACTCTGGGGGAAACATTTGCTCATTGCTTATGTTTAATTTTTAACGAGCTTGAACTCCACATAAAAACTGCTCGAGGCTGGTTTATTTTTTAATGAGCTTGAACCTTGTGGTAACACTGCTCATGATAAGTTTGCATGCCCCCAGCATAATAACGCAAATCGAGGTGCATGCCCCCCAAGCTTCATTGCATTCAACTCAGTGGTTGGAATGAAGGTTTACCTTTGAGATTTGGAAAGGGATTTGTTTCATTTTTTAATGAGGTTGACACAGTAAAAGAACTATCCTCATGACTCCTTGTTTCATCTTTTAATGAGGTCGACACGAGATAAGAACCGTCCTCGGAATCCACCGTATTTACAATATTTGATAGAAATTAAAAACTGAAGGATGATTACGGTCATTGGAATAATAATCGTTGTAATCCAGGAGATGGGAATGATGGTGGTAATCTTCCCATGGTGCCTCTCCTAACATCATTGACTGAATGATTCCTTTGTCTATAGAATGTACATGCGACCAAGGATCTGAAGAGGTACCATATTCCTTAGACCTATCTATCCAAACACTCGATGAGCGTTGATTTTGGTTTTCCCCCCAGGCCAAGAAAATTTATTGCTACAATATTTCTAAAATGGCGATGATCCATGCTGACAAAATGTTTAGGAACCTTCCGAATCCATTAGATATAGAAGATTTCATATTGCAGGTTTCCACTGTGGCCACTTCTGCCAGATTACTCGGAGGTGGTAGGGCAAAAGTACCCATTAAGGCAGGGTCTTTTAGGAGACCTACTCCGATATTTTGAAGTGAATGATTGCTTCCATGGATCATTGGAATGCTTCCCGTAACTTGTGAACTGTTGGGATAAATGTTTGTTCGTCGACGATTGTAATTCCTCCTTGGAAGGGAAATGCAATCTTCCTGAAGTAGGTCGACACAACTGCAGCCATGGCATATATCTAGGGCCTTCCCAGTAGGATGTTGTAATCGAGGTTTCCATTGATAACTTCAACATCAATTTTTACTGTTTTACCCCCAGTTCTATTTGCAAGTTACTTAAAATCCCGTATGGGTTGTATGTTCATCCATCAAATCCTTTAAATGTCATCGAAGATCACGACAATGTTGGAGATCCTAAAGTTTTCCAGCAACTCATCGACATAATACATGTAGATGCCCCCTCATCAATAATTGTTCGATGAATAGTTTTGTTGAGGGCTTTCACTTGAATGAGGGAAGCTAGTTGAGCTGGTAACTAGGGATCATATCCTTTGTGATTAAAGGACACTAGATTAGAATCCTTTGGGTCAATCCCACCTATTGCTGATAATAATGCCTGCTTTTTGGAGGGGCAATTTTGCAGTACCTCAAGTGTCGACATAGTGGATGGCGATTGGGCCAGATCTTCCACTATATTATAATGTTGTGCTGCTCTGGCACAAGGATTAAATGTCGACTTGTGTACTACTCCCTTTGGTGGTTTTATTGTTAGCTCTAGAATGATGGGCGGCGCAACTTCGGTCGAAGTTGTTGTCGAACTACTAGGTTGATCTTTATCCTTGTTGTTCGACTGTTGTGGATTCCCGTAATATTTATTCCTTGTCGTTATCAAAGCATAATTTTTCTTTTTCGAAACTGACAACATCAGCACTTGGGATGGGGAAGCATTATCACTGGCAACCAGATTTATTCCTGGATTTGGAAACGGATCAGTTAATAATGCCGAGGTTTTTGAATTCTTGAAGAATTTTTTAAGCTTAGATTTATATGGACAATCTCTTATCCAATGATCCTCATCACATATAAGACATGGACGATTTGGATTCTTATCTCCAGAAGGGTTTGCAGAAGATTTTTCAGGTGATGATTCCTCCTCTTTCTTCTTCTTCCCTTTGTTTTTCTTCTTGCCTCCTGGTTGCTTGGTTTCTTTGCCTTTGTCAGTTGAGACAGCATTTACTTCTGAGGCGAGAAGTTCCTCATTTGCATTTTTACTAGAAATCTTACGGGCCTTTTTAGATGTATCCTTTGTTGATTTCATGTCTGTCAAACCAATCATGCCATCGCCGGCATGAGAGTCATTGTTCGATTTAGGAGGAGGAGGAACGGAAAATTCCGGTCTGGGAGCATTAGGGATTTTATAATAAAGCGTTCCAGACTGAGTATAAATCAATTCTAAATATTTCTCACGAGCAATAACTTGCTCTTCAGTGATGACTCCTCCCTTTGCCACATCTTCTGTAATGGAAGGTAATAATGACATAATAAACCATTCAGCTAAAAGCTGATCAGGAACGTACATTTTTACCATTCTACGACGACGTCGCCACTCATGAATATGATCGGATATGTGAGTAGCCGTCGTTTGCTTAAAATTGGTAAGAAGTTATGTTCTCTTTTTGTACCTTATGGGTAACTGAAAATGGGTTAAAAAGGTTGTGGCTAGGGCATTAAAGTTATCAAACGAAGCTCTAGGTAATTCGATATACCATTTTACTGTTGGACCAGTTAACGTTCTCTGAAAAAGGTGAAGCCTAATCGAATCATCATTTAGGGTGTTTGATGAGCACCATAGATGAAAGGTCATCACATGATTCGATGGGTCTTCACCCGGATTTCCATTAAATTTAGGAATATTTGACGGAAGTTTATGCGGAATCGCTGGCCACCAAGGGGCGTAAGTAATTGGATCTTTCGTTAGCCGATTTAGATCCAGTAACTTTAAAGTCGCCACGAAGGGTAACTGTTGATTCAGGTTTGGCGAAGCATACCCAAGATAAGATGGAATTGCCTGAGCAGTTGGTATTTGCATACCAGCATAATACATTTGATGCTGGTAACTTTGGTAAGGTTGATGGGCATAACCATTATAGAATGGTTGATTTTGACCGTTTTGAATATACGGCTGCCCATTATTTGCAAAGATTTGTTGCTCAGATCCATGGTAAACTTGTCGGAATTGCGATTGTTGATATTAAACGAGCCATGGTTGCGAAGCCATGTGCTGTTGTCCAATACTGGCTGTTTGACCAAGAGGAGGGGTAATTGTACCCGTTTGGGCCTGTGTCATTCCACTAGTTGGCGATTATGGTTGAGTCGCAAGGATAAGAGGTTATTGCATTACGACTTGAGAAACCTGAGGTTGGCATATAATAGGCAACGCTTGTACTTGCTACACCGTCACAATAGCCGGTGTAGTTGGTATATTTGGCATAGGTAAACATTGTTGCATCGAGTATACAACTCTTGGTTGTTGAGGCAGTATTGGCACCCAACCGCTAGACGTAATTTCAGCATAACCTGAATTTTGTTGTGAACTCTCGTATGGTTGTTCTCTCGGAGGAGACAATGAAAGGGTATATTGCCCCCCATACGGCGGTAATCCGGTACTCAAAGGAATGATTTTCCCTTGAGGACCGGACTGCCCAAATTGACACTGTGAAGGATCAATTTGCTGAGACTCAACATAAGAGCTCCCGGATATTATTCCAGATGAACAAACGGGAACGGACCATACTGTCGAAATAGCCCCTGAGTGGGCCCCATATAGCGATTGAGAGTTAGTTGGGATAGATGGTATGCCAGTGAACATTGTTGGAGTGACAACAGGAAGTTCTGCCATCCCTATGTCAGATGACATAGTCCTAGATGTCGACGGTTATTCAGACATTTCTATTCTATCCAAAAGATTTCCTAGCAATTCTACAGGAGCTTCCGATAACGGTAGACTAATTTCTGATGAAGAAGGATATAGGGTGATCTTGACTCCAAATTGCGATGGATTACTAGATGGAGGATCCTCCACAATCTCTTCTATAGCAATCAGACCAGGTGGAAGAGGTAGACCGTCAAGTCCGTAAAATATTTCCGGTGTCGAAGAAGGTATAGATTCTGCAACAACAGATGTTTGGGGAATAACACCTTTCAAATCAGCTGTAGATGGAGCTGGTTTAGTAATACAAGTGTTTACCTTCACACTGAGATTAGCTCTACTGTCCTTTGGTGGCTGCGGAACTTCTTCTATAAAGGTAGGGATACCAGAAATGTTTGGAGTAACCAGAGTCTCCGAGGGTGTCAGGACACTTGTTCCAACTTTACTAGGGGATTTTGAATCGGTTAAACGATTTCACTTCGTCTGTAACAGTTTTGATTCTGGAGACAAAGATGGTTGACTCGTAAGCCTCCGCGAACGACGGGGTTTCAATTGACTTTCTTCCACGATTGCGGATTACTCGATCAACTAAAAATCAAGATGAAATATGTTTCCAAATTAAATTGATTTTAGATGCTTTGACACAACTTGTTTTTTCAATTTTTAAGAGTCGAGAAAAAACAAAAGATGACTCTAGTCGCCTTTGATTTTTAATGAGCTTGAAGTGACAAGTGCTTAGATGGACCTTTTCCTTTAATGAGTCAGAAAAGGAATGAAAGAGACTACTCTAGAAATCTAGACAGAGGGATTACCAAACCAATCGCAAAACTGCAGAATACTTTTTACAGTACGGTAGTCAATCTTCCTGAATGCTGTGTTCAGTGCATTGCGATCGATAGGGCGACAGACATGGCTTCCTATGGATAAAGGATATAGCCTATTGTGGTCTCCCAATATATATTTGATGGCACGTGGGAGCACAAGTCCATACTGGCACTTGTCGTCTCAAAGTGGAGGAATCACCCAACCAGCAATGAAAACAATAGTTACCAGGCTTTACAACGCCAGAATACGTCTCTAGCCTATACTTCTAAATGTTGTGCGTTAGGTTCCAAAGCCTTTTTAGATTCATTAAATTTATTTTACAGTTGATCTTGTTTAATAAATTTTCCTTTCAGGTTCACCGCGTGATGTAGATATACAATTCCTAAAATGCAATCTAAGATGATAAAAAATCGTTTAATCTTCTTTTTGCAATGAAAATCCTAGCTACCAAATAAAGAGAGATGATATTCTTTCAACATAGAGAAAAGAGAAAACACTATATGCACTGTCCTAAATCAAACCAACAAACAGTCTAAATGCAAATGCACATGCATGTATTTGTTTTCAGCCTTCTTAATGTGTGACTGATAAAATGAAAACTAAGCGCAAATCTGAATTATTTTTCAAAGCGACATTACTAACAAGCTTCTTTTCAAGACAAAATGAAGACAATGACGACACTTTGCAAATTTGGAATTGAAAACTTGCTTTCGACCCTTGAAAAACTACTAATTCAAATCAAATACAAGGGTAACAGTGTAATCGACTATCAAGAATAATCGGATTCTCTTCTATGACTGAAAACGACACTTGCGACACTTCCAAATCAAGAAATGACAATTCAATTACGCTACTTCTTTGTAAAAGAGAACTGAAAATGTCTCACAATATATAAAAACATTTACAATTCTTTGCACAATGGAGGCGGAATAATGGTAAGGAAGGGGGTTTCCATAGAGGTATACGGACTACAAACAACAAAACTCCTGACTAGAGCTGAAAAGAGTGAAGAAAAACCGAAGTCCGGAGGCAAAATTAGCCTTCTCTGACCATTGCACTTGTTACACAGGGATTCTAGTATGCATCCCACCTACAGCACTCAAGAATTTCGATGCATACTGATATCCTTGAAGAGAGGGTGTGATGGTACAGTGTGAGACTTTTGATCCAGTTCTTGATCATAGTTTGCGGCACAGTTCAGGGATTTAGGGCGAGCAAGTGATATTCAGTAAATAAATCACAGGGGTAGATCTAAGGAGGTTACTAGAGCCACCACAAGGGAAATTAGGATGTTTACAAATCAATTGTTTAGTTATAAACAAAACCCCGAGATAGACTGAAGCAGCATTGATCTACTTTTCACTTGCATAGCAAATGTAGTTCGAAGGCTAGCTGGCTTGACTTCAGGCTCCGTCTATAAGTTTATAAAACAAACAAGTATAGAAAAGCAAACAAGCTATTCGCTCCATAGTGGAGTCGCCATTTTTTTATCAAGAAATCTAATGTATATGCAAAGCTGCTAGTCCCACTAAGACTAGTAGCTATCTTAGAAACAAACAAACTAAAACTACTTTCATTTTCCTTTATGAGAAGTACATAAGAGGGGAACAAAGGAGACCAACCTCTGTCTTGCGCTTGGTTCCTTGCTTGATTCCTCTCCCTTCTGATAAATCTTTGACACTCGCTTCCTCGTCTACCCAGCTTCAAAGAGCACATGTGTAATCAAAGCAGAATAACACTATCCAAGAACAGAGATCTACTATCACAAACAATATAGGACCAGATATATATTGACCACACAAATGCATATATCATCAATCATACAAGAATGTGGAGGAAAACTTGAATAGATTTATTAATATCAAGAATAGCAAAGAGGATTACAACCAATTGTTCTAACCCAACGTCATCCTCTCAGCAAGAAAGCCCTTCTTCACCTCATGAAATTCTTAGATCACCCAACACTGTGATGTTACACCAAGAAACCAGCAACACTTCCTTACAAGATACAAAATTCCAACCTCTGGATCTCTGGGATGAGGGATCCATATATAGATGATTGCAGGGAGGTGAGTGAGCTTCTGAGATTTGATTAGTGTCCTCTCTCTGATAGTTCTTGATTCCACTTGGAGATTGATGATCTCTTACTCATCCTTGGGCGAATTCAGAGAGGCAAGTGTCATAGGAGAAGTTTCTGGAAGATTCCATGATCATCCACCTCACAAATTGACTCTGCCATTTGTCCACTCTTGCCCATCGCACCCATAGAAGGGATTTTCAGTATGCATCGCACCTCCCATGTGCATTTAGGTGGGATGCATCACACTTTGACCATGGAGCAGGTGAGATGGTCCAGTTTTGACCAATTCTGAGTAGTTTTTCATGGAGAACTTCTGGGAGATTATGTAATCAGCTGACCTTGTTCTTTTAGGTTATGGAACAACACTTTTAGGGACTTAGGAGTCCTTGTTTTATGGACATGTTTGATTAGGGTTGTAGTGCCCCAAAATGTATATAACATTAGTCATCCTAGAATATATCTGACTCTGTTATGAGATATTTTTTGTAAAGATTTTTTCTAAAAATACCCCCTCAATTGGTGTATTGAGGGTGGATTCTGATACATTGCTATAATATTGACTATTTTGGAATAAAGTGCTGATTGGACCAAATTTTGTATGGCTTGCTGGAAAAAGAATTGAAGCAAAGGACTTTTCGCAGATTTCTTGAAGTAAACACTAGATCAATAAGTCCTCTATACCTTGTGTTTTAAAGTTTTCCTTGTTATTTATATCATCTAAGTTTCACATCTAAATGGTAAACGAAAAAGAATAATTCAGAATATGCTTGATTGCACTTTGTTTTCAATCGTTATTATTCTCCATGTTTTCTTCTGAATTAGTATAAACATTGAATTCTTAATTTATCATGTTTTCTAATTATTTCATTTTGATTATTTATTAAAAAATACTTAATTTCTCTTTAGTAGTAATCATTCAATTTCCCTCTTTAAATATGCTGAAGGATTCTTAACTTCCCTTCATCCATTTTAAGCCATTCCATTTATTCCAAGTTGTTAGTTGTTCCTTGTTTGACCATATTGCACTGTGAAACCATCTTTTGTTAAGAAACCAAGTCCATTTAATCCATCTTCTTTGACTCCATCAACCCAATGGACTAAGCTACTTAGTCTTACCCCTTTGCTATTGAATCTCACTGCCCAAATTAAAAAAAAAACTCCTAAACTTCACAACTAGCCTAATATCTTTCAAAACAAAGATAAATCATAAAGAGAGAGCCCTCTCTGGGTACAGATTGGCTAGATTCTATACTTGAAAGTTGGTTTATGGTTACCTCAGACCCCTTTCCCCTTATTACAACTTCTAGGAAAATCAGAGTGTTAACATAGTGGCGACTCCACTAGGGACCTGAATAATTTGTTTGTTACTATTGTTTATTTTATAAGCTACAGACGGAGCCTGAATTTAGCCAGGTAGCCTTTGAAATGCTCTTGCTTTGCAATTACAGAAGTAAATGAATGTTGCTTCAGCCTATCTCTAGTCTAGCTTATGGATTGAACATCTAGTTTCAAATTCTTGATCAGTTTCTGTTATCAAATAAGTCTTTAAGAGAGTTCAAATCCCATACCTAAAGCCTCTTAGAGAAACTGTAAGAAGTTGTATTTTCCAACCCATTTAGAGAAAAACCCAAAACATACCTAGAAACCTGGCTTCAGAAAGGATTCGTTACACCAGAGCTAGTCCTGATCCAAATCCACCACCTGTGTTTGAGAACCCCAATCTGATCCCTAGGATTCTTAGGAGACAAGATAGCCAAGAGAGTTCTGCTAGTTCTCGGCCTTTATACAGATCAAAATCTTGTCCAATGAAGTGGATTTACCTTGAGGATGAACCCTTTGATGAGTCTTTTGAGACCTCTTTATTTGTAACTTTTTCTGAATCTGGGTTAGCCCACACAGTTCATGATCCATTATTTATCGAAGATTTACAACTTGAGATTGTCACTTCACATCTTGACAGACATTTGCAGAATTCCATTCAATCTAAACTTACCTCTGTAGGAACACCAAGCCTTTCTATAATCACTTCAGCCTCTCCAAGTTCATCAACAGCACCTCAGACATCTCAACCCCAAACCACCCCTTCCACCCCTCCATCCACCACTCCAAGACCAACCCCAACTGTTGTTTCAACCCAACCTACTGCAATGGAAAATAGGTATACTCCCCTCAATTTACCTACCAATCTAGGGGCTATGCCCCAAGACTATCAAAGTAAGATCACTCCTTTCGATGGCTCTGGTACTTACACTGCACAACAACATACTAAAAAGATGATAGACTACTTTGAGATATATGAGGTTGATGCCGATGATGTTAGAATGAGGGTATTTGTTCAAAGTCTAACTGGTGATGTTAGAACATTGTGTAGAGCCCTCCCTACAAACAGTATCAATGACCAACAAGCCCTTTATACAACATTCTTGAACAGATGGGAAAAGAAAAAATATCCTCTCCATATTTTGTCAGAATATGAAAACTTGAAGAGGGGAACACAAGAAACTATACAAGATTATTGTACTAGGTTCAATAATGTTTACAATGCTATCCCTCAAAACCTTAGACCTCCTCCAGATTTGGCATTAATCAAATTCCATGATGGATTCAATTCTGATATGGCATACCAACTTAGGGAAAGAGCTCCACGAACCTTAGAAGAGATGCAAAGTATAGCTGTCAGCGTTAAAGCCAAACTAATATCCAAACGACCAAGAGCCAGAGCTAAAGGAAGGATACCTTTTAAAGAAGAACCCTTAGCCTTTGAACAAAAACATGATGCTATTATTAAAGGTATGGAGAGGTTAGTTGATAGAGTAGAAACAATTGAAAGGAAATCCCCTTGGGATGGTCAACCAAACAATACTTGGAGAAATCCAAATTTCAGGAAGAACCAAAATTAGAATACTGGAAAGACTAGCCCTGATCAAAACCTTAGTCCCCCATTCTAGGAAAATTATGCTGAAGCCTCAACTTCTGATGAACCAATAGAAGATACCCAAATCAATTTGATGGGACTCAACAATGAGCAACAAGTTTTCTTGACCCAAGAGGACCAAGAAGCTCACATTCATTAACAATTCCAAACTCAGTCAGGTGAATCATTTGACTTTAGAGAGGGATATAATACAACCATTTATGAAGTCCACAAACAATATAACCTGAGGAGCAGAAGAATAGATATTCCTGAAACCAATAAACATAAAGCCACAAAGTAGCCTAACAAAGGTAATACCAATACCACCCCTGTACATATTCTTTCCAGAGCTGACCCTAACCCTACTAATCCAATTATTGAAGATGTATTTGATAATCAACCCAATAATAGACAACTTTCCACTTCTATTCCCTCTAAAGGAAACGTGGAAGAACCTCCAGAAGTTGATGTGGAAACAACTTTAGCCCATAACCCCACTCCTGAAAAGGAGAGAAACACAGAGAATACAGATGAAAAAGAGAATCCAACTATCTGAAATGCAAGAACTCAGACTGAAAAGCCTTTTAATCTGGAAGCTGAAGTAGGCAAATTAAAAATAGTTGTTCCATTGTCTGAACTAGCTAAACATGATGTCTATAGAAGCCAAATCAACAAGTCACTCAAAATCTTGGTTAATGAAGATTCAGTAAATGTTTTTTATGATCAGCCTGAATTAATTTTTGGCCCTGAAGTGAATGGGAAATTAGTAGATGGAGGAATTCCTCCTTTCTATGTAAGTTTGAACATACATGATAAAATAATTCATAATGCCATGTTTGATTCTGGTGCATCTCATAACTTAATGCCTAAATATGTAATGGAGAAATTGGACCTAGACATCACTAGGCCATATAGGGAGCTCTTTTCTTTCGATTCAAGTCATGTTAGATGTTAGGATTAATCAAAGACTTGTGTGTATCATTAGTTCAATATCCTGCAAAAACAATCCTAATGGACATAGTAGTCGTTGATATCCCACCGAAGTATGGCATGTTATTGTCCAGGTCTTGGGGGGCAAATCTTCAAGGATCTCTACAATTAGACATGTCTTATGCTACTATTTCAGTATTCGGTCAACCCAAGAAGCTATACAGAGAAACCTTAATGAAATACGTTGTAAGTAGTCAAGAGAAACCCCCAAATTTTCCTATCTACTTAGTACACTCTGATGTGGATTCTTTCATTCTTCATAATGATGAAAGTGATTCCTCAAATGAATTGGAAGTTTTAGCAACAGAACCAAAAGCAATTACAAATGAAAAATCTAGTGTTCAAATACAATAAATTTCAAAGAACAATGACATATCAAACACCCAAGAGAAACTGAAAGAAAATAAAAAACCAGATCTCCCTATTAAACAGATTCCTGAGACTCCTGACACCCATTATGAACATGAAATTCTCTGGCACTTAGAATTTGATGGTTCAGTTAACAAATTAGGAATAGGAGCAGGAGTCTGGGTGCATAATCTTGAAAATGACCATGCTGAAGGCGATGCCTACAAATTAAACTTTAGATGCACCAACAATATGGCAGAATATGAAGCTCTATTGCTAGGTCTTAAATTGGTTAAGAAATTAGGAGAAATTAGGGTGTCTATCTTAGGAGATTTTGAGTTAATAGTTCAACAGATTAAAGGACAGTATTCAACAAATGATCCAAGACTGAATTATTACGGAGATATAGTGATAGAGATTGTCAACACATTTTTGGAAACTAAGCTTGCCAAAATCCCAAGAAAACATAACTTGCAAGCTCATAGTATGGCAATGTTTTCCAGCACCTGCAAATTACCATTCGAACCTAATCATCAGTTCACAACTGAGATTAGACATAGGCCAGCTATACCTAACAATTTGAAGAACTGGCAAGTTTTTTATAGTGATAAGCAGATTAATAATTTCTTGAACTTAGATGAAGAATTTTGTAACATAAACATAGATGTAGATACAGTTAGTGAGTTTGATCAAACAAATAAGATAGAAATAGACATTTCAGTAGGAAGTGAAACTCAAATGCTCCACCCAACAAAATTTACCAACAAAGAAATGCAGGATCTTAAAGAAATGAATATTGATGAAGTTATTGAAGGAGAATCTGAAGTAATCAATTTAAAAGACAATCATTTGCTTTAGGGATTAACTCCTTTAGAACATCTCTTTGATTTCAATGATATTCCAAAGAAACCTAAAATGGAACCCTTGAAAGTAGATATTGAGGACTATAATTTAGGAACCAAGGATGATCCTAAAATGGTAAAGTTATCTAAATCTTTGCCCCCTGACCAAAAACTCAAATATGTTGAACTAATGAGAGAGTTCCAGGATGTCTTTGCCTAGAGTTATGAAGACCTGAAATCTTATGACACCTCCATAATTCAACATACAATACCTCTGAAGGAAAACCAGAAACCATTCAAGCAAAAGCTTAGAAGAATTAACCCTGTACTGCTTCCCTTAATTGAAAAAGAAATCAAACGAATGTATGAAGCAGGGATAATCGCTCCTATCAGGTTTTCAGAGTGGGTGTCTAATTTAGTACCTACTAAGAAGAAAACTGGAGAAATCAGATTATGTGTTGATTTAAGGAATGTTAACAAGGTTTCTCTGAAGGAAAATTACCCTTTACCCAAGATGGATCACATTTTATAGAGGGTGGTAGGTGCTTCTAGGATTTCACTCTTGGACGGCTTCTTAGGCTATAACCAAATTTTGGTTCTCCCTGATGACCAGGAAAAGACTGCTTTTACAACACCATTGGGAACATTCAAATATGTTAAAATGCCATTTGGACTAAAAAATGCAGGGGCAACCTTCCAAAGAGCCATGGACATAGCATTTTCCAAAGAAATTCATGATTTTCTAGTTATTTATCTAGATGACCTGACTGTTTTTTCTCGATCAGATTAGCAACATTTGGATCATCTGAGGCAAGTATTCTTGAAATGTAGGAAATATGGTATTTCTTTAAATCCTAAAAAGTCTTTATTTGGTCTAGAGGAAGGAAAACTTTTAGGCCACATTATCTCCAAAGAGGGCATCAAAATTGATCCTGCTAGAATAGAAGCCACTCTGCAAATACCCCACTCTAGAAATGTCAAAGAACTTCAAGCTTTCCTAGGAAAGATCAATTTTTTGAGAAGATTTATCTCTAATTTAGCTGAATTAATTAGATTTCTTAATAATATGTTGAAAAAGGATTCTAGTATTAGATGGACCGTTGAAGCCAAGCAAGCCTTTGAAGAAATTAAATTGGCTTTAACACTGGTCCTTACAAGTCCAAAGTTTGATAGAGACTTTATAATATTTTCTTTTGCATCAGAACACACCATAGCTATTGTTTTACTACAAAAGGACGATCAAGGATGTGAAAAACCTATAGCCTTTTTTAGCAAAGCACTTAGGGATGCACCACTAAAATACAAAATCATGGAAAAACAAGCTTTTGCACTTGTAAAAGCTATTAAAGACTTTAGAGTCTACATATTGTATTCCCATGTAATAGCCTATGTACCAAATGTTGTTGTCAAAGACATCCTAACTCAGGATGGAATTGAGAGCAAAAGAGGTAAATGGATCGCTACTATATTGGAGTATGATATTGAAATAAAACCCACAAAGCTTATAAAAGGACAGGGATTGGCCAAACTCATGACTGAAACAAATTATCAAGCCCTAGACATTAATGAATTTGATAATCAACAGGAGATGGCGACTCCACAAATCAGCCAGGCCTTTTTAGATTCACCTTGGTATGCTGATATAACTTATGTATTATTAAACCTGCAGGCTCCTCCAGGGTTATCCAAAAAAAAAAAAAGGTTTTTAAAGATGAAAGCTTCAAAATTTTGTATTTTAGATAATTCTATTTTTTGGAAAAATCATGAAGGTATTCTATTGAATTGTTTATTAAAAGAATAAGCTGACAAGGTTCTCAAAGAATTTCATGAAAGAGACTGTGGTGGACACCTTTACTGGAAAGCAACTGGAGACAAGATCCTGAGGGCTGGATTTTATTGGCCAACCTTGTTCACTACTGTAAAGAAATTTGTCATTGCTTGCCATAAATTCCAAATTTTTGAAGGCAAGAGAAAACTATTACCTTTACCCCTGAGGCCAATTTCCACTGAAAAACCCTTCCAACAATGGGGCCTAGACTTCATGGGAGAAATCCACCCTCCCTCTTCTGGCCAACATAAATGGATTCTCACTGCCACAGATTATTTCACCAAATGGATAGAAGCCATTTCTTCCAGACAAGCCAATGACACAGTGATTATAGGATTCTTAGAAACCAACATATTGTCTAGATTTGGTTGTCCCGAAAAAATCATAACTGATAATGCTGTTGCCTTTAAATCCAAGAAAATGATAAGTTTCTGTAATAAATATCATATCACTTTAGGCCATTCCATAGCCTATTACCCTCAACATAATGGTCTAGCTGAGTCTTCCAACAAAATCCTAATTAATATTATTAAGAAATTATTGGAAGAAAACAAGAAAAATTGGCACAAGAAACTTACCAATGCACTATGGGCAGACAGACTCACTACAAAGAAATCTATTGGAACTAGTCCTTATGAATTAGTCTATGGCATGGAGGTTGTATTTCCTTCATCTTTAGGTGTTCCTGTAATGAAATTACTTCAAGAAGCTCAAGTGTAACCCAATGATATTCAGAGGAGAATAAATCAGACCATCCATCTGCAACAAACCAAAGAGGAAGTATATCAGAGATCCCAAGTGGTACAAGAGAAACTTAAGAAAATATTTGATAAAAGAACCAAGGCAGAAGACTTCTACATTGGAGACAAAGTTTTAAGATGGGATTCCAGGAGAGAGGATAAGGGAAAACATGGGAAGTTTGACTTCCTATGGAAAGGACCTTTTGTCATCCATGCTTTGCAAGTGAACAATACCTACTATCTCAAAAACTTGGATGACACAAAAACAGAAGAAGGGTCAGTTAATGGTCGGATGCTAAAGCATTACTATGATTCAACTTTTTAATGTATTATGATTTTGATAGGTAAATACTATATCCTTGGTAATGTCACAATTTGGATTGGATAGTAACTTGCTGGAGTTGAAGCTCGAAGGGAAAGCCCTAAGCTTCAGAAGGATTACTGTCATACATACAATAAAGCAACCAGCAGAAGGAGATTTCATAGCACAGTCAAAGTCATTCAGAAGGCCATCTGACCTGCTATTCTTGGCTTTCCACCAGGAAAATCCATCCCCAAGTGGAGCCAGTGTTATGCTCCTATACCAATAGGTGTCATATTTCATGATTGACTTGATGAGTTGTGAATATGTTCATACCTTTCCTTTTTGCAAAGGTTTTCCATATTGCCAAAAAAAGTCAAAAACTTTTAAAAAATGTAAAGAGGGTATACCCTAAAAGAAAAATCAAAGGGTGAAAAGAATAAAATGGTCAAAAAATGAGAAGAAATGAACCCCAAACAAAAATAGACCAGGAAAGTGTGCAAGTCTAATTGCCACTACTATTTGATTTCCTGTAAATAAGAAATTGTGTGCAGCTTGTTAATCTTATGCCACAATTGATGAAGAGTCAAATTGTTTAAACTTGGCTCATTCATTTTTCAATTTCATGCTATAGAGATAGAGAATAAAATCTGACCAAACTGTTTAATCTTGGCAGATAAGTAGATAGGTAGAGTAAATAAAAGGAGCTCAACAGTTTAAACTGAGCCCTTGGATGTAATAAGGTTAGATTTAGATATACTTCCATATGTAAAAGAAAAAGTGTGATAAGGGTTTGCCAGTCCAAGTGCACCCAAATAAAGAAGAAAAAATTCTAGGTTAAAGTAGGTAGGGTAGGTAGATGGTGTTGCAGAATTACTTGTGATGGATAATGTCTCTGAAATGTGTCAAATTTTACTTTTATCACAAGTGCAAGGTAGACATTTTACTTGATGCAGTACAAGCAAAACAAGGTTAAATAATTAACCTCCCTTCACATTTTTCCCTAAATACTTCACTAATTCACCCTAAAGTATTAAGGTCTTTGAAAATCAAAGGGGTTCAGAGCATTTCTCTGACTCCTGGAGGGACCGGACGCTCAGCCCAATGATTTAAAAGTCTAAGTACTTAGACTTATCCATAAACAGTTCATTTCATTTCATAAAGTTTCCTAAGTAAAATCCTATTTTACTTAGGAATAATGCACAATACTTCATAAACCCCCTTTCACTTTAGCCTAAGTTAGAATATATACATGAAATGTTTCACTTGGTGCTTTTTGTTTCATTGTCATATTAACTTTAACTCATAGTATATAACTCCCAAATAAACATTTAGCCTTCCCATATTATTTAACTATATAAAATCCCCAAGAATAATATATCTCGCCCCCGGTTAAATACAACCATAAACATCGTTTAAAAGGAATTAATGAATTAATTTGTAATTCATTAAGAACCTTCCCTACCGCACAACAACTGGATTAATTAACCCTTTAGGTTAATTGATAACCACCCCTCGAACAATCACACTGCCCCCGATACGATCAAAACATTGTTTATTATGTCAGGCCTGCTACAGTTATTGCCCCGCCATGTCCCATGCCCATCTGTCGTCTGATCAATACCCTTTCATCCAATGGTTTACGATGATATCACGCCCCACCTGGCGACCGCGCTTTAACTTGCGATCACTAGGTGGTTTTATGCCCATACTCCCACCACGCGTCGCACTATCCATATCCTCTCTTGCCCCCGGCCCAAAACCGCCCAGCCTCAAAAGTGGTGTGATACAAACCGCTTACCACCCTCTGCAAGCGACAAAACATCACATCTCGCTTACGTCATATGCCCGATAAAACCAAAAAAAGACTCGCCAACCTCATTTTTGTTGAATAAACGAACAAAGTGTCATTTTCATTATAATACGCTGCGACCCGTGCTCCCATGCAAAACAACATCCGAGTCAACTGTTCCAGTTTCCCAGCCGCCACCTGACTAGAAAATCTACAGCAACGCGCTCCGCAGCCTATCATCCAACCTGCCATTGTACAGTTTACCTCCTAAACACATGTATTTATCCAGTTTACCCTACAACCCTGTAATTTCGGTTTTCTACTGAAAATTCTAACAAAGAGGGCCAAATTCAAGTCTTAAAATAGTTTGTGTTGCCATAAAAAGTCTCCAAACCTACTGTTTGGTCTATTTTCCCACAGAAATCCTAAGTTCCATTCGTGAATCCACAAGAAATAGTGATGGAAACCCCTATAGCTCTGAACATTGTACCTATGAACGCTCCACATAAAGATTTGGATTATCTCCCCCTGGACGATAAAGATTTTCAGATAAAAGACTTATCAGGTAATGAAAACCACCTTAAGATCTTTTGCCAAGCCAGAGATAGCTATCTTAATAGCTCTGACATTTTAGGATTGTGGGAATACAATCTTCCCGTGTACTTCCTCCCTGTTGTTCATGTTTTCCCAGATATCATTTATCACTATTGTGCTAATTATGACCCTACTGAAAGAGCAATCCTGTCCCCAAGCCAAGAAGTCCTTTTTTCCATAACTGCTCAGTCCATCAATGAAATGCTGTAATTCCATTCCAGTCATGCTCTTACTCCCCTCTCTATGGGATACTTACTTGAAAAAGTTCCCCAATTATCTCAAGCTGAACTTAGTCGCATCTGTCAAATGTTCATGGACACTGAACATCAGCCTAAAGGCCCACCTCCTTATCTATAGGTTCTCTTTACAGATACAAGAAATATCATTATTGATATGATAGCCTCAATCATGGGGTTCACCTCCGGAGAGTATGTTGATGAAATAACCTTCGTATTATTGTCTATTTTGACTCCTGGACAGCCCCCTGCTGTTAAATATGATTATGCTTCTTATATTGCCAACAAAAATTCATGACCAATTCATAAGACTAGACAATGAAGGAGTCTTCAAATACACTACTTTCATATACCATATTTTGTTGTATTTCCAATCAGACAGCTTCCCTTTCCCTGTCAAGAAGCTTGATACTAGAGGAAATCCAAGGTCTATCATTTTTTGGAGCCCCATTTTCCATAGATCCTTTGAGACCCCTTACACTTACAATGAGTTCATTGACCTACTTGTACATCCAGCAACCACTCTGTTGGCAGGAGTTTCCCCTCCTAGGATGAATGGTGACATGAAGAAAATCCTCCAGCTCTCCAAGCAGTACAGGATAGGTGACTGGTACCTATATAAAAATCACACAAAAATCAAAATCTATGGATGTGAACTCTGCCCATTCAAGCTGCCAAAATATGTTCCAATGAGACTCTTTGCATTGGAATATTTCAGACAAGTAATAAATGTAGACCTAGTCCATTTTTGTAATGCCAAGAAGAAAGCTCAGCTTAGAATAAAGAACCAGCTAGTCCCTTTTGTCTGCAACACTAGGGAGGCATGGAAAGAAGCAAAAAAATATTCTAGAAAAACAACTTAGGTTACAAAAGAGTTTTGAATGGAAACCATATGATCCCAACAGTTTTATATGTGATAGGAGAATGAAGAATAGGTTGTCCCCTTATATTCACCATAGAATTCCAAAAATTGAAAAATATGCAAATATGGATGACTGGAGGGAAGGTACCCTAGTAGAGCATGATAGTGAACAAGTCAATTTTGAGAAATTTGTGAGAGATCTTGAGAAAACACTTGACTTGGATTCTTTTGGGGAGGTATCATTTAAGTTATCTCAAAGGTCAAGAGTTGGTGCCTCCAGTGTTGGAACTTCTCAACAACCTCCACAGGAAGTCCACATACCAGCCACAGGAACATCCAAAGGAAAGGAAATAGAGACCGCAGAACAGCCTACAATGACATATCAACCTAGAATTTCCAAAGAACAGGGTCGAGTACCAACTCCTCCAGCTCAAACTAAAGTAGCAGAAACTCAAATTTTGCAAACTCCTCTAAATGAGGAAAGAAATAAAAAGAGGGATAGGGTAACCACTACCCCCATCATTGAACCTACAGGAAAGCCTGGGACAAAGAGGCAAAGACTGAATCCTCTTTCAGAAGAGGAAATTATTGAACAAACTACAGATAGCCAAGGAGTTGAAAGGATAGTTAGCCAGCAGACCTCCCCATTGGGGGGAACTTCCACTAGCTCACAGAGGTAGGAGCTAGAAAGACAACACAGTGCAGAAGTGTCATCCACCAGACCACAAGGTAAAGAAGCCTTGGATATCAAGAATAAATTCACATAAATAAAAGCAAAAAATGATCCAGTAAGACTTAAAATTTACAATCAGTATTTGAGAATGGCCCCCACAAACCAGCAGAGATTGATGTCAGCCTATGACATTTAAGAGGGAAAGATGATAATGAGCTACTTCAAGCCAAAGGTTCAACAACCTCAAATAGCAGCAGATTACATCAGAACAAATCTAGAAGTCTTGGCAAAGGATATTAATCCTTTGGATCAGATTGAACTTCACAAGCAAACTAGAGAAATGGTCTATTCTACCTTAACCAGTGAAGCATTGATGGCTCATAGGTTACAAAATTCTTTGGATAATACAACTACCCGGTTGAACTTAGAAAAATCCTCCTCCCTGGCTAAGGATAACAGAATAAAATCATTAGAAGAAATCATCATTGGATTGGGACGTGATCCCAAAGATGTAAAAGGTGCAGAAGCACTAATCAAGAAGAAAGAAGAAGACATTGCTGCCTTGAGGAAGAAACCAAAGCTGCCTCCTTCAAGGCATCCATAGACTGCTGAAGTTATAAAATAGAAATCTGAAGAAGAGATGATGGATCTCCTCTTGAAACTCAATGAAAGATTGAATGACACAGAACAAGCATTAGAAAAAGCGTTGAAGGATAGGCAAGGAGAGTCGACCTCTCAGCCTCCTGATGTAATCCCCATAGTCTCAACAGTATTCCCTTCTACACTTGTAGCACCCTTGGCACCAAATATCCCAGTAGTCACAGCAGAGGTAGTCACAGGAACAACAACATCAGCAACAACACAAGGTAGCAGTGCTAATTTGAGCACTGAAGAGTTGATAAAGGAAATGGAAGAAATGAGATTACAAGTTTCAAAATTAAATCGGGTAAAAGAGCAGTTTGCTAAGGTAGAAAGAAATTATGACCTCTCCAAAATAAATGTTGTGGAAAAAACAAGGGAGATCAAAGCATTAGAGAATAAAGTGAAAACATTAGAAAAAAATCTCACTTTTGACAAACCTCTTGCAGAGATCAAGAACATTCTTTGTGCCAACATCACACAGTCCATAAATGATGTTTGGCCATCCATCCAAGTAATCTATGAACATATTGATCTAGTAAAAGTAGCACAGGGAGAAATTCAAAAGACAAAAGATTTGTTAGGACAAATGCCTGATCAAGCCAACCGGCTCATACATCTTTTGAATAACATAACTAAGGAACAACTAGAAGAACTTGGCATTGCAGACAGGACAGACACTATTTTGGAAATCAAAAGGGTGCTAACCAAGAAAACTTTGATGCAGAATTTGGAGAGAAGATGTCAAGATATGCAGGTGGAAATTAATTCTTTTATGGAGAAGTTCACTATTTTGCAGAATAAAGGGATACCAAGTCCTTTAGTGATTAATGACAGATTAATGAAGCATATAGATTATGTAAGCAAATTGAATAAGTATGTTGGCAATCAAGCTAGTTCATCAACAAGTGCATCAAGAATAAAAGCACTCCCCACAGGCCGAGTTCTCTATGACAGCTTAGAGAACTTATTCTATGTTGAGCATGAGATAAAACACTTGTTCCCAATCCAACCCACCTTTTTCAGATATACAGAAACTGATGAAACTCTGAGGAAACTTCAGAAACACAGATTGCCAGAGCAAAAATGGTGGGAAGACATGTTGGAAAGTTTGTAAATTTATCCCTGGTAAAATGTAAATTTTGAGCTATTTACTGTGGTAAGATGAATAAAGGTGAACAGAGATGAACAAAGGTCAAATAGGTCGAAGTGTATCAGAACAGGTAAAGAGTATCAGTCAAAACAGGGCAGCCAGCACAGAGTTACTAAAGAAGACAACAGCAAGCCAAATCATAGGGCCTGCCTCCAGCACACTCAACAAGAAAAGGAACAGCACAACATTAGCTTACCTTACTCCTATCTTCGAGATTAGTTGGCTCTATTCTCGTGTAACCTACTCTTAGTCATCCTGGAATATATCTCACTCTGTTATGAGATATTTCTTGTAAATATTTTTTGTATAAATACCCTCTCAATTGGAGTATTGAGGGTGGATTCTGATACATGGCTGTAATATTGACTATTTTGCAATAAAGTGCTAATTGGACCAAATTTTGTATGGTTTGATGGATAAAGAATTGAAGCAAAGGACTTTTCACAGATTTCTTGAAGCAAACACTAGATCAATAAGTCCTCTATACCTTATGTTTTAAAGTTTTCCTTGTTATTTATATCATCTATGTTTCACATCTGAATGGTAAACGAAAAAGAATAATTCAGAATATGTTTGATTGCACTCTGTTTTCAATCGTTATTATTATCCATGTTTTCTTCTGAATTAGTATAAACAATGAATTCTTAATTGCTCTTGTTTTCTAATTCTTTCATTTTGATTATTTATTAAAGAATACTTAATTTCTCTTTAGTAGTAATCATTCAAGTTCCCTCTTTAAATATGTTGAAGGATTCTTAACTGCCCTTCATCCATTTTAAGCCTATTCCATCTATTCCAAGTTGTTAGTTGTTCCCTGTTTGACGATCTTGCCCTCTGAAACCATCTTTTGTTAAGAAACCAAGTCCAATTAAGCCATCTTCTTTGACTCCATCAACCAAATGGACTAATCTACTCAGTCTTACCCCTTTGCTATTGAATCTCACCACCCAAATTGAAACAAAACTCCTAAACTTCACAACTAGCCTAATATATTTCAAAACGAAGCTAAAACATAAAGAGAGATCCCTCTCTGGGTATATATTGGCTAGATTCTGCACCTGAAAGTTGGTTTGTGGTTATCTCGGACCCCTTTCCCCTTCTTACAACTTCTAGGAAAATCTGAGTGTTATCAGCATCAAAGGCTTGGACATATTGGAGAGAAGGGCCTTCGAATACTTCATGGTAAAGGAATGGTAGAAGATATGAGTAATAGCTCTCTGGATTTTGATTTCTGTGAAAATTGTGTATATGGGAAGCAGAATCAGGTGAGTTTCCCATCTGGTAGTAAGAGGGTGAAATATATATTAGAACTTGTGCACAGTGATGTGTTTGGACCTGTGAAGGTTCCATCACTGGGTAAGTCTGTGTACTATGTATCATTTATAGATGACTTCTCAAGGAATACATGGATATATTTCCTTAAGAAGAAATATGAAGCCTTTGATAGGTTTAAAGAATTTAAGGCTCTTGTGGAAAATTAGACAGAGAAGAAGATAAAGGTGTTCAGGATAGATAATGGTGGAGAGTTTTGCAACAAGGAATTTGAAGAATTCTTTAAGAAGTGTGGTATAGCACGACAGAAGACTACTCCACATACACCTCAAAAAAATGGAGTTGCAAAAAGAATGAATAAGACATTGATGGAAAGAGCAAGAAGCATGCTCAGTGGTGTCGAGTTAGGACGGGAATTCTGGGCAGAGGCGGTAGATACTGCATGTTACCTGGTCAACAGGTCACCTTCATCAACATTGGAGGATAAGACTCCACAAGAGGTATGGATTGGTAAGAAACCCTCTCTTTCACATCTGAGGGTATTTGGACGTGATGCATATGTACATGTTCCAAAGGAGAAATGAACCAAGTTGGATGGTAAATCTGAAAAGTGCATCTTTATTGGGTAAAAGGATGGTTTAAACGGTTATAAGCTTTGGAACCCAGTAACAAGGAAGGTTGTGTACAACCAACTTGTGGTGTTCATAGAGGTGAAAGATGTTATTAAGCATGAAGTCCAACCAAAGGAACCTGAGAAGATAGAGTTTGAGCTAAAGGAGGAATAATCAGACTCTACAGCAGAGGAGGAATCAGAAGATGAAGAGCCACAAACTCCGGCTGTGAGAAGATTAGTTCAAGAAAGAAGGCAGCCAGAAAGGTATAGTCCATCTTCTTTCTATTCAAATTTTTCTTTGTCTGTTACTAATGATGATCCCAGAACTGTGAAGGAAGTAGTGCATCCAAAGGATGGAAAACTCTGGAAAGAGGTCATGGTTGATGAAATGGCATCTTTGCAAAAAAATGAGGCTTGGGATCTGGTGCAGTTTCCAGATGGAAGGAAACCCATTTGCATCAAATGGGTGTTCAAAAAGAAAACAAATGTAGAAGGAAAAGTGGAGAAATACAAAGCTCAGTTGGTAGCAAAAGGTTATTCCCAGGTGCCGAGAATTGATTTTGGTGATATTTTTTCTCGTGTTGCCAAGGTAACTTCAATTAGATTACATTTATCTATTGCTGCTGCTTTTGATTTTGAGGTAGAACAGATGGATGTAAAGACAACATTTCTTCACAGGGATCTGGAAGAGGAAATCTACATGAAGCAACCTAAAGGCTTTACGGTGAAGGGTAAGAAACAACTGGTATGCAAGTTAAAGAATTTTCCATATGGATTAAAACAGTCACCAAGGATGTGGTATCAGAAATTTGATACATTTATACGGGGACTTGGCTTCACCAAAAGAAAATTAGATCACTGTGTGTATTTTAAATTAATTGGTGACCATGTTATTTATCTGGTCTTGTATGTGGATGATATGTTGGTGGTTGGAAATGAAAAAGAAATTATCCAGGATTTGAAGACCCAATTGTCCTCCAAATTAAACATGAAAGATCTTGGTGCTGCAAACTATATTTTGGGCATGGAAATTAAAAGAGATCGGGCAATGAGGAAGCTCTGGTTAAACCAGAGGAAATATGTCGAGACAATACTGCAAAGGTTTAATATGCAGGATAGTAAACCTGTGAAGGTTCCTTTTCCTATAGGTGTGAGGTTATCTGCTGAATAGTGTCCCAAGGCACAAGAAGAGGAAGAGGACATGTCTAGTGTTCCATATGCAAGTGCAGTCGGTAGCCTGATGTATGCAATGGTCTATACTAGAATAGAAATTTCACATGCAGTGGGAGTATTGAGCAGGTTTATGTCAAAACCAAGAAAGGAGCATTGGAAAACAGTGAAGCGGGTTTTCAGGTATTTGTGTGGCACTAGTGATTATGGTTTGTGCTACCAAGGAAGATTAGGATTGGACAGAATGTTGGATATTCGTGGCTTTGTTGATGCAGACTGGGTTGGATATCTGGATCAGAGAAGATCTACAAGTGGGTATGTGTTTAACCTATTTGGAGGTGCAGCCAGTTGGGTGAGTAAGAAACAATCTGTAGTGGCACTATCAACTACAGAGGCAGAATACATGGTAGCCACTCATGCAAGCAAGGAAGCAGTTTGGTTGCAGACATTGTGTTCAAGTATGGGGTTAGTGCAGGGAGCTATAAGGATAGACTGTGATAGCCAAAGTTCAATTTTCTTGGTAAAGAACCCCACATATCATTCAAAGACAAAGCACATTGATGTTCAGTATCACTTTGTGAGGGACATGATAGAATAGAAAAAGGTGTTGCTGGTAAAGGTGGACACTTTGAAGAATACTGCAGATGCATTGACAAAATCTGTGAGCTCTGAGAAGTTCTCTTGGTGTAGAGAGACAATGGGCATTTCAGGGCTGGAAAAATGACTAAGCTCTCTTGTGGCCCCCTGTGGAAAGAAAACAACAAGTGGGAGAATGTTGGGTTGTGTTATATTCTTTCCACGACTAGCCCACATAGTTAACAGGGGGTTAGAGGGGGGTAGAGCCCCCCTTTGTTGCACCAATTATGTAGCGCGGGGGGGTGTCACAGGGGGTTTGAGGCGTACCCGTAACCACACTTTATGGGGTCTGAGGCAGTGCCCTGGAAAATTTTGGTTTTGGAGCCTTTGTTAGGATGGGCAGACCCACCTATGGTTTTGTGCATGATTTTCGCACATGTTTTTGGATGCGATGGTTTTCGGTCCATGGTATTGGACATGATGGTTTTCGGTCCATGGTATTAAATGCTTTGGCATGTATAAATATGTGTTATAACATTGAAAGGAACATAATGAAAAATCAAGCTGGTAGTCCCAGTTTTGGGATCCAGGGGAAAATATCTAGTGTTTATGTGTTATGCTCTCGCATTGTTTATTTTTCGTGTTTTAGAATTCGTATGCAGGTAATTTTAGTATGGGGTTAAAACCTACATGGACTATATGGAGATTTTTTATTCTTCAAAAGAACCTTCTTAAATGGAGTTTCCTAACTGATTTTGAGAAAATTAGAATGTATTTAATAGCTTGAAAAATTGACATGTTAGCAATACACATTCTTGAGCTCACCCAAGAAATCAAATTTTGGTTAAGTTACAAGTTTTTATTGACTTAGCCTTTCGAGGTAAGGTATTGGATTTTATGGATTATGTGTTATGTTGTTAAAGGTTAAGGATATAACTACTCATTTTCTTCAATTGAAGTTTTCTTGTCAAGATATTCAAATATGCATGGGAAAATTCTCTTTGTTTAGTGTCTCTCATGATGTAAGATGGATATCATGCTAGTATAGCAAAGATATGGAGTAGATACATGGGTGGCTACATAGGGGCATGCTCAAGGCCTCCATACATAGGATTTCTCCACCCTTGTTGCGAAAAATATTGAGGGATAGGAGGAGCCATCCAAGGTTGGTAAGGTAATCACCATCACTGAGAGGGACGCAAGATAGAAGAATTAGCACAATAATAATTATAACCTTGATATGGATATTAGATCATGTCTTTTGTTTTTTCTTACCACAGTAATTTTTATGTTACAGAATAAAGTTGTTATAGCTCTTACACTTATTGATAGGAAACCTTCTAACTAGATAGATATGGGAAGCTACTCATAGGATGCTCTTTTGTACATATGGCACAAATTTAAATTTTGATTTAATGGAAACTCATTTAGTGGATGATTTATTCTACATTTTGTGTAGAATATTAGTAGTGGTAATTCTATATCCCCCTCCTTTCTCTTCTTCTACAAAGTGTCAGGTTGGGATCCCAATGTGCTTACTATATTAGTTATGAAATTTCCACTATGTTGTCAATTTATTCTCTAGTGATTCCTCCACTAGTCATCTTATTAATACTAACCAACTTGTCTTAGGGTCATCTACTATTGTTGTAAGTTCCTCATGAGTATCACTAACGAAGTTCCACAATTTCATCACAATCTTGCTATAAGATATCTTCTCTACTCATTAGGCTGAGGAGTTCCATACATTCATCTATAATTGCTCATAATAATAAGACACAATGTATCTCTTAGGATATGTCGTCTTTCATTTCTCTTTGCATATTGTATCTGCATCACTCAACATAGTCATCAAGAATTTCGTCTTCATTTTGGGTCATTCAAAAGACATTTTCCCATTACTTTTGTCCTTGTAGTAATCTTGATAATTTCTAAGAACTTATTTTTGATTTTCACCCATGTCCTAATCATCTCTTTCCCCAAGACCATAAACCATCATAGTGCGATGTCCTTAAGGGTATCAGGAAATAGTTTCAACTTCTATGCATCAGAGACATAGTCATAACTTCTACAAGGCACGCTGAAATCAAAAAGAAAAGTGTTGATAATTTATTTGAGAGATCATGAAAATTTGAAAAGGGTGAATGTGAAATATTTTTAATCTTGTTTTCCTCAAGCCCAGTACAAACTTGTAAAAATGTAAAGCACACTATCTAATATATGTTGTGGTAAAGTAAATTGCACGAAAGTAAATACAAAAACGTCTAAAGGAGACTTTCTCAAGTGTTAAGAAGGACCTTGATTGTTGTAACTAACATGTAGTTGCATGTGTAATAGAAACACATTCAATTCCAAACCATTAATTCACACTTCCTTGTAATGAAATTGAAACCACGAACCAAATCCATGAAAAAACCAATCCAAATTCTTGGGGAAAACAAAATTATTAATATTTTGAAAATAGAGTAATGTTAATGATACAACAGAGTTGCGACTACAACCTTAACTCACATGATGTTGTAATTCCTCCACAAAATAAATTAGTGAATGAATAAGAATAACATTAACATCTAAGTTATATCAATACACTTGGAATTTGGAGTTGCAACAATTAGTAATTTATTGGAGTTGCAGTAACTAACAATTTAGAGTTGTAGAAATTAATAATTTATAGTTTCAACAATACAAAAAATAGAGTATATATAGACATGAATAAAAACAAAAATTATGACTACAAATACACTGTGAACATAGACATGATCAGACTAAGGATGGAGCTCTACATCCATAGACAAGGCATTGGTTAGAAAAACAATGAAGTGTGAATGCTCAAATATTCATTACTTGAATAAGAGAATTTATATTGTAGAAATAAAACCTTCATCTATGATTATGAATTGAAAACTTTAGGCTTACAGGTTCCTCCCCTTTAGCTCAAGGAAAGAAGGGGGTTTTTATATCAAATATATTTTTATCTAAATATAAATTAAATAGGGATGGATATGCATGAAAATGAGGATGTTCACCTTCTTACATCAATTACTTCTTAAAATGGTAAAAATAGGCATCCACTAACTCAATTCAACTGTGTGATAATTGGTGGTTGAGTTAGCTCCTTTTCTTTGTCATCCATTTTTCCCTAGCATTTTCTTACATTAGAAACTATTTTTCAACTCATCTAATTTGTCCAAAATTAACATATGTATCATTGACTATTGCATTAGCACAAGGGGCATGAAGTAGAAATATTTTTGAGAGAGTTGTATACAATTGGAAAAATGGGGAGCTGTAGAAATCACACCATGAGTAGGGGAAACATAAGTTTTAACAATGATGTCAGGGCTAAAATGAGACCCAACAATGACAATCAAAGTACTATAGTTTTAATAACAACAATGAGTTAAAATTATAATGAGGAGTTGCATCAACGACAAAGACCTGTGGTAACTATGAAGAGTTGCAACAATAGTGGAGAGTTGTAACAACAACGGAGAGTTGCAACAATTGTGAAGAGTTGCAACAACCGTGAATAGTTGTAGCAATAGAGGACAGTTGTAGCAACAACGGAGAGTTGCAACATATTTGGTCACATATCATAGCTATAGACAATAGATTCTACTTGAGCAAAGAGAGTTACAACACTTTTAGGGAGTTTCAATTCCTGCGGGGTGTTGCAACGCACGTGGGAGATGCAACGATTTCAATAAGTTGTAGCTATTGTTGAGACCCTACTCTTAGTAGTGTATGTATAGTCCTTAAATCTTGTATGCCACTATTAATATAGAAAAAAAACAATTTCCTACAAAATGCATATGAATAGGCATTAAAATTTCACATATAAGGATATTTATCCCTTGACCAAAAATGTATCAATACAGATGAAAAGGTGATAATAAAATCATGAAAATTGGGATAATGGTAGGGAAAAAGGTATTATAAGGTGTTAAATATATGCCACTTTAGGCACCCATCACATACCAACCCTTGTACTTTTCCTATGAATTCCTTTGTCTCTTGTACATGTAGATGAATTTTTATAATCTTTAGAAACAATTTAGCTCCCTTAAGTTATCCCCTATGAAATCCTCCATCACTCGTCCTTGTTTCCCATATGAAATACCTAAAGCTGAATATGGTGAATAAGCAAAAGAATCTTCAAATGGTGACTTTCTAGTAATAGTGTCGACAAATATGTTATACGAATGTTGTATATATACTATATTATCATCACAAGTATTTGGTTGTTTTTTATTATAACTCATCAAAATTTGTGCCAAATTCCCCTTGACTACTTTCGTTTACCCATCTATATGCGGATGGAAATTTGTAGACCTCTTGAACTTTGTGTCCATATTCTCCCACAAAATAGTGCAAAATGCAATGTGAAATATTGCATCCTTGTCTAAAATAATGCTCCTTGGTATTCCAAAGGGCACCTAGACTTGTCCAAAGAATAAGGTTTTTGCTTCTTTCCAACTTATGGTCTTTTTAATGGACATGAGAATGCACATCATTTTGAACCTATCAACTACCACAAAAACATAGTCATGTACCTTCATGGTTGTTAATAAACCTACACAAATTCTATGGAAATGCTTTCCCAATGCAAAGTGGGTAGAGGAAAGGGATAATATAGACTTTGTTTCTTGCTACTAAGCTTGATGGTACAACAAAAATTGCATTCTCTTATGAACCTAGCGACCTCTTCTTGCATCGTGGTTCAACACACATACTTGTACTAGTTGGTCACTGTCTTCCTTACACGAAAATTCCCTTTAACCTTATAGGCATGAGCCTCTGTAATTTTCTATTTCTTCTGACATGGGACATAACTTATCTAGCCTATAAAGTCGGCCATCCTAGAGATGGTATTAAACTATGTTGTTATCATTCTACACTTGATTGTGGCTCTACAATTACTAAAAAATCTCTTTGAAGTCCTCATATTTTATATAAGGCTCTTTTTATGCATCATGGGTGAAAATTTCCATACCCATCAGAGTTCCTAGAGCTTTGATATTTGATGTGGGTGGCCTTGAAAGAATGTTTTCCAACTTTCTTGTGATATCATTTTGTACTTGATCACTAAATGAAATTTCTATAAAAGCCTCGTCATCTTGTAATCACAAGTATCTTACTCTTACCTTGATGTACTGCAGTGGTTGGTGATATCTGTGGATTATTGTCTCCTTTCCAATTAGGCAGTGTTTACACTTCTTTGTAGCATGCACCAACACATAAATATCGTTGGTGTAGCTAAGGTAGTTGAGAACTGCCCCATGAAATGCTTGCAAATGGTAACATATCAAACTTCCTCCTCGCATCAGGATTTCTCTGATAACATACTAGCTTGTATCTATCTCCGCTTCAAAGGGATTCTATAAGTTCAGTAATGCCAAAACTATTGCTTGACTGATTTTCTTCTTTAACTTCTTGAAGGCATTGTACTGACCCTTTCACCACTATAACCTCTTTCCCCTCATCGTTATAGTGTGGAGTGGTTTTGCTACTAATGAAAATGAGGCTATGAATCTCATTAGTTATTGTGCCTCCCAAACAAAACCTTTGACCTCAAAAAAAATTGTAGGCATTAACCACTTTATGATGGCCTCCATATTTCACACCCTTCCACCTATCACATATCCTAAATACACCAAAACATCATGTGTGAATTCAAACTTCTTGATATTTTCCTACAATCGGTACTTATTTAATGTCTCTCGGACATGCATACAATTTGAGATGTGCACTTCTAAGGTAGCACTATATACTAGTATGTCATCCAAATATACAATAACAAAGGAATATATAAAAGGGAAAAATATATCATTCATTAATATCATGAATGTAGTTGGTGCATTGCATTAGACACATGACATAACTATCCATTCATATAAACCTTGTCTAGTTTTGAAGGTGGTATTGCATGTATCTTCTTCTATGAATCGAGCGTGATGATATCCTTACTTTAATTACATCTTGGTTAAGTGTTTGGATTGATGGAATTGGTCCAAAAGATCATCTAGCTTAGGCATGGGATAATTTTTCTTAAGTATAATTTTGTTCAATGCCCTATAGTCAGTGCACATCTACCAAGTCCCACTCTTATTAGGCATGATTATAATGGGTTATTGACACAGGGAGGTACTTGGTTGAATAATACCTTGCTTTAATAGTTATCTCAACTAGTTCTTCACCTTGTATTCTTCAATAATGGATTTCTTGTACAAACCAATGTTTGGTAATGGAGAGTCTAACAACAACTGGATCTCATGCTCCACTTCCTTCTTAGGTGGTAGCTATTTACGCCCTTGGAACACACCCTTGTACTCCAGTAGAAAAAAAAATAGTTGTTGTTTCTCTTCCTTAGCACACCCCACTAGAGATGAATTAGCTTTCATTAACTCTTTCATATACTATTTTTCTCTTTAAAATAAAAAATAACCTCTTACCAGAATTCATTTTTAACAACGCTAGTGAAAATTATATGTAATAATGTAAATAAAGGAAAAATAAGACCATGGGTAAGGGACACATATTCTAAGTTTAATTTTAGGCAAGGATATCCTAGTGGACATCATTATATGTGTGTTTTTCCTAAGGAAAATTGGCAAAGACATTAAAAGGAAAAAAATTATTTTTGGCACATTTATTTATGAAAATAAGGGAAATTAGGAGAAAAGTAAGGACAAAGGTCACAAGTTGCATGTGAAGAGGAAAATGAAGGAAAATAATGGGAAATGAAGAAAATAGAGGACTCATTAATAAAAAGTATTTTGAGGATCAATTGGTAACCTTTTGTCAGTTCAAGTTTGGAGCTTTTTCATTATTCTCTCTCTCACTCACTCTTGGAGACAGAGTTTTCTTGGAGCACTGTAGGTTTGGACCAAGGAAGGAAAAGCAAGCAAAGGGACAGGAAGGAAAGCAAGGATCAAGGAGGGAAAAGCACGATCAAGAAACTTCAACAAGAATACTATCTAGTAACCTTTTTCATGTGTGATTTTCTAGCTAGTTTGGGCATGCATGGCTTTGCATGTTGGTGTATGGTTATCTTGTTGTCAGTGGCATGGTTTTGTCAGTTTATGATAGTGGTTTATCGCCTACTCTTGCCTTTTTCTAGATTCCATGGTAGGTTGGGATTTTTATCTTGGTTTTGACCTTTGGTTTGTCAAATGGATTTCAGAATCCAAGGTAGAGGTGGTCTCAAGTTTCATTCCCAAAGGCCTAGGAATTCCTTCACTGGCTTTGGCGAGATACACGGTAAAGCGTAAGGGAGAAGTATAGGTTTAAGGCCTATTAATCCTGGTTTGGATTATGGTAAATCCTAAGATACTAGTCTCTATTTAGGTCCTAGTGATCCAGGATTGGATTGTGGTAAAGTGTGAGAGACAAGGAGATGGAAAATTCCTCAAGGATAGTGATGGATTTTGGATGGCATTCCAAGTTTGGTTCAATTGTGATCGAAGCACCAAGTTTGGTGTGTTCATGGATTGGTGAGGGTGGAGGTGGTTTAACCCCTGGATTCCCTTGGTTTTTCTTGGATTGGTTTTTCTGTGAGATCCCACATTCATGCTTGGAATATGGCATGGTGGTGATTGGTTAAAAGAGAGATCTGGCTTAGCCATGTTTATGGTCAGGCGGTAAGTGGAAGTCCCAAACCTCATCAGATTTTCCTATGATTAATAAAATCTAATTTATCTTACTTTTTCACTTGTTTATATGTGGATTTAATGGTTGTCATATCTCTGATATCTATATGGTTTTATGCTGCTTATAAGAAGGGTTATATGAGTAGTGCATGTCATGGTCATTTCATGTATTTACTTGTAATTGTTAAATGGATGGATACAAGACCTAATTTATGTTATAGCACTTCAATGAGAAAGGAGGTGATCCTTCTGTCTATGTTTCATAAGTTCTTTCAATCACTGTGCTTTGTCTTGTATTTAAGAGTTGTAGGTTGCATTGATGCTAACTATTTGGCAGAATGTCAGTCCCTGTTGGGGATGCTCAGGCCTAATCCTGAGGTTGGTTTTTATTTATTAGTATTTTCGTCATGTCTTTGATGGATTTTGGAGTTTGTAACAAGTTTTGGGAAGAGGCTGAGATTCTGGGCTAGAAAAGTCGCTCAAATCCCAACGATGATGGCATAGGTGTACTGACAAGAGTCCATGGACACTGGCACATAGGCCTGTGAGAGCGACTCTGGGTTTCTGGACACTATAATGCCTATAGCATGAGAGCCACCAGGCATTAAAAGCATTAAAAAATTAGTGGGACTCAGGGATATGATGTTTGAGTGGCTAACATGTCTCTTGAGGGTGTTGTTGCTGATGTGGAGGGGTTTGGTTGATTTGTTCCGTCGATTCCATTTCCTTAAGGTCACTGTTGACGGTGTTGGACCCACCAACATTCAAGGGATCAACTCGGTATGAAGTCCCAGCTAGACTTCACACCATTTGGTGTGGGATTCCCATCTGGTATGATGGCCCAATTCCCATTGTCTTAAGGAGTTGCCTCAACTCTTACTTGTCAACACATGAGAGTGGTCTGCTTTGTCTTTGAGAAGTGAGATTTTGTGTGCCTAGTGATTGCTAGTGTTACATTTGTCAGTGGTTCTTTCACTATAGAGGGACAAGGTCAGAGTGAGTCCCAAGTCGGTTGGGAGGAAGCTCCAACTCTGTTAGGAAGAAACAACACAGTAGGACGTGCACAGCTTCTAGAGGAGCAGTCCACATGGATGCAGTCATCACAACAAACAAGGGAAGATAACATGTACAACACTCAGCGGATGAGTCCACACAAGTGCAACGGTTGTCACAAAAAGTTTATGTGAAATATTTTTCTCATGTCTGGGGAGGTAGCCACCATGGGTGAGACAATGTTAACAACATATACAACACATTTTCATTAACAAATTATGTATTACAAGAACTGAAATAAGTTGAAGTGTTCAACACAAGTTAAAGCAACATGAATTACAAGTGTTAATCATTAGTCTTACAACAATTACAATACATGTGTGAAAACGTGCTGGCCTGTTAGCAAGCTTCTAAATTAAGCGAAAGTTCCAAGACACATCGTTACACCATACATCACTAACCCTGTGTGCGAGGTGTTGGAGCCACTACTTACTCCTCAATGAAAATATTACAGACCCTCTTGGCTATGTGACAGGAGTTGATGTAAAAAGTCCTTTGCATGAACAAATGAGGGGGTATTTATAGCCAAGGGTGAAACTGACCCTTGTGGTTGTTCGACTACCTTCATGATTGTTTGACTTCAATGAATTTTTGTCTTTAGCTGACTCTTTGTACAATAAGTGAGTCCCTTGGACTTCCACGTTACATTACATTGATTAACAACATGGCCCACAATAGAGATGTGGAAGACATGACTCAAGACATGACTCAACATGAAAATGCTGGTACATTCATGTTGTTGCTGGAGTGCATATCGAGCTGCAGTCTTGCTGAGTGATGGATGTCTTCATGGTGTGTCACAGCTTCACCTCCGCATGGCAAGGTGCATGAAGTCTTCGATGGTCGTTGGTTCACTTGATGTTTCTTTGGCATGGTGCTCCTTGCTTGTATGTTGGAAGGCTTGACAGGCTCATTTGTTTGTGAAAGGTGCATGTTTTTCCGTTTGCCCATTCGTCTGTGAACACATCTTTGCATCATCATTCATTCACGAGGACATCTCTTCACATGCATCGTTCGTTCATCTATTGGTGAAACTATCTTTTTGCATGTGATCCCTTCATTCATCCCATTCATCAACATGCCATGTTTAATGGTGTACCTATACCTGCAGCCGCTTATGATGAGACGCCATCAAATCCAAAAACCTCCTAGTCTATCATGAAACATGATCATTTCGGATGCAGGTGACAGGGAGAGGAAACAAGGTTGTGAGGCGGGATGATGGATCCGGGTACTACTGATGAAAGCTGCGAAATAGTCACTAGGAGATGAAGATGGGAAATATGGATTGACAGTGACTGTCTGTGAGGTCTAGCTCATCTGGAAGGAAAAACTACACAAATTTTGGGAGGGATAGTCTAGGCTGTGGGAAGGCAAGGCAAAAAAAATCTGCGCATTTTTCAGAACAAGTGGGTAGGAGGGGCTTGACAATAAAATTTACACAATTTCTTGGAGGAACAGGCTGGGCTGCATAGAGGATCAACAGGAAAGATTTGTACAGTTTTTGGGAGGAACTAGTTGGGAGCCTGGCAGCCAAAACTACACAATTCTTGGAGTGAACTGCCAGATGGTTGCTAGATCACTGGCAGTAGAAACTGTACAATTCTTGAGGGGAAGTAGTAGTCAACTACTAGGAGCTTGGCAACAGAAACTACGCAATTCTTGGAGGGAAATGGTAGTCTGCTGGAGAGAGAAATTACACTGATGCTAGGAGGATGGCTTATTGGGTAGCTAAGGGCTTTCTCATGAAAACTGCACAATTTTCTGGATGAGAAGACAATCAATTGTTGGGAGGGATGGTTGGAAAAATTGTGCAATTTCCTAGGAGAGACACAGACAGGCACTGGGTGTCTGTCTGGCTTGTCTACGCAATTTCCTCAGTCAGCAAAGTAGGCAAGGTGAGAAGCCTCTACTTAATTTTTGAGGGGAGTCAGTCCCGGGGTGGCTATTGGGTCCAACTCTTCTAGCGGCCAGCATGAAGGTTAATTGAATTGCCTGCGAGCAGTGCACCTTGAAATGACTTTCTTAGTGTTTTTGTGCTATTCTGGGTGACATTCGATCAAGTCAACGATGGGGTGATGATCTGGCTGTTAAAGGGGCATCTGGTCGTTAGAACTTTAGAAAAATGACTTAGTATGTGAATGAGTGAAAGATGCACACGTGATCTTGCAAACATGCACCAACATGACTTGACGACGAGACAACCCAAACCATCCAGATACACATGCTCAACATGACTAACCGACGTGTGAGTGACAAGCGCGACACTTGAGATTGATTGTTGATCGACTGTGATGATGCTTATGCGACAGTGAATGTGACTATGTGTGTGGGTGTGACATATGCTTTCATAGTGAACACAATATGTACACATGAAGTGAAGACCTTGAGCGTGACAAAAACATGGTTGCAAGCATGACTTCGACATCAACATGCAAAAACCTAGATGAAATGAACAAGCAAGGTGGATGCAAAGACTCACATGGGCTCAGGGAGTGAACCCGAGTGTGTGCAGTCATCAAGTGAAACTCTCAAGGGAGGCTTCGCAATTGGGTGCAAGCCAAAATTTTGGAGGGTTATTGTAGCCACTACAATAGTCACCGAGGGGGTTGTTTCCCTTATAGTGGCGTCTCTCATCGCATGTTTACCTTGACTATATGGTTTCTTGGGTAGAATTGGGAGGAGGCGATGTTACACGATTAACTTCTTAGCCTAGTTGGAACTTACTAGTGAGATGTTTAACTTATCCTTATGCATGTAGATAATCAAGTATTTTTCATCCTTGATGAGGTAATACTATTTGTCTCTCCACGTGAATATTAAATCTCGAATGTCGAAACTAGGGACAAAACACCACTCCACATAAGTGAAGTGGAAATACATCCATCTCTACTTCATCAATACAATGACACTAATGGAAAGAAAATATTCACACTATTTCGTTACCTTTATCTTTTCCTCCTTATTGACCCACCTAATGGATATGGGATAGGATAGCCATGAGTCTCTATTCCTATTTTCTTAACCAAATTTGCTGCTATGAGATTTTCCTGTGATGCTGAGTTGAATAGATCATCAATCTTGGCCTTCCTAGCTTGTATATTTGTCTGGAACAGTCTAATAATTTCCTTCTTTTTTTCCTATTGCTAACGGCTAATCAAATTCACCTCCTATATTGATGTTAAAAAAATCTTCCCATCCTCAAAAAAGTTTCTTTTGACCTCATTATTGAAATTTGTGGCAATCATATTTTTCTTCTTAGCATATCTCTTTTCGTTCTTCACGTTGAGCTCTCGATGCAATTTCTAGCACTTCCGATCCATATGAACATCAATGTTAGAGTGGTTATAGTGGATGCTAGGATATTTACTATGTTATGGCTAATGTATTTTTCTCCTCCCCCCCTTCCCACTTCGTTTTCCCTTCCTTGGAAGCTTCCTAGTTTTCTTGCTACTTTGACTGACTTGATTTCCCTTTCATTTCGCCTATTTTTTCCAAATATTATGCCTATACACAAACCTCATCCACTATATTGGGATAAAAAGCATCACTTGATTTTGCAGATGGTAGTGCAAAACCTCTCGATACTGGAAGAGTAAGTATGTATTTTTTGGGGAGATTCCAATCACTAATTTCATCTTCCTAAATTTTATCGTGTACTCTTGTACACTTTGTCATAATCTCTACCTGAAGTAATACCAGGATTCATTGGTCCTCTACATACACAATATGGGTGAATTGGGACTTTATGAGAGTTTTGAAATCCTTCAAGATCATCTCCATCCTTAGGGTTCTTGTGTTGCTTTCCCACCAAGTCAGGACATGGTCCTCAAGGAAATGAAAATTTTTGTTCCTTCACTATGTGGTCAATACTAAAATAAACCTCTAATGTTTGAAACTAATGATTTTATTTCAAAGTGTCAATATCACTTTAATATGGCTTGATTTCAACCTTTCACTTCCATCTTCAACAATGATTATGAATGGTTCACAACACTCAAACTCGGTTGCTCATTTTATATCTCCTTCTTAGACTCCCTCTTTGGTTATTCCTAATCCCTCTACTCTTCTTCTAATATGACCTCTAAGTTGGAACCTCCATCTTCTCCATTTCCAAACTTGTTTGCTAGAGTAGTCACAAGGAGATTCATGTTACGACTATCATTTGTGACGTGTTATTCCATCCTTGAGAACCTATGGTTTGTCGAATCTAGAATAAAAACTTGTTGGAAGTATATCTTTAAAAATTAAAAATTTTGTTAGTGAGATTTTCACTTTTTGATACACAATTTGATATAAATTATACAATTTTATTCAATTGGATTGTGTAAAATATTTTCTTTATCTCCCTTTAAAAATATGCAGCTCTACTAAAGAGATGAATCCATGCTATTTATTTAGGTACAAAATAAGAACTTTTAATTAAAGGCCTTCTCAATTGTGTAATTTTTCATTGAAATCCAATTATTTTCCAATTATTTTTTTGATAAGATTTGTATATTTCCGATATTTATTACCCAAAAAGGTATACAACAAGAAATAGAATGGAAGTCCCTTATCAAGCAGAGCATTTTCCTAATGAAACATATGCCAAAAAATAGAATGTAAATATACCACCAAAAAATAAATTTTGGGTATGTGTCTATATATAACCACCCCAAAATTAGATTATGCTAAAAAAAATTGTGTGCAACTCACATTTTTTAAATATTTTTGTTAAACTAAATCATACCACATTTCATACCTATTTTTGTTAAACTAAATCATACCACATTTCATACCTCCAAACCCTTAGTATACATTTTTGTTGCACCAAACCATACCACATTTCATACCTCCAAACCCTTAGTATAAGGTTATCCCTCGCATAATGTTACGCTAAATGCTAACGGAGAAACTGCGTTGATCATGTATAGCTTTCAACACAGCAAAACTTCATTGCAGCCATATCCATCTAGAACTGCGTTGACTACATCTCTGGGTTAACGTGAAGGTCAAACGAAGTTCATATTTTTCTTTTAAAAAGTCTCACGTTTAACGAGTGTCTTTACTATTACTTCTAAAGGCTTTCAAAAGTATTGAGTCCCTTTGATATTATCCGGGAATAGGCTTTAGTTAACCTTTTTGAAAAAAATTCTCATTTTTAAGAGGATGGTCATTTTTTTCTTTTTTCCCTATTAGTTATTTTTAAAAAGAGCATTTTTGTATTAATGATTTTTTATCTAAAATATGTTTTTTATTTAAAAAGGAGTTTATTTAAATAAAATATTAGTTTTCCTAAGAAAGAGAAGTTTGTTATTCAAATGATTTTTATTTTTTATTTTCAAAAGGAAGATGATTTTGCATTGTTTAAATTGGCTATGGGCATTGTCATTTTGTAAAAGTTTATGTGAAAGTATTTTGTAGATCCATTTTCTTTGACATTGAGTAGCAGAGAAGTTATTACAAAGATGTTTTTGTTCTAGAAAATTGTTATGTCTGCAAGTACATTTTCCTATTATGCTATAGTCAACGAATCCTTGACAAATGAGAAATTACAGGAGGTTAATAAAGTCGAAGCAACAACGAGAGATGTATGAAGCTTTTTAGAAAGAATTAAAAGTGAAGAGGCAAAAGGATGCCTTTGCAATAAAATGCATAAAAGAATTTGTAGATGACAACATTCTACCCTCATTTCAGATGCCAAGAATGCCAAGGAGGTCTGGAATACCCTTGAGAGAGAAGTTTTGGTGTAAGGGGGGGCATTGAAAAGTTTGTTGAATCCCACTGTACTCAGCCACAAGTGCATGATGTCTGTGAGGAAATTGCAAAATAAGATAAAGCACACATAGATGATCGTGAGTCCCACTATGCACAACCACAAGTGGATGAAGATTTGTTGAATCTAGCAATAGAGCTTGATGATGACAATGAAGCTGCCATTGGGGCATTCAATGTTATAGGGAATCGAACAATTAATACTTTTGATGTAAAATTTGATGAAGATTTGTTGAGTAATAATTAATGGTTGCAGATGGTGCAAAAAGACATGATATTGACATGGTGTTATTCAGTGCAGCAAACCCACTTGATTATGAAAACCAAGTGGAGGGCAACTTGTTTGTAGCACCACATGTTAGGAAAGAACTGGAAGAGACAAAGACAAAGATAGACGCAGAGGAAAAGAAGGAAGCCCACTAAGAGAAAATAAAGGCAATGGCAGAGAAAAAAATTCAAAAAGAGAAAAATATCATTGCAGAGCAAAAGGAAAAAAACCAATGCGGTTTTTCATATTCTTTTACACTTACCATTGATTTTCAATGTGCAGGTAAACAAGATGATTATGAAGAAGAGTTAAAGTTCCTTGAAGCATGACTTGCAACACCATATCTAGATGAGGTCTACATAGAAGAGATATGAATGTTGAAGACAACATGCATGATGACACAACAATGAAATTTTCAAGTATTGGAGTTTTGAAGAGATAAAATTTTATTCTCCTTTTATGTTGCAACATATTGATGATCAAAAGTGGACTACAAAATATAATGTGGTAACAACCCAGATACAAGTCATTTTTTAAGAAGTCTAGGACACGTTTAGAAAACTTGGAATCATGGAAGAGCTACAACAGCAAATGAAGAAACTAGGATTTGAAGGATATAACAAGAAGAAAAAGATGAAACAATTTAGAAGCTACAAGATCTCAAAGAAGAGAAGAAGAAAAGTAAATGTAGTTGAAGTCAATTCTTTTTAATGTGTAAGCTTAGCTGAGACAAAGACCAACATACATATTAATTGAATTTTTACGTGGTTGTAATTAAGGGGGAGTGTTGGAGAATCTAATTCTAATTGCCTACTAGGTTTCAAAACCGTCCATCCAAGTGTTCTAGTTCAATTTGAGTTAATCCAGTTTAGTTCAGTCTCATTGTAGTCATTTCATTGATGTCTCTATTGTAATATTATTTAATTGATTCATAATATTGAGAAGTGCAACTCTCTACTCCACAATTTTCAGTTCTTGTCATGCTTTAGCAAAATTCTGTATTTTATTTCTTGGTTTAGGAAATTTGGTTTCAAAATTTTGTATTTGTTTATCACTAAAAGAAAAAATTCTACTTTGGATTTGGCAACATAGGACTCTGATATCAAATTTGGGAAATTTGGGAGGTGGGTGGTGGATACATGTAACAAAAGAGCATAAAAAGGAAACACAAAAGTTAAGAAAAAATAAAGGAAGTACCATTCGTAAAGGATAAAATCATCATATTTTTCTCAACTTCAATGGCATTATAGTTTCTCTGTGAAAATCTCAAACATACATTATTTGTCATGACAAAAAAAAAGTCTAATATGAAAAAAGATAACTAATCAGATTCATGTTTGAGTTGATTTCACACCAAAGAATCCACAAATATGTGACATATTCCACACCAAATAATCCACAAATTTGCGAACTAAAATTGCTGAGTTTCAAAATTTCCAATCAAGCTATTATTGAACTTAACAAACGGATATTTAATATTTACAAGTGATCCTTATAGAAGCTTATTGGGAGAAATATTAACAAACCATAAATGTCTACTTAATGTGTTATTGAAGAAGGTAAATGTAATGGTTTTTAACCACACCAAATAAGATACATCAATGGAAGAGAAAATATGAAGCCTATGCCAAAGTAATGTTAATTTTTCATAGCGCTAGATTGTTCTTTGGTTTGATAATTACATTTCTTTATTAAAACAATGAGTTCACTCCATAACATTATAACATTATTCAAATTTACATTATTATATTCAAATTTACATTATTATTCATCAATATATGTAACTATGTAGAAAGACCAATATCATCATCATCTATGCAGTGGAATATAAAGGAGCAATAGAAGAAAATCATGCACACAAAGAGATATCAGGATTGATCGGAGACCAAGGAAAAACCCATTATGGGGAAAATCTTTGGAAATTATTCTTCTTCTTACATCGTTATCAAATGATTAAACAAAAGAGAGTACAATGATCCATATATCTATCTATCCAACAAAACAACTAGAACATCCATAATATGACCTTAAACATGCTTGTACTCAAAGAACCTGATTCTGAAAACCGTAATGCATTATTAACGATTGTAGTTAATTATTGAATATGGATGTCACTGATCGAAATCTTCAGAACACTGATACTTAATATTTTGGTCTTAGACAAATGCAAAGATATTGTGTGTGAGCATCTAAGACTAATCTGGATACACTTCATGTCAATTTTGGTCCCTCTCAACTAGGGAGAATTCCACCTACTAATATCTATCCTGACATTCTGGTATCTTCAAGTGTCATCACGTATCATCAATGATAATATCCATCATGTAGTCTCTTGTCACCCACTTCAAATTACGTTTTCAGCTATCAAAAGAGTGCAAAAGAGAATCATGGTTTCTAGTCATCTTCCAAACCTCAAAATGACTCAAATTCTAAATCATACCCTCTCCATTGGAAAAGCCTCAAGGAAAGAAGGAATGTCAGAAGCCTAATATTGACCATTGCAATTGGAGGTCCCAACAGTCAGGTATATTGGAAATCAACGATCAAAAATCATAACTGCAAGCACATCGATGTATCGCATTTCAGAGGTGCGATATCGAAGGTCATAGTATGAGAGTTCAGTGGTCAGCACATTGCAACATCAAGTAGATTGGCACATCGATGATCGACGGATCACAATTATTGAACGCGTGAACCTTGGAAAAGTGTCGATAGTGTAGAATTGCAAGGGGACCCAAAAAAAAATTGTGAAGGATTTCATCGCAAAACTAAGGGGAAATAGGCCCTTTTCTCTCTCCTCCAGCAAGATGTGTGACAACTTCTAGTTGGTCCTGATAAGCTACACATGGCGACACAAGATTGGCATCGATAAGGACATGTGGTAGATGATGTTAGCATGATGCGGCTATACGGAAGGACATGAGTCATGTACTTTTCGCATTTTGAGGGGGCCTATTGTTGTTGGGAAAAGTATCCAATACGGAATGACCCTATCCCACTCTAAGGGTGATAGTACCTCAGCAAAAATCAAAGCAAAGCTATTTGAGATTACTTCTTTATGAGATGTAAAAGAGGGGAGAAAGAGATCCACTAACCGATGTCTTTCGCTAATGATTGATCCAATCTTCTCTCCTTGCTGCTTGCTCCCAACTCCTTGCTCTTTCACTGGCCCAGCTACACCAAGATCCTGCAAAATAACAAGAGAGGGAAACTACAAGAAGCATACATTCATAATTGATTCAAGGATTAGGATAAATCAAATACACAAGCATAACAATACACCATTGAAACACATGCATATAGAAGAACCTCAAATTCTTTATTAATGGAAGAAGTAAAGTTCAGGAAGTGATACAACCATAAGTGGCCCAATCCAGCATCACCTCCCAGCAGAAAGAAATCTCCTCTTCACCTCCTTCAAAGCAAATCACCCAATAGTTCTATACTCAAACCAACAACACTTCCTTACATTCACAAGATTCCAGCCCCTCTAGACCTCATGAGAGAGCTCTATATATAGGATTTTTGGAGAAAGGATGAGTCAGCTTGAGCTTGGCATGAAGCTGACTAGTGTCCTCTCTCACTTCAGTTATTCTTCAGTTCTTGAGTCCACTTGGAGGTTCTTGCTTCCACTTGGAGATCTAGACCCTCTTACTCATCACCAGTCGAATTCCCTGATCCAAGTGTCATTTTGGAAGCTTCCTGGGCATTGACACCTTGAGGAATGACTGTTCCACTTGTCCAAACTCGCCCAACGCAGGTAGCCTTCTTTGCAGTTGACATTCAGTGCAGGTACACAGTGGAGCAATTGACATTCAGCGCAGATGCTCAGTGGAGCAGTTGACATGATCCAGAATTAGCTTGTTTTTGAGTGTTTTCAGGTGGAGAACTGCTATTCAGTGCCGTGGTTTGCTGACCTTGTTCCTCTAGGGGTAGGAACAACATGTTTAGGGACTTTGGATCCCTTAGATTATGGACATTTCATGCTTCATGCTGTAAGGCACAAAAATGTCTATAACAGTTGCCCCCTAAAGTATGAGGCCGTTTATCGGGTGAAATGCTTTATCAGGAGGATCCGAAGTTCATTCAATCGTTGAGAGGTGACCTGTAATAAAATACAATACAATACATTATTTTTCATTCTGCTTTCATGATCTAGTTGAGGCGGGCATTCCCATGCTCAGCTTTATAAATTCATTTTGGTACATATAACAGATGATCGTCTGATGGTAGACTGATAATTCTCTGCTGAAATTATCATCCTTTGAGTAGGATGATCATCTGCTGCAATGATGTACATGTCAAATGTCTTTATATTTCTTGAATATATATCGCAGCCCGGATGGATGAAATTAGATCCGGGGTCTTCAAACTCGTTCGATCTTCACTCTAAGTACAAGTCAATCCATGTGAGAATTACGCTGAAGTCGAACATGGAAAGACATTGCTTGATTACCGGTCAATGATGTAAACCGTTAACAAGCGCGAGAGGAATCACCGATAATGATAATGACCCTCAAGGTACTGCAGTACAATTCACGTGGTGTGAATAAAGGACTTGGCGTCGAACACCACGCAAAATCTTCTGGTCGAAGGTCATTGATGTATACCTGTCGCCGGAAGTGAGAAACTTGGCATTGAGGCATGCAAGCTTCAAAGTACTGAGGGGGGGGTGTTCCTAGATCAACTTCTTGGATAATGAGCTGAAGTCGACAAGAAGTGATCCGTTAAAGGAGGGCCTTAATGAATCCCACATCAGTGACACAGAACGGAGCTAATGATTTTAATGGAGGTGAAAACAATCCGTGACATATGACTCAGGGTGGCGATCATGGGTGGATGAAGGATAATGTATGGAAGTGGATGGGACACGGTTGACTCTTTCTAAACAACATCTCTTGAACATATAACGACACTGATGCGATGGATCGGTAGCATTACCCCAAATGTGGATGGTTTGGCGAGACCATGGTGATGAGACCGGTGAATGAAACAACCCAACCCGATGTGATACGGAGGAAAGGTGTCATGTTCAAGAGCGACTTGCTACCACTAAAGCTTTGAGGTTCTCCCAATTTTCCCCAGTCATTTCTGACCAGTACCTCTTTATTTTTGTCAAGCTTGAGGAGGATAACATATGCTTGTTCTATAACCTGCCCTTCGGGCAAGCCCATCGCTATGTTTTAACGAGCCTAGCGATAGGGAAACTTGTTCTCGTCTAAAGACACGTTTGTCGCTATTTAATCATTTTAACGAGTCTAACGACAAGGAAAACTCGGTCCTTTTCATTTTTAGAGAGTCTGAAAAGATACAGAAAGTTAACTCCAAAATTCATTTTTCGTCATCTAATCCCTTAAGTCCGAAAAAGTATAAAACAATACAGAAGGGATGAGTTTTCGATAACTTTAACGAGCCGAATAAAACAAGCGCTCGACCTTTTTGTGCAATAATCCCTCAGGTCCAAAAAGATTAAAATCTAGAGGAGGGATAGCCCTTCTGGTCACTTTAACGAGCTGGAAGGCCAAAACTCGGCAAACTTTTCATATTTTACGAGTCAGTTGAAAAGAGCTTAAAGAAGACTCGTCTTTTGAGGAACGAGTGATAAACAGGGATAGCAGCAGATTCCAGGTACAGGTTGGAATTTTCCAATCACGGCAGTGTCACAAGGATGGCTAGGTGAAATCACTCTTCGTAGCTATTCCTCAAAATGGGTAAACAATCATATGGAGGTGAACGATCAGCCAAATGACGGTGGAGGTGGCAGGTGCAAACACGACCAAGGCTTTTTATGGCTGATAAATTTACGATCACTGAGGTTATTTACCGGAATAGGTTCATTTTTTATTTAAAAATGAGCTTAAACTCTGGGGGAAACGTTGCTCACTGCTTTTATTTATTTTTTAACGAGCATGAAGACCGCGTTAAAACTGCTTGGATCTTGCGTTTATTTTTTAACAAGCATGAACTTTATGATAAAACTGCTCGAAATACCAGTCATAAGATAAGAAATGTCTCCTGTGAGATCTGTATTTTTTAAGGAGTTTCATCTTCACTAAGCTTTACTCCATATCCTTTCTTTATGCAAGTTCGGAAATGACTAATCCAAAAAACAGATAAATAACCGCTCTTTTCTTGCGCTCCAAAAGGTTCGCATGCCCCCAGGTATAAAATATGATTTCAAGGCTGGCCCTACTTATCCATCAAAACATTTGTTTTAAAGGGTGAGGCTTGCCTCTTTCTGGTTACCCAAAGATTGTTTCGTTAATCTTTCAAACAAAACATTTCCTCGGCACTGTCTACCGAAATAGACAATGGTGAATGACTGTTGTCAAACACGTAACCTTGACAAAAGAATCCTATTCCAGAACAACCCCTCTTCCATCCACGGACGGGGTACAGACTAGTCATATTCTTTCGCGGAAATCCTATCTTATACCCAAAGTTTTCTCTGCCCTAAGCAGACCAGGATGCATACCCCCTGGGTTCCAGTCCCATCTTTCCGAATCACTCGCACTCATCGGGAAGAAGGACTGGGGGTGGAGACATTTCTTGATTGAATAGACCATTCAGGGTTGGTATGTGACTATTTTCGATGCGTGATCCCGGAAATGAAAGTTGGTCTACGAGCTTGACCATTCTTCCTTCGTGTGGAAAACACATTACTCTAAAGAGTGAGGAGACTATTGCTCCCATGCAATATATATAGTCTCGTCCAAGGAGTAGGTTATAATCCAAGGGTCCTTGAACGACCATCACGTTCATTTGAACGGTCTTCCCTTTCAATGTAACAGGCACATTGGGGAGGATCCCTAATGGTCGACTGGTTCCTTTATCGAAACCCGAGAGATTTCTTATCTCAGGCAAAAGCGCCGGGGAACCCAGTGCTTTCCAAGCAACAGAGGAAACGATACTCACAGATGCCCCTTCATCAACGATAGCACCAGCCATTACCATTCTGTAAATTTGGACTATGATTCTGAATGGTATATTGGCTGGCAACCGGGGTCTGCCTAGTTGATTCCAATCAAAGGACACAACCAGGTTGCTTGGTGGCAGGACCGAATACACGGCCGGATATGACCCTGACGATGTTCCTTCCTGCGATAAAGGAATGGGTGCATTGCCCTGATGCTCATCAGAGTCTGTGTTGATGAAAAGAAGATGGATGGTGTCATCCTTATTCTCTTCAGTGAGGGTGTCATTTGAAGATGAATCTTCAGTGACGGTGTCATTGGAGGATGAAACCTCTGAAGGAAGAACTGGGTCAACTGCCGTTTCGACCTTTGGACTTTCGTCCGGTCTGGATTAAGTAGGTTCATTCTCAATGACTGACACTTCAGCTAACCACTTGAGCGGGCCAGCTGTATTCTCAACCAACGAAGGACTTGGCACGAGTTTTTTGTACCCAGGAGGAAGTCTCAACGGTGAAACCGGACGATCTTCCAAAACTCTCTTCGCTTCGTCTAAGAAGGGACAACGGTGGATGGCGTGATCGCCTCCACACAGTCTGTAGGGGGATCTTTCTCCCCCTCTTTTTCTTGAACCTTCACTTTCGCTGGTTGACGGTAAGCAATCAACATGGCTATCAGAGGTTGATGCTCCCGAATTGTGCAAACGAGGGGACCAATCCCTTAGTATCCGGGGAATACAGGGACAATCTCTATGGAAGTGGTCTCCTCTACATATGACACATGGCGATTTAGGCCCGGTCTGTGCTGTGTGTGGATTTTTGTCAGATGTCTTTTGCTTGCCCCCAGTCGCCTTAGGCTCCTTCTTCTTCTTCTCTCTCTTCTTCTTCTCCTTCTTCTCCATGGGAGCTTGGATTTTGCCGGCTCTACCTTGCGAAGACGAGGGATTGGAGGAAGAGTTATAGGAAGTAGAAGGCTGGTGGGCAGCTCTAGACTGATCTAACTGTTGACTCGACTGTTCAGGAACCATGGTGTTCTGAACTACATTGGTTGAGAATAGCCAAATTGGCAGGCCAATTGTCAGTCCTAGAAGCGACAATGTGGCCATGTGGGGCGCACCAACTTCTCCCCAAGAGGAGAAAGGACTAGGATTTCCATCATGTGGAACTCCTTGGTTGGGGCGTTCCATGTTCTCAACCTACAGATCAACGCAGGAATAGGAGGTGATTATGTTCCGTTTAAAATAAATTTTATAACGATGCTTTAGACACAACTTGCTTTTTCACTTTTTAAGAGTCGAGAAAAAGCTAAAGATGACTCTAGTCTCCTTCGATGTTTTAACGAGCCCGAAGTGACAAATTCTCGGATGGACTTTTTCAGTTATAGAGTTTGAAAAAGGCCAAAAGAAACTACTCTGGAGTTTTAGGCAGAGGGTGTGCCAAACTTTTCGCAAAACCACAGAATACGTTTTACGGTACGAGTGGTCGATCATCGTGAATGTTGTGTTCACTGCATTGCGACCAGTAGGGCGACCAACATGGCTTCCTATGGATAAAGGCTTTGTTCCTATAGGGGTCTCCCAATATATACGCGACAGTACGTGGGAGCACAAGTCCGTATTGATACTTATCGCTTCACCGTGGAGGAATCACCCAACCACTCAACGCTAAGATATCACGTTTAACGATGCCGGAACACGTCTCTAGCTTAGACCTCTATGTGTCTGTGTTATGTTTCAAAGCGTTGTTATGTAAATTCAATTTATTTTAAGGTTGATCTTGTTTAGCAGTTTGCCTTTATGGATCACCACGAGATGTATAATACAACTTCCTAAATGCAGTCTAAGATGATAAGCAAGCTTTTCAATCTTTCAACTTTGAAAATCTTAACTACTGAGGGAAAAGAAAGACATCATCTTTTCACACAGATCATAGAGCACACACTAATGCACTTTTCCCTAAATCAACATGCAAGCTGTCAAAATGCACATGCACAATGCAGGTATTTCTTTTCTCTTTCTTAATGTTGATGTACTACAAAAAGAAAGTTGTTGTATAATTTCGAATTCAATTTCAAGTGAAAGCAAACAAGCTTGTCCAAAATCAAAAGACACCTTAAGCTTTACTTGTTTCGACACTAGAAATATATAAATTCAAACCATATGACGAAAGCAAAAGCTCAATCAGCTATGAACATCAAACAAACTAATTCTTAAGATCAAAACGACACTTATCACAGGTCTAGATCTAAGAGGCCACAGCAAGACTAGTTCACTTTTCGTTATGGGAAACTGCAAATGATATAAGAAATACACAAAGAACAAGTACAGTTTCTTTATACAACCGAGGCGGAATAGTGGCAAGGAAAGTTGGTTTCAGATAGGTACATTGACTGATAACAGGCTGCAAAAACAAGGATGAAAACAGGGCAATAAACAGCAGGGAACCCCAGTAGCACAAGGCAAAACTGGTTCAGCGCAAGTGGTACACTGTCAGTTTGACATTCAGCGCAGGTAGCCCCTTCGGGACCTGCGATGAAATGCAGACTGCCTTCACAGTGCCTGCAATGAAGAGATAAACTTTCGTTTTTCTCAGATTCCGGGTTACAGATTGCTCAAAAATTCACAGTTTTTGGCCAAATCAGAAGATATCAATCAAGTCACACTAAAGGATGAAAAGGAGGATGAAACGCTATCACTGAGATCTGTTCAGAGTCCTTGTGGATCAGCTCTTCAAATCATAAACATGCCCAGAAACTGAGCTAGAGTAGTTGCCCTCTACTTTGCATTTGAAAGACCCAAATGCAGTTCGATTCGGTACTCCCTGTGTTTATGAAATGAATAGCAAAAAACACAAACAACCAACAAGATACGATCCCCAGCAGAGTCGCCAATTTGTTGTTGGGAAAAGTATCCAATACGGAATGACCCTATCCCACTCTAAGGGTGATAGTACCTCAGCAACAATCAAAGCAAAGCTATTTGAGATTACTTCTTTATGAGATCTAAAAGAGGGGAGAAAGAGATCCACTAACCGATGTCTTCCGCTAATGATTGATCCAATCTTCTCTCCTTGCTGCTTGCTCCCAGCTCCTTGCTCTTTCACTGGCCCAGCTACACCAAGATCCTGCAAAATAACAAGAGAGGGAAACTACAAGAAGCATACATTCATAATTGATTCAAGGATTACGATAAATCAAATACATAAGCATAACAATACACCATTGAAACACATGCATATAGAAGAACCTCAAATGCTTTATTAAAGGAAGAAGTAAAGTTCAGGAAGTGATACAACCATAAGAGGCCCAATCCGGCATCACCTCCCAGCAGAAAGAAATCTCCTCTTCACCTCCTTCAAAGAAAATCACCCAATAGTCCTATACTCAAACCAACAGCACTTCCTTACATTCACAAGATTCCAGCCCCTCTAGACCTCATGAGAGAGCTCTATATATAGGAGTTTTGGAGAAAGGATGAGTCAGCTTGAGCTTGGCATGAAGCTGACTAGTGTCCTCTCTCACTTCAGTTATTCTTCAGTTCTTGAGTCCACTTGGAGGTTCTTGCTTCCACTTGGAGATCTAGACCCTCTTACTCATCACCAGTCGAATTCCCTGATCCAAGTGTCATTTTGGAAGCTTCCTGGGCATTGACACCTTGAGGAATGATTGTGCCACTTGTCCAAACTCGCCCAGTGCAGGTAGCCTTCTTTGCAGTTGACATTCAGCGCAGGTACACAGTGGAGCAGTTGACATTCAATGCAGATGCTCAGTGGAGCAGTTGACATGATCCAGAATTAGCTTGTTTTTGAGTGTTTTCAGGTGGAGAACTGCTATTCAGTGCTGTGGTTTGCTGACCTTGTTCCTCTAGGGGTAGGAACAACATGTTTAGGGACTTTGGATCCCTTAGATTATGGACATTTCATGCTTCATGCTGTAAGGCACAAAAATGTCTATAACACCTATGGGGGCATATCTAGGTGACACGTGTCAGCACTCAGGAAGTGCCACATGGTAGTGATGATGTCACATCGACAATCACATATAAGTGGTTGATGGATATCGACACTTTACATCAATGGACACTTGGAAAACACTGATAAAGGGGCTCCGATACAGGGTTGACTTATAGTTGCAAGAAGAGTCAAAGAACCAAAGGCATGGGGTTGTGGCTAAGTGCAAAGGGCTATCAATGACTATATAAATGAGCATGTCGCAACTCCAAAAGTAAAACCTTGATCAGAAATCGTCGATAAGGGAGCTCCAATATATTGGGCTAGCGCATTGTTGCTAAAGAAACTCAAAGGAAAGGGTTGCTAAGCTATTAACAAAGGAAAAAAAAACCCTAGAACATAAACAAAAGGCCCTAGTACCTTAAGGCTAAGTACTCGGTCACGAGCCTCAACCTTATGGAGGAAATGCTGGAAGGGGCTAAACATAAGGGGACCAAAGGATCCCAGAACTCGCTCGTTTTGTGATATTTTTATGTATAAAGTGCCAATAATGAGAATCTATGATATAGAATTACAACAATGTTAGTAGGTGTATCAGGCACCAAGAGTGTTACACAAGGATTTTAGAGGGATGGATGGGTTGGAAACTTCGATTCCTGAGTAGCACATGGGCCATCACCACTGATCGCTCCCGGCTCTAGAAAATGGTAAATTCATTCAGTTCAGGTGGAAAGCGACAGGGAGATCAACCAAGTAACAAAAAGAGGCACATTGTGGCAGATATGTGGCTTGATTGGAGGTCATCACAAGAAGTGGTATGGAGATATTTAGCCAGAATCATCATACAGTTTTTCCCATGACTTTGTTTTTTTGTTGTTTTCTAATTCTGTCATGCTCTATTTTAAAGAAAGGAATCATTCCATTGCAATGATTTGGGATACAGAGTGCTAACACATCAAGACAAGTAGTCCAAGAGAGAAGTGGAGCCCAGGCTAAGATATTTTTGCAACTCCTTTCAAAGTTTCCCCTCTGCTAATAAATATAGGGTAGAAACAATTAAGAAATGTTCCTGAATTCTACAAGAAAGAGGCTCAAATTTCGTGGTTCCACATCGGTTCTACTTGCCTATTCATGAGAGATTTGAGTTATAAGTGTTGAATGTGTATGGACTACTGATTTGGAATGATCTTGGAGGATTAATGAAACTACTCTGTTGATTCCTATCAGATCAATAAGAAATATGTTTTTCTCTTTGAATTTCACTTCAAGTATGTTTTTCTTCTCCTAAAACTACGTAAATAAGTTGTATGTTTCACTCTCTCATGGTTATATTTATGCTGCTGAGGAATACTAGTCCCTATTTTAATTAAAGATTTATATGAGTTATTTGAGAGCTTACAGTACCTTTATGATCACATATTTACTTATACTATTTAGTGATAAGTGTGTCCATGAGGTATAGAGTGTCAGATCTTAATTTGTGTTCCACATTTTCTACCAATTCACCTCCTTATTCTTTCATACTTATGTTGGAGCTTGATGCTTAGGATTTTGTGTTGTATCCAACCCTCTGCATCGAATTCTCTTCTTTCTTTCCTACTCTTCATGTTATTACAATGCCAATATTAAGGTTGTCTATTGTTGTGTGTTGTACACCAGAATCAATCATTTCTCTTTCAGATTAACTAAATCTACCCCTTATGTATTCGGATCCATGTATTTGCTTGATTCTACCTTAATGAAAAATTATTGAACCAAGCCCTCTTAATTACCTTTTTCATACTAAGTGACAATTGGAGTATAGTAGAAAGCCCTATTCATAATATTCAAAAGCACTCCTCTCTTAAGATGTCCTAGGCACTGGTATACAATCAGCCCAGAGGATGTCTCTAGGAGGTTTCTATATTGCCAGAAGAACTTGTGCAATAGGTGATAGAAAATCTACAACATAGTCATCATTCCATGACCATCTCAAGTGTCTTTTCGGATTGATGGGGCCTAACATAGGTTCGGATTTAATTAGCCAAATAAATCCCTATACTACTAGCCCTTTCAGCAACAGCCCATGGAGCGCGGACTAAGGCCTAACCCAAAGTAATATGGGGGGGTGCTGGAACTAAGTTTCTGTTATGAAACCAGCTCAAGAAAAGATAGATCAACGCCTTAGAATTCAGCCTCTTCGAGGGGGCAACCTCCTTTACATTATATAAATGAACAATTATTTGATGATACAAATGAAAAGACCTCCTTTCTATATATAGGAGTCTAATGGGTTATAACATAATCAGAGCCGACATAACAATAATAATGTAAGGGCACAATAATAACAATAGTGGGCTTCTATGTGGCACAATAGTAACAATATGGGCACTACATGGGTACATCAATATAATAAGTGGGTTATACTAACAACAATAGAGGGTTACACTAGTAGTATAGGGGCCTAACATGCCCCTCTCCTTCAAAAAGCGTTGTCCTCAACGTTTGAGTAGTTCTTGATGCTTATGTATAAAATTCTTGTCCTCCCATGTGGAATATTCAGCGGGTAAGTTCTTCCACTTGATGAAATACTCTGAAATTGATCGATTTCGTAGTTGTCGAGTTCTTGTTTCTGTGATTGCTCCAGGTTCCAATATGATTTTTCCTTCCTCTTCAATTTCTGACAATATTGCTTGAATTGGGATCTTTTGCAACTTTTGAATAAGTGGCCATACTTCTTCGTCCTTCTTCCATTCATCCCTTGCTTCGTTTATCCAATTTGGTTGGATAATATAAATAGCAAAAACCAATGCTTCCACATCCTCATCCTTGAAGAGTATTCTCATTCGGTAAGGTCGTCATTTTTTAAGTGCATGTAGTATTGCCAACATTTCCTTCTCATAAATAGCTTGCTTGAGATGTAGCAGTAAAAATACCCAATCACCTAAATCAAAACATTTTTCACTACGATGTTGATCTACCTGTTGTTTCATTTGAGTTTGCACCGAAGTGGCATTATCCTTTAAAAGTTGGAGAACTTGCTGTTGATGCTCGATGTGATCTTTCTCTGCTTGAACCTTTTTCTTCTTGATATGTCCTTCTATCTTTTGAGGAGTGGTAATTTATTCCCATCCTTTACAAGATATGGTCGGATTCATTTCTTGATGCTCAATGTGATCTTTCACTTCTTGAACATTTTTCTTCTTGATGTGTCCTTCTATCTTGATAGTTTGAGGAGTGGTAATTTTGTCCATTGAATTACAAGATATGGTTGGATTCATTTCTTCTTTCTCGATGTGATCTTTCACTACTTGCACCTATTTCTTCTTGATATGTCCTTCTATCTTGAGAGTTTGAGGAGTGGTAATTCTTCCCAATGCTTTACAAGATATGATCTAATTCATTTCTTCTTTCTCTGGGGTGGTGTCCTGGCGTATATCCTCCTCTTTTGATGTTTCTTGATCCTTTTCTTCCTCCTCTTCATATTCTATGTAAAATAATTTCTTCTCAGCACACCTATGACCTTTAGTGCATTTGCTATCACAATTGTAACAAAGCCCTTTTTCTCTTTTTTCTTCCAATTGTTGTGGTGTAACCCTTGTAGGTTGTGGAAGGCTGGGAGAAACAACACTTCCATATTTATAGTTGTGAGGGGTATGCTTCCTGGTTTCCATAATTTTTCTTTCCATTATGTCACAAATCCCTTTTACTCTTTCCAATTGTTGTGGTGTTGCTCTAAAGAAGGTGTTGCTCTTTGTATCCTCATAATGTGCTATCATTTCCTCCGTGAAAATTGACCACGTAACAAGTTTTTTACAAGAACAAAACCCTTCATACCATAAAAATTGATCTGGTTCTAAATATGAAGATGCAATACATACCTTTTGTAACAATTGTACACCATGTAGATCAAAATATTGCTCCATTTGAAGTATCCAATTTACCGGATCCTTGCCATCAAACTTCCTCATCTTGCTTTTTCTTGATTTTAGGAGCTCGACCTTGAAACGATTGTAACTCTGTACTTTTCAATCACCTAGTTCTGAATTTGTGACCTGTCGTAGCCCTCTCTGTCCTCTTTCCAATGCCACAAGTCTGACCCAAATTGGATTCTCCAAGGAAGAGTTATGTGAAATCTCCCACAGTGACTTGATTATAGACTAGTTTAGTAGAGCAAACTTGTACGACGTGCCACGAATCAATGTTTCGACCTTTGGATCCGAAAATCTCCCACAAGAAACTATAGTCTGTCCTCGTTCTGTACCTTCTTACGAAACTTCAATCTGATCCCCAAAGAGAAAGTTATGACGATTTTCCCCAGGTCACCTGTTTTAAGTGTAATTCAGGAGTCTTCAAAAAGACCAACTTCCTCAGATCATATCTCCGAAAATATCATGCGAAAAGCTCTGACATTTGGACCCAAGGTTCAGTGCGATTTCTTCTCAAATGGGTTTTTTTTTTCGAATTCTGAAACGTCACAGAAAAAAGGTTATAGCGCAAATTCCACGATGACCTGTTTGGAGCAACGAAACCCTAGAATCCAAAGCTCTGATACCAAATGTTATGAAACCAGCTCAAGAAAAGATAGAAAAGATAGATCAACGCCTTATAATTCAGCCTCTTCGAGGAGGCAACCTCCTTTACATTATATAAATGAACAATTCTTTGATGATACAAATGAAAAGACCTCCTTTCTATATATAGGAGTCTAAGGGGTTATAACATAATCAGAGCCGACATAACAATAATAATGTAAGGGCACAATAATAACAATCGTGGGCTTCTATGTGGCACAATAGTAACAATATGGGCACTACATGGGCACATCAATATAATAAGTGGGTTATACTAACAACAATAGGGGGTTACACTAGTAGTATAGGGGCCTAACAGTTTCCACACCCTTGAGATGATTGAGGGATCGATTTAGTGCAACTGTGAATACCTTCGTGCAGGTTACTTCGTGAATTGCCCTGACCTACAAGGCCTTCACGATATGTTATAATCACCTTTGCACAACCCTAACTAGTGGCTGAGGTGCTTTCGTGCTACTAAGGCATCGATCTGCAATATTCCCCCAAGTTACACCACAGATCTTGCTTATCTCCTTATAATTATTAGTTAACTTCACATAAGCATATACTTTATCTTATGTTCACTTAATGAACACAATCATATATGTTCGTGCATCATATAAACAATAGAAATTTAATTTATACCCAATACATTCAATACAGAAAATAATAATTAAATACACACGAATGGTATAAACTTCTCTTTATTAATGCTTCGATCAGTTATAGACTCAACTTGCCTCTACACACTCAGCTGTAGAGCCTTCTCCTACTCTACATCCCATGACTCGACTCTACACTTAGATAAGACTCAATTCTTCATCCTTCTCTTACTTCGGTGATTTGCAACTTAGAGCCTCGCTCTATTTATACAATCCCATGGTCCGCGAATCATGGGTAGATCTATAAAGCCAACATTACATTTACAAAAATGAGGGCGGACAACCCTATGACTCATTTACAAGTTCGTGCTCTGTGCCCATAAAACGACGAGTCTTTACATTATATTTAGTCAAAATCTGGGCTTTAAGACCCAAAACTTCCCTTGGGGAATCTCATGCCCAACAACCCCCCAGCACAAACATTGTAACTTTCCCTCAAGTCACTATGTCGATGCGGAAATCTTCGTGCAGATATTGCCCAATTCTGCCCGAACTACTGCAAGATTGGAAACACGCTGAACAACTACCTGTTGTACCTTCTGCACATGTTGTTCAGAGATTGTTGTAGCTGAACTACTTCCATGCATCTGATTATAGTCCCGCGCCTCCTTTCTGCTGCCTGGAGCGCTAGGACTGTTCTTCGGTCGACTAGTTAGATAGTCGGGCCACCTGTGTATGTCTTCAACCAACTATTATTCACTTTTATTGGGAAAGGTTCTCCATTTAACTTTACCAATTGCACTTCACGTTCGTCTGTGACCTCCTTAACAACATACGGTCCCAACCAATGCATTCTGAATTCTCCCTGGAATTTATCAAACTTACTATCATACAGTAACACCAAATCTTTCACCTTGAAGGTGTGCAACTTAATATGTCGACCGTGCGAGGCCTTCTCGCGCTGCTTTTGTACATGTTGGTGAAAGCCAGCAAAAATTGTTCTTCCTCGAGTTCCTCCAACTCTGCGAGCCTCTCCTCCACTGCTCTACGATCCGTCATACCTGTGAGCATTGATATGAATAAACTAGGCATGATGTATTCCATCGACATTACAGCTTCCACTCCATAGACCAGTTGTAAAGGTGTCTGCCTTGTTAGTTTCTTGCATGTCATCATATAAGCCCATAATACTACAAGTACGTGCATGTCCCAATCACTTCGCTGCACATTGCATACTTTGGTCAGCACAATCTCTAGTACTTTGTTAAATGCTTCTACTATCCCGTTAGCTTGTGGGTGATACGGTGTGCTTTTCTGATGATACACCTGAAACTCTTCTGTCAGCATGCTGATCATCTCATTCAAGAAATGTGTACCATGGTCATTCATCAAGATCTTTAGACATCCAAATCGTCTCAATACGTGATCAAACAAAAACTTTGCGATCTTCATGGCCATGCAATCTTTTGCTGGTTGCGCTTCTGCCCAATGAGTTAGGTATTCTGTTGGAGTGATAATATATCTCGTGCCCATTTTTCCTTGAGACTTGATAGGTCCTACGAAGTTGATCTCCCACTTTTCAAAGCGTTGCAGTGTCATTTTCGGATTCAAAGGCATCTCGTCCCTCTGCGATGGTTTACTTGTTCTTTGACATACATTACAGGCCTTGCAATGTCCTTTTGAATCATGATGAAGGGTTGGCCACCACAATCCTGCGCGGAGAATCTTCTACGCCATTGTTCTCCCTACATAATGTCCTCCCGCAGCGCCCCCATGAGCGTCCATGAGGATATTGCTTCGCTCAACTTCAGGTACATACCTTAATAGTATCTCATCATTCCCCTTCTTATATAGGTTCCCCATAATAACAGAGAAATCTGTCGTGTGCACCACTAGTTCCTTCTTCTATTGGACAAAGTACTCTTTCAGTGCAGTTCCAATCATGAGAAAGTGGATTATAGCTTCAAAATTTAGATCCGCTATGCGTACAATAAAGAGTTGTACATCAGGTAATCCTTCCTCTAGACTAGTAGGTTCCTCTCCTGTATCAATGTGTGACATGTGATATGGTCCTACGCTCAATCGTCGAGGTTTCACAACAACTTCAAAATCATATTCTTGGAACAATAAAAGCCATCTACATATGCGACCCCCCAACACAGGCTTATTGACCAAGTATTTCAGCATGGAATGATCTGTATACATTTTGAAGTGTCCCCCTAGAAAGTAGTGCTGATATTTCTGGAGCACATGCCAGTCCTTCGCGTTCAGTAATGGAATAATTCTTTTATGCTTTAGATAATCTGTGACTTACGAATGTTATAGGGTGATCCAAGCCTTCTCCACCCTCCTGTGTTAATACTACCCTCAACGCTATACTCGACGCGTCAACATGGAAATGAAACTCTTCCTCCCAGTTCAGGAAGACCAGAATTGGCACAGTGACCATCTTTTCCTTCAATACATCCAAACTTTTCTCACAGTCATCGTTCCAGCAGAATGTGACATCTTCTTTCAACAACTTTTCCATCGGTGCGGTGATCTGGGCATAGCTTTTGATGAACCTCTTGTAGTACCCCATATGTCCGAAAGTAGTGTGCAGCCGTTTCACACTTCACGATGCTTCCAAATTTAGAATCACTACAATCTTCACGGGATCTACCATCAGTCCTTGTCTGCAAGCCACATGTCCCAACAAGTTCCCAAAAGGAATGAGGAATGTACACTTCTTGACGTTAAGCACAATTTGGAATCTTCGGTTGGTATCCAGCATCAAGTGTAGGCTTTCTACATGGTGCTTGACCAGCCCAAATACAGTCAAATCATTAAAATAAACCTCCAAGAACTTGTGAATATATTCCTTGAATGTTGCAATAACCACGCGCGAAAAGATGACCGGTGCGTTTTTCAACCCAAATGGCATGACAGTGTATTGAAAGCAACCCCACTCAGTTGTGAAGGTTGTCTTGCTCCTATCTTCTGGCATGATTTTGATCTGGTGGTATCCTGAGAACTTGTTAGTGAAAGAATATGCTTCCTTCCCACCGACATTGTCCAACACCACATCTATGAACGAAGTTGGGAATGGATCATGCACACAAGAATCATTCGATTTTCTAAGATCCACACATATTTTTATCTCATCCTTTTGATTCTTTTCCTACACCACCATTGGACTTACCCAATCAGATTCTTCCACCGGCTCAATGGTTTGTGTTGCGAGCATTTGGTCTAGTTCTATGTGGACCTTCTCCTTGTATTTTAGATTTAAACAGTAAGGCCTCTGCTTAACTGGCTTCGAGTTGGGTTTGAACATGATCCTCATAATTCCTAAATCTCCGATGATCCCCTTTAACTCTGTAAACTTGGTTGGGAATAAGTCCTAGTACTCGTGGAGTAACTTAACAACCTTATCCACCATTGCATCGTCCCAGTTGTCACCGAGCATTGCAAACTTAGGTTTGGCCTTCGTACAAATTTTCACCTGCTTCTTTTTTACTCGCGCAGTTATGTCAAGGTTCTCGATCTGTGGTCCTTGAACCTCGCAATGGCCTTCTATTTCGGGAATGTTAATTTTCCACAGATCTTTTTCTTTTTCTTCAGTAATTACATTATAACATGCTAGCGTGCAGCTTAGCTGAGTAGCCCATTCAGGCTAAATTGATTCTACCGGCTCCTGTGGTATCCTAAAGATAGCTTCTTTTACCTCTTGTAGCACTTCATCAATTCTGTCCCACCATCTATCCTCAAAACTGAAGCTAATCATGAACCCTTCGTGTAGGATATCCCATTCACTTGTCCCATGGAGGAGCTCCATCTCTATATACCAATTCATGGGTATAACATCTAGGGTATGACAGAACAGGCGCACCCACTCAAGTTGTGGCTTTTCTCCATAAACCTTTGTCCACTTTGCGAGGTGTGCGTGTGGATCATCTCGTCCATCATACTTGTATCTTAGTTGCATCTTAGGCTTCCTAAACTGTTTGTTCATCATCCTTCTACATTTACGCCAGTCCTCAAAGCTTCCTCTATGTGTACCCCACCACCTTGCAAGCACAGTGCACAGTACCAAATTCAAGGCCTAGAAATGTTGCTTTTCTGGCACCTCCCTTTCAAATCTGTCGAAGAAGGCATCTACCTCACCTAACCCATCATAAGTAGGTAGATCTCTCACCTCTGTTGATATGCAGTGCAACGATATTGCCATCATATTACAGTTCAGCATGGTTACCTCATGTAACTAGTTCTGCCATCACTTTATAACCTCATCAGAATCTGATGTACAAGATCTTTCGCTCTCCCATGAGATCCATCCGTCCATGATAGGATTTACCAATCTTTCTCTCATGCAGTTATTTTGTAGATGCAATCCAAATCATCATCACTTTCATAGTTATGCATCGGCTCTATATAGCGCGATGCTTCAGTAGGGTCCAAGGGTATAACTATGCACAGAGACTTCTCAAAAATCATGTTGCACTTCTTCAGATTAATCACCCCATTTATGTCAGTGGCCCAATAAATTCCTAAGAGCACGGGGTCGAAATTTTCGTCATCAACAATCCCTATCACTTCAAATTCTACTAATGTGCTCGCTCCCTTAATATCCATGGTGATTCCCTACAATAATCCCATAGGTATTACCTTCTGCTGGTTCCCCATTCATAGCTGAATAGGACACCATTTCAGTGTAGGCCTCCCCATGCACTCCCACGTCTGCTTCGGCAAAACGTTCGCATCCAATCCTAAATCCAAAATTCCTTGGTCCATCTCATATTCTCCAATATGCGTGGTTAACCTCATTTCTCTTCCCTTCCTTGTCGTATGCTTTCCAATCTTCTGGACTATGTGTGATTGTCTTGGCATGATTAGAGCACATCTATTAATGAGTTCTTGTAGTCCCCTTACAACCTTACTATTGCGTAGTAGCTTCGTGCATGTTTCGAGGAATGTCATAAGCATAGATGGGTCCATTTCTAGCTCTGGTCTATCTTTGCTTCCTAAAGTGGAGGCATCAACGAAGCTCTTCTTAGCTTCCATTAAGGTTTCCTTAGTGCGCTCCAAATCAAACTCTTCTTCTTTCATCGGAGCCTTGCGAACCCAAGTACGATCTTCGGGTTGTTTGCCTTTGTCATCTCCCATCGCGATTCTACTTCGGAGCACAATGTTAACATTTGGATCTTCCTCGCACAACTCAAACCTCATCATTTGCAAGTTCTGAGTCGGGAGAGGTGGTAGCGCTCCCTTGTCGCGTATCCTAGTTATCAGCGTAGGACAATATTTTGTCTCCTGATCAAACAAGGTACAATACAGACATGATGGGCACGTTGGGCTTGTCTAATCATGGGAATAATGTCCTAGCCCTATACAATTGTAGCATATCAGCTGTCTGCGGCCTCTTCTAGGTCCTCCTCCACCTCGACCTCATCCGCACACTTGAAATCTTATTCGTGCCACTCCTGCATTCGGGTCTAGGGGCCGCGATTCAGCTTGAACTCTATAGGTGGGAGTTATATCCATCATTAACTCATAGCTTCTACAAGTGCACTCATCGTGTCCTACTGACCTACAAAAATTACATAATAATTGTTGTGAATTTTGTGGATACTTCCGTAACAAATGGTAGTTATCCGTAACGTGTTTCCCTCTTATTTGACAAATCATGCACCACAAAGTAGGCATCGCGTTGGGTATTGCTTGTGCCTCCGGTCTTAGTAGCATTGGTCCTCCTCCTGCGATGTAATTCATGAACACTGGGCAGTGGTTCTTATCATGACCCTGACCCTCGCATTTTACGCACCACACCTCTTCGCGCACTTCTGGTTGAGGTGTTCTATCATGTTTCAGACTCTGCATCTCAAGGCATAAGCTTTTCAACTGCGTGTGGATCTGCTGAACTCCCAAGTTAGGATCCTGCATTGGGGTCTCATGCAGTCTCATCACAATCTCCAAGGCTTTTGTCGGAGTTGTTAACCTCTGCTATGACAACGCATTCCTTAAATGCGGCGTTAGTGATGCTACAAACCATTCTTGGTGCTTTCCATCCATCAAAGTCATATTAGCTTCGAAAATTGTGCACTTCAGCTTCTGATCCAACTCCCAAGGAGTCTTGCTTGATAGCATTGCGATCTATTTGAATCCAATGATTAACTGCACCTCTCACTTCGGCTTGATAAATTCCTTATATAGCGTAATTTAGATATCTGCGATTCTGACATTCAGATTGTCATTAGAATGCTTAATATACCAGGTTAGCGTGCGGTCCTGCAGGGCGCTAACCAATGTCACTTTCTTCATATTGTCCTCTGTAACTCCATGTGCTTCCCATACATCTCTTATCACGAACCAACACTAGTTTGGATCCTCATTTCCTACTCCCTTAAACACAGGCCACTTTATTGTGCTTGCCATATTGACTTGCGGTGGTGGTGGAGGTGGTACCGGTGAAGATGGAGCTAAAGGCGGTGAAGCTAGTGGTGGTGTGGGTGGGGGTGGTATCCGCGGAATCCTTTGCCTTATTAGATGGATCGCACTTTGCGGAGAGACCTTCACGAGCTCTTCCTCATCCCCTCGCAGAGGTGAAATCAAAGGGCTATTCTCTGGTCCCTTACTTTCTTCGTTTCTGTAGGTTTTTCCACTTCACATAGCTCTGAACATCAAGGTAATTGCATAACCCTATTTTCACACAATAGCATTTTAATCCAAGTATTCAGATACTTTACATACTTACCTCGCAGTCATTTGAGAAAGTGTCGCTCTGCCTTGCTAAAGCTGATTGAAGTGTCTACCGCGAACTTAGTAATGAATCCTTCTATAATCTTATCGAGCCAGTGATCAACAACGCACATGATCTTATCCTCTAATGCTTCCAATCTGCACACCAACTCTAGGGTCCACACAATAGGATTGTCAAGTTTCCACCTTCCTTGGCTATCTGGTAGTTTTGTGATCCACTCATACAGCTCAGTAGGGAAAAATGCAAAGAAGATTTTGTGGATCTCTACGTACAAGTAGCAGTCTAACCACTCTTCTTTTGTCAGTTGCAGATTCTTGTTCTCCTGCACCACAAACTCGTTAATTCTCCTATCCAACCAATCTTCAATTTCCTTCTTAGTTGGATTCCAATTATACGACATCAGACATCTCTATGCAGATTTGGGTCTCAAGAACGAAACCGTTTGCTGGCTTGATGGGGCGTGACCTAGGTTCAAAGTTATTTAGGCAAACAAATCCCTACACTACTGGCCCTTTCAGCAATAGCTCGCGGAACGTAGACTGAGGTCTCATCTAAAGCAGTATGGGGGGATGCTGGAACCATGTTTCTGCACCCTTGAGATGTCTGAGGGTCGATTTAGTCCAACTATGAATACCTTCGCACATGTTACTTCATGCACTACGCTGACTTACAAGACCTTCACGGTCTGTTATAATCGCCTTCGCACAATCCTAACCAGGGGATGAGGTGTTTTTTCACTGCTAAGGCAGTGATCTATGCTATTTCCCCAAGTTACATCATGGATATTACTTATCTCCTTATAATTGTTAGTTAACTTTGCGTAAACCGATACTTTATCTTATATTAACTTAATCAACACAATCATATATGTTCATGCATCATATAAATAGCAAAAATGTAATTTATACCTAATACATTCAATGCATAAAGCAATAATTAAATACACATGAATGATATAAACTTCTCCTTATTAATGCTTTGATCGGTTATAGACTTAACCTACCTTGCGCACTCAGCTGCAGACTACTCGGACTTTGCGCACTTAGCTACACAGCCTTCTCCTACTCTACGACCCAAGACTTGACTCTACACTTAGATAAGACTCAATTCTTCATCCTTCTCTTACTTCAGTGATTTACAACTTATAACCTCGCTCTATTTATACAACCCTATGACTCATTCAAAATTTTGTGCTCCGCACCCACAAAACACAGAGTCTTTACATTGTATTTAGTCAAAATCTAGGTTTTAAGGTCCAAAAGTTCCCTTGGGGGATCCCGCGCCCAACATCTCTCATGATCATAAATCATCAATGTACATCTCGATCTATCCCTTGCTTATTCCTTCTTATGTCTTTCTTGTTTCTACTAGTATGTTGAAAATTCTCGAATCTAAGAGAAGAAGAATTTGTTGCTGGACGGAGCTTAAGCTACCACACTCTATTCATCAGGCTACTGCTGAGAATATATGCTAGTGGGTTACTACTCTGAATATCATCATCATTCATCATGGGATAGCATATCATCAAGGAACACATCTCAAACTATAACCATATTAGGAAGCACATCCCGACCCAAAATCTCATGGGGGAGCTACATATATACAACCCCAAATGGAGAAATATGATATCTAAAAACACAAGGGAGAAAATTGCCACCCTAGGATCACATCAGGGAGCTCAATATCAACCTGAAACTGCATAGAGTTATCTCAACCCTTCCTATTTTCTACTGATCTTCCCATCGATTACCCTGAATAGTCATGTGGTAGAACACATGCATCATAATGAACATGGGTTTTACACCCCAATTAAACTCTCAACTTGCTAGCCAAATGAGGAGCAATATTCCTGACAAGCCCTACTTGTGGATATGATGCCAACTCGGGTATACTATACAAAGACCAGATAGGGGAGCAACATTCTCTGACTTATGAATATATGGAAGCAACATCTATAACCCTATGGATAACATATAGGGATCATACCCTATTGTGAAAAGTTCCATCAACCCCAAGAGTCGTCTATCCCAATCCCTCAACCTGGGAGCTTAGACATCGAGGAAGAGTTCTCTCAGTGTCCTCGATCACTACTCCTCTTATCATACTCAAATGTGTTATCTTCTTGTCTCAATAGTAGTTTTTTCCTGTTCATATAGGACACCAAATCAAATATCATGTTAGATAATAAATAATCATATAAATCACAAAATGATACCATAATCATCCAACCTCTCATGGAGTTGTCAATCACAAGTCTAACCTTGTCTTGAACAACTATATCATTTCAAAATATGGGAGTATGTTAGTCCCAGATATATCTATATATATATATATATATATATATATATATATATATATATATATATATATATATATATATATATATATATATATATATATATATATATATATATCTATATATATATATACATACATACATATACATCTGATCAGGACTTGAATATGACATGGATACATTATGATGATAGAGAATATTCTATATACATATATCTATATATATATATATATATATTTTTTGTCATCATAATGTATCCATGTCATATTCAAATCCTGATCAGATGTATCTCTAAGGAGCTCCAACATCCTGCCTCACAGCTAGCCATGCTAGCAACTTCATACTCAATCTCGATCGAGTGTAAGACTATGGACCTTTCATCAATAATAACATGGAACATCTCATATTAAGGCATCACTCATATGTGCTCTATTAACAACGTGACATATCATAGGAGAAATATCTCAGTCTAAAAAATAGATCTCATGCAAACATTTCAAAGGATGTTCAGTGGCAACTCTATGTGAATGAATCAAATCAATCATGAATTTTAAGGTTCTATGCATATCATGTATATGGAAATATGTTCAAAATGGAACATCAATGCTTCAATCAACTATTGGTTTCCAAGTCAAGTTTAACATCTTCTAATTCAATCGGAGTATCCAAGTATTTGCATTTCATTGTTGAAAAACATTTTTCAATAGCATTGCAATATAGAATTTATTTCAAAAATTCCATAAATCAATTCAAATTGCCATGATAAATCATTTCGAGTTTTAGAATCCATCTCCCTCTTACTTAGATCATCATAGGCTCATCACCTATCAAAAATAGACTATCAGTGCGTAAATCCAAAACCATAATAAAAATCAAAGCCATACCTTGGAACTCATCATCTTGACTTCATCATATAACTGCCAAATATCGACATATGTAGATCGGGGAGCTTGCTTCATGCAATGCTCTCTACAAGCATAATTCCTTATTAAGGCAACATAATCAACCTTACATAAATCAATGTTACACCATCACATCCATAATGTCAGTTCATCATAGTTTAGAAGTCAGATCAAAACTATTATCGAAGTAATCAATATCATAATATCAATACTTTCAACCAGGTGACAGGTAGAGATCATATCAATTCTTAACTTCATTTATTATCATCCCAACAAGTTTGCATCTATCATGCAATATCAATCCAAAACTTCATCAATACAAGTCATTTATGTCACTAGATTCAAATTCATACACCAAGGATAAGTCATGTGGGTTCAATCTTCATACTGAATCACAACTATCAATACCTCAACCATTGTGCTAGGAATAAGGAGGCCAATAGAAAAACAATTTTTCTAAATACTAACATAAGTCATTGAATGTTACTTTGCCCACATAGCATTAATATCAAGGCAAATAAATAATTGTCAAATCACATCATTAGTCATTAGGTCGAGTCTAAATTTGTTATCGTAGAGAGATCGATAGTCCAAAACATATCCAAATCATCAATTCAAAGTTCTAATTCATTTTCAAGCATCATGTCAAAGCTCTAAACATAGCTCATCTATATGAATAAGCCAAATCATGCCAAATTCTTGTAACACAAGCCTCAAACATAATGACATATCTATGTGTATGTCTTGGTCACCTACAAACATAAGTTCAATATTCATGTTCATATTATGGAAAATTTTCAAGATTTTCTCGCTTTTAGATCTTACGGTTATCAACAACACATCTATAGTACTAACATATTTAAGGTGAACATCATATTTCATGCACAATACTTCATTTTTCTGTGATCAACAATTTAACCCAACAGCTTTAGAAAATAGTTCACAGTAGCAGAATATGTTAGAGATGCATTGATTCATAGCTCAAACATATTCAAAAAACTTCAAATGATGGTCAACTATAGTAAGAACCCTAGACACTGCCTTCAGGTTAGCATGGGAGCACCTTTATCTTCCTAAACACTATCTTGGCCTTAGAATTATGCATCCACAAATGAAATCTCCCACTTATGTGCTTGTGTCCAAAATAGAAACCCTAATTTTGTGTGAGATTTAGATCTTTGACTTGCTACAGTTGAATATTGTTAGATGCACATAAATGATACAGTACAAATTGAAAATATTAATATGAGTAAGAATATTAAGATTAGATTCTCCCTCTGACTCAGAACCTACTTCATTCATCTTCATTCATGTGACCAACGTGTCGCTACTAGTGTGATGAAACAATAGATCTGTTAGATCCTGAACACATATTTATCATGGTCATAAACATCATGTAATCAATATTTCATCAAGGGTTAGACTTGAAATATTATGGAAGCAAACATATGTGACATCATATCTCAAAGATTATGAATGCAATAATGCTTACTATCAAGACAATCCATCAAGTTAGGGCATTCAGTTTTACCATATGCCATCAAGACATGACCACAAGTAGTAAGAGATCTACAATATCAATATCATAGTTGTACCTCTAAGATCAAGGTTACCATGCTTATCATGAACAATAAGATCAAGTTAGGTCATTCAATAAAACTTTAACAAAAAGACAAGAGTGTCAATCTCTTTTTCCATTTGCTTTCATCATGCTCATCACAAGCATTATCAATAATATCATGTATAAGAATTAATGAGCTAACTTCTATGTGAAATCCATCACATCTTATGTACGACACGTATCAAGAGTATTATCTACTAGAGTCAAGGTGGTAGCCTTCCTTATAGGATCAAGATATCTAATAGATAGATGTTAGCCAAACATCAAGTATCAACATTAGTTAGCCTCATAGAATTCAATAAGATCAAAATGTTCAACATCTGGTGCATCATTTCATCATAGGAAACATAGATCCAAGTCACTTTCATATGCATGAGTGAGCCATTAAAGAAGGAGACATTCTCATATACCTTAGGGCTTACCTAGACATCAATGTTACTACTGAAATACATCATATCATGCATACCTTATGGTATTCAAATACTTGTTTACCTTCACATTAGATATAGGCAACTTGTGTCACCTGTTCATATAGTACCTCTTTACCTTTTCTAGTTCTAGCCATCATTCCTGCATTTCAAATGATCCAAGCATCACATCTAATCAAGGAGGTTAGAAATATCCATATACTTAAATACATATGTAAGAAGTATAAGAAATAAACATAACAATCAGATCATAAGTCTAAACAAAAGTAAGAGGCATCATAAGTCAAGAGATACTTATCTTTAATGAGAGGTGATTCTCTCCCTCTTGAACCAAACTTCAAGAGCCATTAATGTCCATTGTCCACACAACAATGTTGCCATCAATAACCCAACTAGACCTGCTGAGTATTATCCCATCTATGGCTTCATCAAATATTTCACAAGTGCTTGAGTATATTCACATTGACCATACTAGGTTTCATATCTCATATCATTTCTATAAACCAAGGTTTCTCTCAAACCCTAATCCTAATAATCAAGTTTCCTAGGTTTTTATTCACACATAGAATTATTTGAGGTCTCCACCATCCTTTTCTGCCTTACATTAAAGGTGTCATCATCAAGGTGATCTCCATGGATTTTCTTCAACCCAAATCTGAAACCATGTTAATTTTTCATAGGGATAGATTGTTCTATGGTTTGATAATTGCATTTCTTCATTAAAACATTGAGTTCACCTCATAACATTATAAAATTATCCAGATTTAGATTATTATTCATCAGCATATGAAACTATATAGAAATAACAATATCATCATCGTCTATGCAACAGAATATAAATGAATAATAGAAAAAAACATGCACGTGTAGAGACACCAAGATTGGTCAGAGACCAAGGAAAAACCCACTACGGGGAAAACCCTTGGAAATTATTCTTCTTCTTCGATATTCATCAAATGATTTAGTAAAAGACAGTACAATTATCCATATCTTTATCTATGCGACAAAATAAATAGAACATCCATCATATGACCTTAAACATGCTCGTACTTAAGGACCCTAATTCTGAGGAATCTAATGCACTATAACTGAGTGTAGTCAACTATTGAATATGGTGGTCACTAAGAGAAATATTTGGAATACTGATACTTAATATCTTGGTCCAAGACGCATGCAAAGATATTGTGTGCGAGCATTTAAGATTGATTTGGACGCTCTCTGGAAAATTGGATGGGTGTGTTTTGGATAGATCTGGTCGCTCTCAGGAGAACTTGATGAGAGCATCTGCGATAGATCTGGATGCTCTCTGGAGAACTGGATGCATGTGTCGATGGTCTAATTGCATTGTGGAAATCTTAGCCTCCCAGACACTCTCTTAGGCACTTGTGGAAGTGTCCAAGACTTCCCGAGTTTTCCATTGACCATACTGTGCCAGTTTCTAGCAATAAAAAATGGTAGTTACGTGTGAGCATTTGTTTGGTATAAAATTTGGATGAAAATTAGAGTTTCATTTACTATCAATCTGGGTAAGTAAACTTTGAGTATCATCCAATATATATGCACTTAGAGACAAACTAAACTAATCTAGGTGAAGAAATGTCGAAGCTTCCTTACAGGAGATCTTTCATTGGGATCTCCAACACCTATTTAGTCATTTAACAAAATGAAATATAAATATATTGTGACAAGTGTAAGAAATATTAAAGCTCCCTTACAGGAGACTATTCATTAATATTTCTAATCATCTTAATCAACAAACTATTTAAACGAATGAAATCAAACATTAAGTAACAAATCAGAGTAATTGAAAGAAACATTAATACTCTCTTACGAAAGGTCATTCATCAATATTTCAAACATATGAACCTAATGAAATTTACAAACAAACATAAAATGAAAGCTTACCAAAAAAAAGTGTACTTACTAGACAATGGGGGCCCTTCCAAGGATTCAAAAGCACATCAAAAGAGAAGTCAAATGTAGAAGATCAAAGAAGCTCCATTTTATTTATCTTCAATTGCAATTTTCAATTACAAGTTCTACATCCCAAGAGGTTCTAAAATCTCCATTACAATGATTCCAAATTCTAACTTCTCACTACAACTTATTACATCCTAAGGTTCTAAATTCTAACTTCTCAATTCTAAATTCTAAATTCCAAAGTTACAAATGAAGGAGATAACATTCATATTTATACAAAAGTTATGATAACAAACTCATAAATGTGGATCCACTATTCCCTCTTTAAATCCACATACCTCTCAACCAATGGTTACACATAACCCTATCCTCCATGAGGTTCATGATCTTATCCATGAGGTACATGATCTGCTCAAATTCGAATTTGAACATAGAGTGCCACATAAGGGTGCCTTAGAAGCTTCTTTTGTACCTACACATGTCAACAAACTCATTCTAATTGTTAGGTATAAGTATATGGATATTATTTTCTAAAGTTTAACCACAAATTCTCTTAAAAATACTAAGAATTAATAATATTTTGGAAAACACAATGGTAACCCATTTAATTTTGAAAGTGAAGCTAATGTGATGACATGGTGAACGGAATAGAGGTGAGAAAATGTGTGAATGGAGTGAAAGTGGATGTATTTTAAGCATAATTATTAGGCCCAACATACCCCCAAACTGAAGGTATTGCATGTCCTCATGCAATCTATTACATTACTTTTTGATACTTGAGCTTTGGCTTAAACTTTGCATGATATCGTTTAATTAACTTTTGCAAAGTGTTTTTGATGAATTGCAACTTGGTTGGTTCTTGTGTTTCAACCATATTTGGTTTGTTGCCTTCAATTTTAATGTATGAACTTTGCATAATGATAATTTGATTTTTATTGCAAAGTATTTTTGTTGGAATGCATCATGGTTGGTTCTTATGTAACAACCATGATTCTGTTGCATCCAATTAGATTTTAAGTATTTTTTACAAAGCCATTTATATGAGCATGTAATAGTCAATATATTTTGAAGGTATGTGGGTTTTAGAATGTGATATATGAATATGGAAAAATATGAATGTGACAAAGTATGAATGTAAATGTATCGCCCCCCCAAACTGATGGTTTTGGCAATTTTAAGAAATGAGGAAAGGAAGTTTTTTCCAAAAATTATCATTCTAGATTTCAAGGAATTAAATGGTTAAAAGTTAGAAAATATCATACCACAAGTTACCCTTTCAAAAATGGATGAGATTTGTGCATGTGTGGCTACAAAATTCTGATCATAGTCTTCTTCATTTGGCTGTGCAAATGGTGGATGAAGTCGAAAAAGTGAATCTTTTATTGTGTTCAATCTCCTGCTAAATCTGATGTTGGATCTTCTGCTGAATGTTCAACATCTGCTACTGAATGCAGCTGAAAATGTATAAGGCTTGGAAGGTATACAAAATTCAGAATTTACACTTCCCCCTCAACCTTATTTATTGACTTGTCCTTAAGTCATTTACATTAAAAACGGAAAAGTAATGAAAGTAAATCTGCTTCCTCTGCTACAAAATAATAGGTCTTCAAGTCTTCAATGCTCATTGGCATAATTCTTGTCATGTGAATAAATGTTTCGGTGTAGAACATAACAAGAATTTGTTAACTTAGTGGTCATTAATGGATTCCACTAGTCAACACGAGAGCTCCCATCTTTGATGTGGATGAGAGTCAAGATGCCCAGAACACATCTTTCTAAGTATGAATGAATTTGTTGTTGTCGAATACTTAGAAGATCCAATGAACAAGGGAAATTGGTGTATTCCCTTTGTTTATTAGCATGATAGCTTGCCCTTAAGGCATGCAATATTCAAGGTGTTTTAAAAAAAAATATTTAGAATCAAGGACTATGGACTCCATGGTGTATGGAAGCAAGGTGTTATTTGCAAGGGTAGGAAAAAGGAAACTTACAATGAATATGTAAAGTGGAACAAAAACCTTGTAGATGAGCTTCGTTGGTTTTATTGATGTAGTGAAGTGTATGTGGGTGATGGGAAATGGATAATGACTCTTGCTGGGAAAAAGTGAAATATGGCATGCAAGATCTCAAAAATAACTAATCTGCTCATTAATTCTTGAATTTCTACTACAATAGCTTAGTTTGACCAGCGTTGACCAGCCACCTATAGACTTTGAATTCAAAAGTAGATAGGTATTTCACCATCCTTGGACATTTAGGAACAAAACCCAGATATTCGAATTTGCTAATCTGTCATGCAACATGTCAAACCATTAAGCTATTACAGGAAGTTGCAAGAACTTGTATTTTATGGAAATTTCATTTATTTTCATGGGCTTTTTCTTTAGAATTTCTCATGAAATTAGTGTTTTTAAGACCAATTGTGTGCACTATTAGTTTCCTTAATCATCAGTTGATCATCCAAAATCTACAAAAAAAAACTTGGCATAAAGAACATAAGTATGTTCAAAAAGAAATGGCCAATTCCTTAATGATTATTATGCGAAAATTAATGCCAAATGAAACTGTTTAAGCAGGTAATTTTAGTTTAGTTCCTCATGTTGATAACAACCCATTTTTAATAAATGCCCCTGAAATACAAATTACTTACTTGTGTTAAATGGTTCATGGAATGTGCATGGCAAAAATCTTGGCATTAGATTTTTGTTGTGTCGTGTAGATTAGTACGTTACATAAAAGCATGCAACAAGAATACAAGCATATCTTTTAATGCCATCTATAATTTTCTGAATGTTCTATAAATGAATCCTCCTAATTTGGTTCCAAATGAATTTTGTTCCGTATTATTATCCCTGAAGTCACTAATTTTCTTATCTCTTTCCATTCCTTGTTTATTTAGATTATAATTTAGAATTTTAATTGTTTACAACAGTATGACAAAAAAAATCATATTTCAAACCATAGCATTAACAAGTTTGTTCCAGCTCTTCCCAGCTATACTATTTGAATTTGAACCAAGGGGAGTAGTTACTTATGTTGATTGCGTTAATGCATGACAAATTATTTAGTGTTGTGCTTCCTTTAAAGGTTCCCACATCCTGATCCCTTTTTGTGAACGATGTATTATTCTCCTCTATAAGAACATCTAAATGCATTTGATAAATTGCTGAGACCATGAAATTAAAATTCCCATGAGCATGCCAACATTTCCACTTAACACACCTGGATCATTATTGTGATCATAGAACATTTCACTGGAGTCGATAGAAAATCTATGTTGATTCCCCAAGGCAGAATGAAGTTGATAGAAAAGTGGAAAAAATGAAGTGGGTAATGTTTGTTGCCACCTGTTTCATGCTAGGCAATTCCTTACTATACTGTCTACAAACCCTCGAATCAATGGAACGGATCTCGGCTTACATAAGTCTTGCATTACAACATGAGGAATGTACATAATTTAATCAAATTAGACTACCATTTAGAAAGAAATAATATTCTTTGTCCAACGCCAAATACGATGGGCCAATCGTGAAGCCTCGGCGATTTCTCTTCCCATATCTTTGTAACTTGGCATGTAGTTTCTCTTCCCATATCTTGAATCCATTTAGACTTATAGCAAGGGATTTGATGGCCATAGAAGTCTCCTTTACTACCAGCAAAACATGTAATTGTATGTGCATTAATTTTAAAAACCATTTTTTCTTCACGAAGTCCCAAAACAAGGTCCCAAAGAACCGTGATTTCCTTTCAAACCATTAGGAATCCAAGCAAACGATTTTTGGGTTATGTAACTCATTTCGTTCTGGAGAAAACTGATGTCTTCATTTTTCTAGATTTGTTTTGGTTTGATTACAAAACATGTTTCAAAATGATGTGTCAAAATTGTTGCGTCTTCTGTTCGAGTTTCCAATTAGAAAGGATGTCGAAATCATACGCAGCTCAAGGGCCAAGTTGCATGCTTTTAGAATAGTTTATTACCGTAGTTGTACATTCAGCACTGATCTAGATTTTGAGCCTTTGGAACTAAGAAACCTGATCTATAATGTGCGGCATCTGACCCAACTAATGCATTGAACAGAGTTACAGATTCCTTTGTTTTCGGTCTTTCCTTTGGGATTTCTTGTTATATTGTGTCCTCGATAATGGCACCAAAATATTTGGTCTAAAATGTGGATGTAAATTATAATTTCATTTACTATCAATCTGGGTAAGTAAACTTCGAGGATCATCCAATATATATGGAGTTAGAGACAAACTAAACTAAGATAGGTGAAGAAATGCCAAAGCTCCCTTAGAGGAGGTCTTTCATTGGGATCTCCAACACCTATTAAGTCGTTTAACAAAATGAAATCTAAATCCATTGTGACAAGTGTAAGAAATATTAAAGCTCCCTTACATGAGACTTTTCATTAATATTTCTAATCATCTTAATCAACAAACTATTTAAACAAATGAAATCAAGCATTAAATAACAAATTAGATTCATTGAAAGAAACATTAATACTTTCTTACTAAAGGTCATTCGTTAATATTTTAAACATGTGAACCTAATGAATTTACATACAAATATAAAATGAAAGCTTACCAAAACAAAAGTGTACTTGCTAGACAATGGGGGCCCTTCCATGGATTCACAAGCACATCAAAAGAGAAGTCAAATGTAGAAGATCAAAGAAGCTCCATTTTATCTATCTGCAATTGCAATTTACAATTACAAGTTCTACATCCCAAGAGGTTCTAAAATCTCCATTACAATGATTCCAAATTCTAACTTCTCAACACAACTTATGAGATCCTAAGGTTCTAAATTCTAACTTCTCAATTCTAAATTCTGAATTCCAAAGTTACAAATGAAGGAGATAACACTCCTATTTATACAAAAGTTATGATAAGAAACTCATAATGTGGATCCACTATTCCCTCTTCAAATCCACATATCTCTCAACCAATGGTGACACATAACCCAATCCTCCATGCTCTTCTCCATGAGGTTCATGATCTTATCCATGAGGTCCATGATCTCCTCAAATTCGAATTTGAACATAGAATGCCACATAAGGGTGCCTTAGAAGCTCCTTTTGTACCTACACATGTCAACAAACTCATTCTAATTGTTAAGTATAAGTATATGGATATTATTTTCTAAAGTTTAACCACAAATTCTCTTAAAAATACTAAGGATTAATAATATTTTGGAAAACACAATGGTAACCCATTTAATGATGAAAGTGAAGCTATTGTGATGACATGGTGGTGGAATAGATGTGAGAAAATGTGTTAATGGAGTGAAAGTGGATGTATTTTAAGGATAATTCTTAGGCCCAAAATACAAGACTCAGAAAACCTAGACAGTACAAGCTTTGACCTTGTAGTTTCAGACCTTTTGTGTGAGGTTTCCTCTCTCAGACCTATGCGAACCAGAAAATAGATGAGAGAAGAGAGTGCTTCATAGTTTTGTCCAAATGAGCTTGAGGTCTCTTCTATATATAGGCTTTCATGAGGGCCCACTTGATGTTGAGGCTGATCTGGCCAATTGTACATGTGTTGAGGGTCGACCTAATCCAATATACATGAGAAACTAAATAAATTAAAAAAACTAGCTTCTTCCTATCGAAATATGGTGATGTTTAGGTTGATTTTGGACCTCTCAAAAAGAAGAGTATATTGACATTATTATCTTAATAATATGAGCTATCATAAGTGGAATTTGTCCGCAGTTGCATAAGTTTAACAATTAATATAAATAGTCCAAAAATATTAAAAAAAATATGGATGTTAGTATAATGTAGTTTCCAGTGTTTTACAATATACAAATAGTTTGAGTTGGCCTATATTAGAATTGGTTTTTCAAAAAAAAATTAAGAAATAAAAAATATGGATAATTTAGATTTGATAATAATTTAATATTTTTATTTCTAGTTTAATAAATAATCTACACCATTTGGCTTTCTAAAAATTTCAATTTTTTTTTTTTATAAATAAATATTTGTATAATTTAGATAGTCATCTAGTATTATTAGTTTAATAAATCATCTACACCATTTAAATGATATGATGAAAAGTGTTTAAATGGATAATTTAGATAGCCATCTAGTATTATTAGTTTAATAAATCATCTGCATCATTTAACTGATAAGATGAAAAGTGTTTAAATAGTTTTTCAGTTTCAAACAAAATTTTAGAAAATGTTGTTTTCATGTTTGTTGTTCCACTCCTTTCAAATCTATCACAACTCCCCTCCACTTCCACGAGCCTGAAGGAAATAAGAGGCCCCTCCTTCCTTTAGTCCATGCTTTTCATTTACCTTTTGTCCATGCTTGTTCCCTAAATACTACTAAATACTCATCAAGTTTCAAAGCACTCCTCCCCATGTGTTAGGAAACTTCCTGGTATCTAGAAAGAATTATAAGGAATCACTTTCTCAAGGCCACAACCACAAGCTTATTGGATCGTTTCTAAGACAAACAATGGATTTCCAAGGAAACCATACGTGAACGTCTTACAAATCCACAAATTTGTGAGGTAGAACTGATGGGATTTGTAGTACATAGTACAATACTTGAGTGTCCAATAGTTGCAATGTTAGAATTTTCACATTGTGATAGAAATTTATTGAATATCATAATGAGACAAACATTGTCTCATTGTGGCAAACACTATTGTAATGTTACATTACATTGCAATTTACCCAATATCATAATGTGACATTACAAAATTAATTAACCAGATTTACTAATGACGTCGACTATGTCTCAAATGTTTAACTATGTTTGATACTCAACATTTTTCAACATAGGTCAAACATAAGAACTTGTTATTATTGTTGATTAACATTAATATCTAAGAATAATCAGCCACATTAGCTAAACATAATCAAACAAAGTTAAGCTTTGTAGTCTATGGTTAAATAGTTCACCATGGTCAAAGTTTGTCAACCTTATGTTTACTATATTTAACAAAAGTCGACAAACATTCATAATTGTTCTCTCTCAACGTGGTTTTTCTATGGTTTTTAACATTTGGATTGACAATATTAGGTTTTAATATTTGGGTTTATAATATTTAGATTTATAATATTGGGTGTTTAATATAAAGAATTTATAATATTAAGGTTTAATATATAAGGATTATAGTATATAGTGTTTTATATTAGGTTTTATAATATGGGGTTTTATATTAGGGTTTAATATATATGGTTCATAATATTAAGGTTTAATATTGTATAAAATCTTAAATCCTAATATTTTAAACTAGTGAGGTTTTTGACACACTTTTTAAAGTCATTCAAATAGAGTCAGCTATTAATATTATTGATTAATTTTAATAGTCCAACATAGTATGTTTAAATAGTGGACGATGATGAGATTTGGTCAACTCTATGTTTGCCATATTTAACAATATTCAACCTCATTCACCATATTTAACTTTTGGGTTGATAATATTGGGGTTTATAATATAGGGTGTCTAATATACATAGTTTATAATATTAGGGTTTTTATTATGTTTAAAATATATGCTTTATAATATTAGGTTTAAATAATGGGTTGCAATATTAGGGCTTATAGTATTAGGGTTTATAATATCGATCACATGCACAACCATATTAGAAAAACCCTAATAATACATATCCTAATATTACAATCCAAAATTTTAAAACTAATATTAAACCCTATTACTATTAATCCTAATACTAAACCCTATATTTAATTTTACGGTTTATAAATCTGTGATATACACCTAATAATTATTAATGTGGTCAATATACACCTATTGTATATCAATGAAATTTACTAATGTGGTTGTTCTAGTATAAATAAGACATTTAAAAAAATATTTCTATTTTAAAATATGTCTTTAGCATATTTAGAACATACCTTAAAAAAATTGTATTTTAAAATATGTTTTTAGCATATTTACAACATACTTAAAAATAAATCTATTTTAAAATATGTTTCAACATGTTTACTTGACATTACCAAATTCCTTTTTCCTTAAAAAAATGACAATGGACCACAACCATTACCTTATTATTGAGGAGTATGTTTCTATTTAGGAGTACCACGAATAGCCTTTTCATGTTTTATGCCAAACTTATTACAATAATTGCTCAATGCATTGGACCAATTCTCTCCATTATTTGTTCTCAAACATTTAAGTATTTTGTTAATGTGTCTTGCAACAAAATGAAAATTTTGAAATATCTCAAATATTTCACCTCCTTTTTTTTTCATGGGCTAGGCCCAAATCTTCTTGGAAGCATCATCTATGAATGCGACAAAAATGAGGGTCCTACTTGTTGTGGGGGAAAGTATCCAACTCGGAATGACCCGAACCCACTCTAAGGGTGACAGTTCCTTAGCAACAGCTGAAAGCAAAGCTATCTAAAGTTACTTCTTTATGACATGCAAGGGATAAAAGGAAGAGATCCACTTACCGATGTCTTGCGCAAATGGTCGATCCAATCTCCTCTATTTTCCGCTTGCTCCCAACTCCAAGTCTCTTCACGGGCCCAGCTACACGAGATCCTACAAACAAGACAAAGAAAGGAAACTACAAGAAGCATGCATTCATAACTGATTCAAGGATTAGCATAAATCAAATACGCAAGTAAGACAATACACCATTGAAACACATGCGAATAGAAGAACCTCAAATGCTTTATTAATATATGGAAGTAAGGTTCAGGCGGTGATACAACCATGAGAGGTCCAATCCAGCATCACCTTCCCGACGGAGAGAAATCTCTTCTTCACCTCCCTCAAGCAATCACCCAATGCTCACAACTATAAACCAACAGCAATCCTTTGCACTAAATTCCGCCCTCTAGATCCCATGGGATGAGATCCTTATATAGAGTTTTGGAGTGAAGATAAGTCAGCTTGATGTGTGACTTGTCGTCCTCTTCAACTCCAGTTGTTCTTCAGTTCTTCACTTGGAGTTTCTACCTTCCACTTGGAGTTTTAGAAGCTCTTAACTCATCATTAGGCGAATCTTTTGATCAAGTGTCTTTTTGGAAGCTTCCTCGGCACTGGCACATTGAGAAAAAGATTCCTCCACATGTCAAAGTACGCCCAGCGCAGGTAGCCTTTGTTGCACTTGCTATGCAACGCAGGTACACCATAGAGCTTTTGACATTCAGCGCAGATGCTTAGTGGAGCAGCTGCTTTGATCCAAAATTGACCTGTTTTTGAGTGTTTTTCAGTGGAGAACTGATTTGCAGTGCTGTGGTTTGCTGACCTTGTTCCTCTAAGGGTAAGAACAACATGTTTAGGGACTTTGGATCCCTTGGATTATTGACATTTCATGCTCTATGTTGTAAGGCACAAAAATGTCTATAACACTACTTTAAGTCTTAACATTGATTAGCACAAACATATTATAGTGTGTCAATTCTTGTAGATTTATTTCGCTTTGTTGCCGACCACATGTATAACCCTCACAACGGTAAAGTTCACAGGATTTCAAACATGGAAATAGATTTTTTCCAAGAATTAAGACCCTTTTGCCTCATGTGAAATAATTATTTATGCCATAATTCCATTGATTTTCCTTCTTTCACAATAAAAATGACATACAATATTTTTGTTGTTGTCCTCGATTAGTACAATGTTCCTCTCTTGAACCCTTTATCCATAACCTATGACCCTTTACTAATTTTATTTCCATGTTCATCATGTAATTGTCCCACACACAATGCATGTTGTAGAAATGGAAAGTGTGATGGGCCAAAAATTAGGTTTTTAAGCTATTTAACATAGAATTCTTGGATCTTTTGACGAGATAGTGCTCTAGGATTTTCACGGGATGAATGTAAAGTGTTAATGGATGATTATTGATGCGGTTTTAAGACCATTTATTGGATGTGACAAAACGATCTGTAACACACCCAATTACATAATATTTATGTGGCTCTAATATTGGTCTGGTATAAGCTACTTTGTTTTTTCAATTTAGCAATATGAGGGTGTTGTCTAATAAAGGAAAGAGGAAGACTCCAAAAAATCCAATTATTTGTTCAACCAATACATGAGAAATAAAAAAATTAACATAAATTCACGAGCAAGATAGAATGTGTATATATAATCTTCCATTCATATTATTCTACTAAAAAATATACATTCCATTTCTTTATGATAGAGTAAGCAGAGAGAAAAACCAAAAAAATCCTTCTTTGTGACTAGAAAATTACATTAAATACCCCATATTTTTGTTGAGCCAATAGTCACTATCATTTTACCTTTTATCCATTATTTTTCTCCATTTATTTTTCTCCCTCAAATTTTTATTCTAAAAGAAACATTTAGCTTTTAGTTTTTTTCACATAGTTATCAAATTGAAATAATTGTAGCTTTATTTATTTAAATCCACAAAATCTATTCTTAAATTATAAAAAAATTAACTACATCTATCATCTTCCATCGGAAAAATTCTCAACTTTTTTAAAACAAACATGTAGCTATGAGATGCCCCATGTGTCATGGGTTTTACAAATTTCTTCTTAAACTAATCTCTTTCCCCTACTAACCAAAAAACATTCAAGGATGTCAACTTTCATACCAATATGTCCATAAATTGTCGAGTATACTCTAATGGACAATTCATCACAACAAATCTAATAAATATGTTGAAAATATGAAATCTACACTATGAGGGTTATTTTTCCTTGGATTCTTGGATCTATTAAAATAGCTTTTTCTGTTATGCAAGCAATACATGAAATATGAAAACTATATAAAAGTGAAAATAAACACCCATAAACCATAATGACACAAGATATTCTTTGGGAAGTCATAATGGGAGAAAACCGAGTTGGAATGTAAGGTTGTTATTCTCTCTTTCTCTGAATGGAAATGTATGCAAGTACAAAGAAGTGATTTTTGTGGCATTTGGCCTCATAAATTACATAAAATCATTTTGTTTTTTCTATTTGTAAACAATCTCAGCTACTCTTCTCATATGGAATATAATTCACATGAATATAACAAAACTAGTTTTCCTTCTAGTGGCTTGATTATAATACAATCCAATAATCTACTAATGGTTACCTCTTTCTCCTTAAAATTTATTAGTTATAATTACCATATTGACCCTTCTATATACTTATGTTCATGTTTAGGTGGATATTCCATTTACCATGAATAATGGATGTTCATGTGGCATCTTCTTGAATCATTGTGGTCAAAAGAAGAAAGTCAATATAAGGGTAGCATAAATTTTGCATGAAGACTCTATTTGAAGTCTTTCTTGCATTGTTGGAAAGGTATCTAAGTGTATAATAGGGCTAGGTGGCGTGATGCTAAAATGGATAAGATTTTGATATGCCATTTAATGTCTCAAATGACTTCTATAATGTTTAAAAAATTGGCCAAAACTAGAACCCATTGATAAATTCCTCCAAAATTTCAGTTGATGTGAATGAAAATTAATATAATTATCCAATCTTGATCATTTGTACATAATAAAATGACTTTCTTATGCTATTATTGTCGATCATTGTAAAACCTTACCTTGCTAATTAAATATATAGATTATTTATGTTGTCACAATAAACATAATTTTAATTAGTGGATATATTTGTTAAAATGATAAAACACATTAATTAAATTTTATATTCAAATAAAATATTTAGAATGTAAAAATAAATATTATTATAGAAAATTTCGACTTTATGAGACATTAAAAAAAACAAAACAAAAAATCACATCAAGGAAATGTTAGCACTACATAATATCACAAAATTTTATCTATTTGTAGTAATCAATCTAATTTATACATATTAATGGATTGGTCTTCTTAATAAATAAACGCAGATTGCTCATAATTACATACAGAAAAATATGCATTTCCACATTTGCTAATATTGATTAAGTGTCATTAATATTATCATTATCATTGCAAGAATTTACAATGTGCAAATTTAAATAGATAAGGGTGTTATTTCATGAAAATTGGTATTGATTAAGTGTCATTAATATTATGATTATCATTGCAAGAATTTACAATGTGCAAATTTAAATAGATAAGGGTGTTATTTCATGAAAATTGGTCTTTAAGGCTTCAGAACATATATAATACACATGGTCGTGTTTACGAAATTTAGCACATCCATGCATATAATTAATGTGAATTCCCAAGTAATGTCATATAAACACAAGTATTGTAGTGGTGGTCTTTATCATTTAAAAACTATGAAAATATTTGAACTAAAACCTGCAATTGTGTTGATTCTTTTTTAAATCTAGTGAAATCACTGAAAACCTCCACAAAAGTATCTATTACCAATAGTGAATGTTTTAGTAAGGTTTTTTTTAAATAATTTTTCTCTATTTTGGAACACTCACAACCTTTGCTGGAAAGAATTTTGCTTGTAAAAACTTAATCAATAACAAATAAAATAAAATTAAAAAAAAAAAAAAAAAATCAAATAACATGTTAAAAATAAATAAAATCAAGTATAGTTCCGAGACATATTCCACATAATATATGGAGTACGTATAAAATATTTTTTGATGGACTTACCTAAGGGCTTTTCAACATGGATGCTTCCCCCTTCTGGCCCATGTCTAGATGAGCAGAACATAAATATGAAGTTAATAGGAATGGAACCATGGAGAATTCAAGAAAATTAGTAGCATAGATGCTCTTTATACTTAGTATCAATGCTCGTTGTGTTATATGGTGCAACCAAATTTTCAACAAAGTATGTATGAATTTTGATAAATATTGTATGAGAAAATTATGATTGAGATAATTATTTTTTTTATTTTTAAATTTAAGTTTTTTATAATGGCCAAAACCTAGAAGGTAAAGTTCATTCATTCATCCCACACCATTAGTGATGTTTGAGATTTTTGTGGTACATAATTTATGATAAAATACACTTAATTTAAGATGAGCATATAGAATATTTTATTTTTTTATTTTCAATATTCTAATCCATATTACAGGTCCAATAATATATGTATTAATGCTTAATTGAAAGAAAAAAAACTTGTTAGAAAGTAATCTAAAATGAAAATTGGTTGAAAATATATTTTTAAAAATAAAAAATAAAAAACCTTGTTAACAAGTTTTTCATTTTTTTTGATAATTTTTGATATACGTTAAAATTTTATTCAGTTGGATTATATAAAATATTTTCTTCATGTTCCTTTTAAAATATGCACCTTTAGTAACAAAATAAAATTAATATGAGTTATTTAATTAGGTGAAACATAAAAACCTTAAAAAAAAATTGAGAAATCGTTCTCAATTTTTATATGTTTAGAATTTCATTCAAATCCAATTACTTTTCTATAGGAATTTTATATTTCCAATATTTATTATCCCAAAATGGTATACACAGAAAATGGGATGCAAGTACCTCATTAAGGGAGATAATTTTCCTAATGGGGCATATGGTTAAAAAGCTAGTGTAAGTATCTCACCAAAAATTACATTTTGAGAACGCATAGACATTCAAGACGTTGGAAGGTAGATGTAAAAAGAAGGGGAAAGAAGTAAATATGATTAGGACGGACTCAGTTAAGAATAAGAATAATAATGAGGACATGAGATGAACTCAATCAAGATATTTTGAGGAAATATGGGTTGAGTAGTCTATTTTACTACATTAGGTTAAAACCTAAAACATAATAATTTGCAACATAATGAACTTTTACTATGAGAATATGTGAGCCTATGAGCCTAGAAGAGATCCATTGTAAATTGATTCTTTAAATGCTAAAAATATGTATATCTAGCTATACAATGTTCAGAAAGGAATTGGGTTTAATTGATTCTTTAAATGCTAAAAATATGTGTATCTAGCTATACAATGTTGAGAAAGGAATTGGGTTTAAAGGGTTGTGATTGCTTGTTTTATACTTAGAAGAAAAAAAATTATTGAAAATTTACAACACAACTCAAAAACTCATAACGAATTTAATATAAATGGATTTGTATATAAACAGTAATGCGGAATTACCTCATATTGCTTAATATGTAGGTTGAATAAAAGAAAATGAAGCGTTGTTTTGTTGTGGTATTTTTGTTACATTATTGGTATATATAGGAGAAGGAGTTAGTCCAAATGAATATCTTATAAAGAAATTATGAAACATCATGATCTTGTTTTTTTACATCATTGTTATTTTAATAAACTATAATGACATACATAGTATTTATAATGTTCTTCACTAATAAAATGAAATTTTGTTAGCAACAAAGTAGAGTTATAATTTAAGATTCTAGTTACAATTTAAGTTATTAACATTCAAGAGTTGGAAGTATATTTTTGAAAAATAAAATATAAAATATCATAAATCAGTACACATTAAAGAGATATTTATAGAATTAATAATATTGTCTCAAAATTTTTACTATAATAAAATTTTGATATATTTTTTAATTAAATTTTGATATATTTTTTTATTGAACATGTTATTCCAGAAGAGGCCCATGTGTTTAGAGACCTTATAGTCTTATGCAGTAGGATAATTGGTTAATGCGCAGTTTACTCTTGGTTAATAATCAAAAGTTTATGGTACCATAGTGGCACCTCAATCATCTTATGAATTCATGGAAAAAAACACTAAAAGCTTTATATTACACCCACATCTTCAAAGCATTAGTATATTAAGATCCATTTTCTTATCACATGATGTAGAATTACCCTAGTTGTGTACTCCTCCAAGCGTATTGGAATACATCTTAGCATATATGTTTATTAAGATTTCTATATATTTCACTATTAAGTAGAGCTACTCCCCTGGTTGTGAGCACTTACAACTCACACTTTACAATTGGAAAGAAAAACCCTACATATGTTTAAGTTCAACTCCTTTTAATAAATATAAATTATGCTATTAGATTCACAAATTACTCAACATCTTCTTTAAAATATAGCATTAAGTGGTAGAGATTTATTTCTTTCAAAATTAAAACTAAACAATGAATAGTTACATCAAATGCATACTCCTAGGTGGATTCCTCCAACTAATTGTAATAAAGTCAACAAAAATATATATAACACAAATCTAGTTGTATGCCTATATAACTAAACTATTCTCACACTTTTAGAGAAAGGAAGGAACTACTTTGTCACAATGTACTTGGGCTACTTGTGAGAAGCTCTCTGCTATATGATCAAATTGAATATCAGTATATCACTAATTAAGAATTGAAAGTGAGCCACACTTAAGCTATTATCGAATTTAGCAAATTGATAATTTATATCCATGAGTGATCCTTATAGTAGCTGGTTGGGAGCAATATTAACAACTTGGAAGTTAGTGAGGAAGTTAAATGAAAAGGCTTTTAATGAGGAACATATAAGATACATGGATAGAAGAGAAAATTTGAAACCTGTGCCAAAATTTTAAATTTGATAATCATAAAATATTTTTAGTCTAGTAAATTATGTAAACCATTTAATATATAAAATGAGAATGATAAAATAAGTTGGATGAATGTCAATAATCCAAAAAAATGATTTTAAAAAAATGAATGTTACTAAAATGTAGTTTTCATTATGTTTAAGATACATAAATAGTTTGTCTTCCCATAAAGTTAAAAACATATATAGCCTGATGTGAATTGTTTCTTCAAATATCTAGTAATTATATATTTAAGGAAAGTGAATAGTGTGGTATAGTATATTTGTTCAAAAAAAATAATATAGTATTTAACATTAATTAAAATGTTTTAATGTTTCATGTACAAAAATATAACTTCACATTGTTTCTTTAAAAAAAAAAGTAATTTATTTTCTTCATATTAACAAAAATAATTGAATATAGTATTATGAAGATTTTTTTTTTTAAATGTGATTTTAATAAAATAATTATAAATAATCCATTTTAAGTAATAAATAGGTAAATATAAAGTAATATATATAATTTTTTTTCCTTGATTCAGAGTTACCTCATAGGTAAGTACTAGTAAATGTCTAGGGGTCTACCACTTGTCCTCCTCTCTATAAACAGAGTTTCAAATCTTGGATCTCATCTCTGAGTTTACAGAGATTTCACATTACTTCTATCACTAATTGAGTTGCTCCCTTAGCCTATAAAGTAATACATCTTTAAAAATGTATAATTTAGTAGTATATAACATCAAACTTGATAGTTTGATAGGCTATAATGATATATAGTGAAGTGAATGTTATGGATTTATTTTAAGGAGGACAACAAAAAAACATTTATGATATAATTGAGATGTTTATGATTTAATTAATAACTTTTTGAGTTTAAGGTAATATTATATTATATTATATTGGGATTAAATAATATTAGGTTTTGTGATTAAGGTTTACTATGGTTGACTTAAGTCAATCATATTAGAATTTATAACATTATTTTTTTTATGAGGATCTATAACATTAGGGTTTATAATTAGTGTTCATAATATAGGTTTATACTAGCACAACCACATTAATATATGTGATTGATATCTACATTTAGTAATGTGATTGTGTATGTGCTTCATGTATGCACATCAGCCACATTTATTAATGTGGGTTTGCTAGTAATACAATAATTAATAATTATATTAATGCAATAATTCATAATGTATCAATATATTATTATTAATACATTATCACATTGTCTATAAATAAATTAATATGATAATCCATAATTCATAAGACTCAATTTTAGTAATCCTTATAGTAGCTTGTTGAGAACAATATTAACTCAATGTGTTATTAAATATGTTTACAAGCATATTAGACATGTGGATTGAGGAGAAAAAGATGAAAACTATTGCAAAATAATATAAAGAATGAAAATGATAAAATAAATTAAATGAACTACAATGATAAAAAAAATTGTTTAAAAATAATTAGATGTTACTATAGTGTAGTTTTTAGTGTGTTTGAAATATATAAACAATTTCGCATCACATAAAACATAGGTAGAAAATTATGAATGATTTCTTCAAATATTTAGTAATTATATATTTAATCAAAGTGAATAATGTTGTAGGGTGCATTTTCAAGAAAATGAATATAGCATTTAACAATTTTTATTTATTTTTAATTTTTTATATACAAAAGTATAATTTCACATTGTTCATTTACAAAGAAATATAGTTTATTATCTTCATATTAATACGATAATTGTATATGGTATTGTATATGAATATATTCGAATGAAGAAAACAAAAATATTTATGATATAATTGAGATGTAATGGATTTATAATAATATTAGAGTTTGTGATTAAGGTTTACTATGGTTGACTAAGGCCAATTATATTATAGTTTATAATATTAGGGTTCATAAAATGGGTTTATATTAGTAGAACCACATTAATAGATGTGATTGATATCAACCACATTTACTAACATTGTTATGCTAGTAATACAATAATTCATAATTGTATTAATGTAATAATTCATAAATGTATTAATATATTACTATTATTATTAATACATCAACACATTGGTTATAAATAAATTAATGTGATAATCCATAATTCATAAGACTCAATTTTACTTCAATTTTAGTCAACCATATTTAGCCTTAGTTAATCATGGTGAACCATAGTCCACCTTGACCATAGTTTATTAGGTTTACTATGTTGACCTAGATTTACTAGGTTGACTTAGGTTTATTAGATTTAATATTAAATATCTAAATCCATTATCAACAATATTCAACCATAGTGAACCATAATTGACCTCAATTAACCATAGTCAACGTATATATAAAAGCATATACACAAACCATCATGTTCAACCATTGGAAACCTAGGTAAACTATGGTCAATGATGGCAAATTTTGATCATGGATATTCACTATAATCAACCTTTAAAAACCATGGTCATCCCATGCTCAACATGGTTAATAATTGTTGATATGGTCAAATATGGTCAACCTAGGTTGCCACGGTAGAACATTGTCAGCCATAGCCTTCCATTATTAAGGTAGACAACCATAATCTATCATTGGAAAATTATGGTCAACCATGGTAAAATTAGTCAAACTATGTTGACCCATGGTGAACTTGGTCAAGCCATGTGACAAATGTTGCAATGTAACAAACATTGTTGTAGTGTTAGATTGTCACATTGTGACAAAAATGTATCAAACATCACAATGTGACAAACATTGTCGCAATGTTACATTACATTGCAATTTATCCAATCTCATAATGTGACATTACAAAATTAATTAATGACATTTAGTAATGTGGTTGAGTATGTCTGAAATGTTTGACTATGTTTGATACTCAACGCTATTCAACTTGGATCAAATATAATTGCTTGTTAATATTATTGATTAATATTAATAGTCAACCATACTCAGCCATGTTAGACATACACACTCTATCAAAGCTAACCTTTATAGTACATGTTTAAAAATTTGATGATGTTCAAACTTTTTCAACCTTATATTTACAATTTTTAAAAAAAGTTGAAAGTCATTCATAGTTGTCCCTATCAATGTGGTTTTTCTAGGTTTTTTAGCATTTGGATTTATAGTATTAGGTTTTAATATTTTGGTTTATATTATTTGGATTTATATTATTGGTTTTTTAATAGAAATGGTTTACAATATTAGGGTTTAATATATAACTCTTATAATATATAGGGTTTTATATTAGGGTTTATAAAATAGGATTTGTTGGAATCACAATTTTCGTTATACAAAAACCTACCAGCATTAGTCTCCATAACAATCACCAGAGTTAGGGTCCACGATAGGTGGTTATTCCATGTCATGAAAAACATGGGGGGCGCTAAACCCAATATCCAACAATCTCCCCCCTAGTGTCAATGAAGTGAGTTTTGAACTTGAGACCTATTGCTCTAATACCACCTTGTTGGAATCACAATTGTCATTAGACTAAAATGTGTAGGCATTAGTCTCCACTACAATCTCCAGAGTTAAGATCCATGAAAGACAGTTATTCCATGTCACAAAACACAAAGGGAGTGCTAAACCAAATGTCCAACAATTACAACTTAACATATTTTCTTATTAAGGTTTCTCTATCTTACACTATTAAGTAGGGCCAATGCCCTAGTTGTGAGCACTTTCAACTCACACCTTACAAATCAAGAGGAAAAACCCTTACATAGGTTTGAGCTCAAATCCTTTTACTAAATATGAATTGTTTTCATAGAGCCACAACTTACTGAACAACCTCTCTAAAATCAGCATGAAATGGTAGAGATCCATTTCTTCTTCAAGAAAAAAAAACAAAATCATTTTTCCTAATCACCTCCTCAAAGAACCCAAACAAAGAGTTAACAACGAATGGTTACATCAAATGGATACGCAGAGGTGGATACCTCCTTATCGTTAACTAACAAGTTCCCTTGAGTTATACATCTCATGAATTAATATACAAAATGATTATAGCCACACCAAAATTGGATTGTTCTAAAGAATTGTGTGCAACTTTCATTATTTACACTTCTTAAACAAATCATGCCACATTCCATACAACCAAACCCCACCATAGGGTTATCTCTCCTCATAGTGGGCTCTACAATGGCTTGAATGTTGTCTTAAATGACATTGTTTTCTTAAATGTTAGGGCATTCAATCTTCTAGTTAAGAAACATCTAGCCTTATCAAATATCTTTCATGAAATTTGTTTTCTTAAATGTTAGGGCATTCAATCTTCTAGTTAAGAAACATCTAGACTTATCAAATATCTTTCATGAAATTTATGTTGGGTGGGAAATTTACCACTTTGTGACTGATTTAATCATAGCTAACTTTCTTTAATATTTAATGAACATGGTGGGTATTCCTAAGCCAAGTTATTCACTTTATTACTGTGTACATTTTTTGAGCTATAAGTAGTGCAATCATATAAATTAAATGGTTGTAAAAGGTAGATAGGCATGAAAACAATTACCTCATTATATATTTTTGTTGTAGACTAAAAAAATTAAAAAGAGAAATAACTAAATGATAGCTTTATATTTATATTTATTTATTATTATTATTAAAAAAAATTGTGTGTGTGTGTATATATATATATGTGTGTGTGTGTTTGTTTAAATAAAGTTTTTATAAAATTTAATTTAATTATCAATAATTAATAGATGAATAATAAAGATATAAAATATAGGGATGATAGAATATAGTGTAGGTAATAAGATTAAGATTTATGTCAAAGGTTTTTATTTTTAAAAATAAATTAAAATTATATATAACTAGTAAATTATAAATTTTAAAACTTGTAGTATTGAAAAATTATAACAAAACATATTTATATGGTAAAAATCTGCACCTGATTAAAATTCCTCACATATTTTTGAAAATATATATTCTTACAATATGTAATATATATTCTTAACTCTTTAAGAATAAGTAGTAATTAAGTAAACTAATTGCCATCAAAATAAAATTCCAAAATAAATACATCTAGCCATGTAGCAATCTAATACTCCGAACAATGAACGGTCGACTAAAATTTATGATAAATCACTCGTACATATAATCCATGGATGGTAAAATCCGAACCATAAGCCACCCGCTCCCTATGTATTCCGTGCCTTTGCAGACCTCTTAAGCAAAGAATTAATTCCAGTTCCGAGCTTTTGCAGACCTCTTAACCAAAGAATTAATTCCAGTTCCGAGCTTTCCCCTATTTAGGCTGACATTTTATTTTAATAAACGAAGAGAACATCCGCATAAAATGGAAACGGAATAGGAAGAACCGCAGGATTGGTCAATGTGGTGATCTCAATTGCCCAGCATTCTCAAGTAGGAGTTGTTGTCATGGTGGTCAGTGGAAAGGTTATGTAGATATTCGGGCGTCTGTAAAGAGTGGAGTTCCCTCCTTTAATCCACACAATTTATATCTGATGATTGAGTTTCTTCACCTCCCAACAAGAAACCAGTGAAGCATGAGTTACACTAATTTGATTGTACGACTTACTCCTTCTTCATAGACACCTAGAAATCACAATGCAAAAATATGACGTCGAGGACTTTTGTGTCCACGGATCGACGGCAAGCCTTTTCTTGGTGTCCATTTGTCATCCTCAATCGGGCACTTACGCAAAAACGTATGATGTCTTCAATCCTCCTACAAGGGCGTCATTACAACTTCACAGAGTGAGGGAATCGGTAATTGTTTGGGCTAATCTAAGGGAGACCCAAGATTAAACCTCAAGGCTGCCACTATAACACCAAGAGCATAACCAACCACCTGCAAGTCAGGTATACTAAGTCTCTATGATTTTAGCAAGAGCAGACCCACGGAAAAGGGGAATCCGCCCCTCTAGCCTCTACCACAGCAGGTCAATGTACTCAATGAAATTTGAACTTCGGTCTGCCTGGCCATAGCCCAAGTGACTTATTAGAGACATCAAACATGGTAAGGGAGGAACATAACGGAGAGACATATAAAGTGATAGCTATAGTTATGTCGAGGAACGGTCAGAGAGTACAGTTTGAGTGGGAGTTGTATAACTATTTGCATATGCATGTTGTAGAACTATTTGCATGTACAGTTTTGAGTGCAAGTGATGATGGAGAACGTAAGAGATGTACACCAATCAGTCAAAGTATTACTATTCTTTTCAAAAAACTGTTACGCTAACCAAAATACATCTGAAACATATACCAAATATATGTGTTGCTCTCACAAAAATACATCCTAAACATATATCAAATATATGCGTTATGCATCACAACGGTAACTCCATCCTACTGCATGAGACATGCACAGATACCCCATTAAAAACGGACCAGGATGTCAAAACCCATCAAACTCCGTTACACATAAACATTCAAGAAACTCACACAGGAATGGTTTGGGTACCCCAATACCAAAGTCCGAGAGAATGGTTTGGGTACCCCAATACTAAAGTCTGATAGAATGGTTTGGATATCCGACCAAATTGACCAGACTTTCGAGTAGTCCCTATTGCTTCACTTTGCTGTCACTCCAACAAACATACATGGGGCTCTCCACTTCACACAACATTAGCTTCTTTCTCATTTAAAGTTCACCGACAAACAAAATATTTGCGCTGCCTTCAATGCATTCTCGTTCTCAATAAACATACTTTCACAAGCATCAAGAAATTGGAGATCAATACCTCTCTCGCTGATTCAGAATTGAAAGGTACCTGTAGGAAATTCCGAATTTAGTCTGCATCATAGTATCAACCGAGAGCTCATGCTCCAATTAGACGGAAAAATGCGTTATTCTGTGAAGAAGAGGTCAGTTATCTTGATAGCTAACGTCGGTTGATATATAACTTCAATATTCTACAGGGAAAAAAAACCTAATAATTACTGTTGGTAGAACTGGAGAAAAAAAAGGAAAAGAAACAGCAAAGAAACCACAAATGACCAATACGTGAAACTGAATCATAAAACTGAATTGAATGGAAATTTATTGAACAAATGATTCTCCGTTTTTTATTTCATGGGCATTTGATAGTTTTATATCACCAACTATCGTTACATAACTAATTTATTCGGTATACAACTGTCTATTTACATTTAACTAAAGTTACTAATTCGTTGTCAAACTAACAATCACATTATAACGCATTTAAAGTATATATATATATATATATATATATATATATATATCTTATAGTTTTAGCACATTTACAACATGAAATATATTATAGTTTAAGCATATTTACAACACATTTTACAAGAATATCTATCTTAAAATGTGTTTCAGCATGTTTATCCAACATTATCTTATCCAAATGGGAAAAATAGGGGAAGGATTAGTATATTTAGGTCGATAGGCTTTCCTATGCATCAACAATTGTCAACAATTGAGACACTTTCAACCATTGATTTGAAGTGTCATCTGGCAACCATGCACTCCACTTTCACTGTTTTTTCCAAATATATGAGTTGCCTTCTTTTCACCTCCTAGTTCTGTTGTGCATTGAACCTGACCCTTTGAGTTGCCTTCTTGCTTTTTCCCATTCTTTTATGTCACTCTTGAAGATATTTTACTACTTTTTCCCTACCAGTTGTTTTTCTTCTTCTTCCCTCGCTTTTGGCAAGCACTGGCTTTTGGCAAGCACTGAGCTTCATCTACCATTGCCTCACAAATTGTCATGAGTTGCGCGTGTTTCTCGATAACATGGAACTTCACATGGGAGATACTCTGTCCCCTACAATCCTCGGAGCCATTCAAAGTGCGTCAGTTCATATTGCCCTTTTTACTGAGCATTATGCTGAATCCCCTTGGTGTTTGGAAGAGCTGCGTTGGATTTTGAGATCATATCACAAGCGTAACTTGAAGATAATTCCCGTGTTTTGGGACGTTGAGCCTAAAGACCTTCCTTACGTTGAGAGTGGGCATTATGCTAAAGCCTTTGAAGAACACCAACGCAAAGGCAGAGTCGCAGTGGAATGCATCGAGACGTGGAAGGTAGCCCTTAACCAAGCCTCCCACATTTCTGGTCTGCTATTTAAATCGAATTAAAGGTAAAACCCTTTTATTTTCTTACAATTCCATTGATTTTATAGTCTATGAACAAATGTATTGTCAAACAAAAAATCCTTTTTAACTGATGGATTTGCTTGGAGAGGCTAAATACTGTGGAAAAATTGGCTAGAATTTTGGTGATATAGAAAAATCACGTCTCATCTTTCCAAAATTGGGATGAAATTTTCAAATTTTTAAGAATTTCATTGGGAATTAGACAAAATCTATATGATCGGGTTCTCCTATGCATAAATTATAATAAAATTTGCTTTGCTTTAGTTTATAAATTATTTGTTATATATTTTTGGAGGAACCGCATATTTTTCTTTAAAATTTCTTCAGAATGAGATAGGTATTTGTTAGAACCATATATTTGAGTTATTAATTCTCCACAAAGTTATTTGAATCATATTCAACTCATGCTTCAAATTTCTGACAAATTTTTATTAACTCTATAATTAAAAAACTATTTATTACCCAATTAACTCAATTCCATTAACCTTTCCAAAATAAAATTTCACAATACTAGCATCCTTTCTAAAAATTTTATCTTCCTTCTTATCATGAAAGCCTGGAATTCGTCGGATCAAAATGGAGAATTTCAAGTTTTCGTTGAAGTGCGATCATATGTAACAAAAGTTAAACCGAAATTATATTATTTCAAAAATATTATCTTATTTTCGAAACCCTGGTCTTCATTGCGATGTAGTATAATCATATGGTTAGCATTAATCATATTTTCTAGGATGATGGCTCTACAAGGTTTTTTTGAGTGCATCTTTATGAAAAAATAGAATGATACTTTTATTCATTAATAAAAATTATGATTTTCTCTTTAAAAAAAATAGTTTATATACCAATTTAAAAAAATAAAAATAAATAAATAAATAAAATCAATCTTACTGTGAGTGTTTGTAAAAGATATAACTAAATAAACCAAAACATTTTATCCAAATAGTGTTTGGCAAGCAAAAATATAACTTTAGATGACTTATTGTTGGAGCCTAAGGGAGCCTATTGAATTAAGCGAACAATGACCCTAGAATCACTAATATAGGGCTACGCTTCAAGCCCTTGAACGAACTTAATTTCTAGATTTTCCAGCACAGAAAATGAGATTTTTAAATTTTTCTAGCAACTTTATGAGGAAAGGATATGCGAGTTTTTAATTTTGTCTGGTAAGTTTATGAGTAATTACATGAGTAGAGGTATTTTTTTAAGATTTGATGAAGTTGAGAAAGAATAAGCTCAGTTTTTATCTTTTATTAAGTTTTGGAATGTTCCAGTGGAAAGAAGTTAACAAAAAAAGCTTGAATGAACATCGATGAATGTAATTTCATAACATTTTTCGAAAACAAACCTACAAAATTTTGGACCAACTGGATTTTATGTTGAAATGGTTTGATACAACTCATTTTGGGATGGTTTGATTTTCCTTTCATTCATTTACTGCATATGAGTTGTGACCAAACCTAGCATAACATGTAGTATTTAAGATTTCAGATCTGAGCATCAAAGATTAAATATATATTTTAGTGCTCAGTGCAATGCATGAGTATAATCTTCAGAGCTTCACAACTAAATTTGAAAAAATAAATAATTTGTTTATTTGATTCAACAACGGATGATATGAAATCCCCTGTTCTTCCTATAGAAGAATTCCATTCCCAATTTCAGATCCCATCGAAAAGGAAATGGATCTTGAAATTTGAAACAGTTTCCAAACATCTAGCGCTATTTTGACCCCCTGATCCCCCCCAAAATTGATTTTTTAATGAAATTTTCCCCAAACCTTAAGTGCCTAAAGGCTAAAATGTGAAACCTTATTCTTGGTCAATGTCTGATCTATCCTTTTGTCGAGATCTGCTCTTGAGGTCTGATCTATGAACATCAGATCTCAATGTCTACTCTAAAGGTTTGATCTATGATTTTGGTCAAGGTCTAGTGCCAAGGTGTGATCTATCTTTATGTGCCATTAATTTGCTCACTTCACCCACACTATTATTAAGCTCCGCTATAGCCCTCAAGAAAACCACTTTATTCACTGTTCATATGGACATGGCTCACAAAAATGCTGTATGACCTAGTTTATGCTTATGATGAAATGGTCCTTAAAATGATCAAATATCAATGATGATTATAGCTTATCAAATTATCAGTTATGATACACGGATGGTTAATACTACTAGAAACATGCATGAGGAATCACTTCTTTGGTTATGATTAGTTTTCATTCCTGAATGGATTTTATATTTGTTCTTATCTATTATGGATTTCAAATTCAATTATTGTTGTCAGTAACTATTGCTGCACTTTATTTGGTTTGTGCTTTGAAATGTGCTATCAAATGTGCAGCTGGATACTGATGGAATTTATACTGTTATTATTGAGCCATAGTTGTACAATATCAATAGCAGCCCAGAAGGTGGACCAGTCTTTTATAAAAATTCAATAATTCCAACTTCATAAGTCTATCACCCTCTCTTTGTACCTTTTGGGACAATTGCTAGTTATTTAATCAACAAACAAAAATATATACATTAAATTGTTCTTGGCTCACACATGCTCTATTTTCCCATAGATGATTAGTAGCCTTTCATCAAGTTTTCATAAGTAGAGAAAAAGTTTTGCAAAGCTATTGTTCATCCATCCATAACATTTTTTGCCAGCTTTAGTGGTAGCTATTTATTCTGCCTCTATTGTGGAGAAGGATACTACACAACCAATATAGTGTTATACTTACAAAATTATATGAATAACCAATGGTATATTTTCTAGTGCCAATATCTCCAACCATATTTTCATTATTGTAAACTTCAAGAATAATTTTTTTATTATAACCAAATGGTAAACAATAATTACTAGTACTCTTAAGTTATTGAAAATCTAATCCCTTAAGTTAATGAAAATCTAATTTATGGCTTACCAATGTTGTTTGTGTGAATTCACATGCAATTTTCTTACTACACCCATTGTATGTGAAAAATCTAATAGGGTAAAGATCATGGCATACATTCAGCTTCCAATTGTTTAAAAATAAAAAAATTTACCATCACTCTTGTCATCACAAGGACACATACCAACAACGAATTTCAAGTGGAATGTTAGGGGTGTGAGAATTACTTTGGAATCCTTCATGTTGAACTTTGTTAATAATTTCTCAATACTTTTTTCTTGTAGCATCTACAAATTTTTGTTCTTTATGTCATGCATGATCTTCATTCTGAAATCATTTATTGTAAATTAGGTAGTCAAATGATTCTTCAACCTATTGATCATGTCTTTATCATGTCCAATAGTTGACATGCCATCCACATATAACACTCATTTCCTCTTTTTTATTGTCATCACAAGGGCACAAATGAACACTCAACTTGAAGCGGAATGCTAGGGTTGTACCAACTACGATGGTATCCTTAATGTTGAACTCAATACCTTTTGAATTTATTTTTCTTGTGGCATCTACAATTTTTTGTTCTTTTAACCATGCATGATCCTCATGCCCAATATTTTTTGTGTTGGACCCAAATTATTCATTGTGAATTTGCTTCCCAAATGTTTCTTCAATATATTTATCATGTCTTTATTATGTCCGATAATTAAAATGACATTCACATTGGAAACTCATTTCTTGTTTCTTTCTATCATCACAAGGGCACACATGAACATTGAATTTGAAGTGGGATCCTAGGGATGTACCAACTATTATGGCATAGTTCTTGTTGGATTTTCTTAATACCTTGTAAATTTATTTTTCTTGTGATATCTACAATTTTTTGTTCCTTTTGTCATGCATGATCCTCATGCTTCATATCTTTTGTGTTGGACCTAAATTATTCATTGTAAATTGACTTCCTAGATAATATCTTTTGTGTTGGACCTAAATTATTCATTGTAAATTGACTTCCCAAATCTTTTTTTAACCTATTGATCATGTCCACAAATTAGAATGGAATCCACATATACCAATGCCTTTATCATGTCGACCAATTAGAATGGAATCCACATATACCACTAATATAATATTATTTTCTCGGTTATGGTTATTTATGTCGATACAATAATTATTCAAAAATTATTTTCCCTTTAATATATTCAAAATGGATAGAAACCCTTGTTTTTGTCAAAAAAGGAATGGGAAATTAAGATTTTGTATTGACTATAGAAATATAAATAAGTTTTCCATTAAGTATAATTATCCTTTGCTAAATATGGATAACATATTGGAGAAAGTAATTGGATTGGCATTGATGTCTATTATCCATGGTTTTTTCTTGTTAAACTAGATTTCTTGCACCTTTATGATCAAACTAAAACATAATTCAATACACCATGTGGAAAATTTGTGTCTAAAAAAAACCCATTTGGAATAATTCATGTAAGGGGGAATTTTTAGTGAGGGATGTATATTGAATTTATAGGAAAATGGGATAAATTTGTTATAATTTACTGGGATGATATCATAGTTTCTTCAAATGTGTTGAAAAGAACTTAAAGCATCACACACAAAAATTTGACGAATGGAGAAACTATAGTTTATCATTAAACTCAAATAAATCACATCTTTCTCTAAAGCAAGGGCATTGTTAAGGCATATAGTCACCATAGATAGAGTGAGAATTTATCTTCGCAAAGCCTATTCAAAATGTTGGCCTTCGTAGGACTAAGGAGATTAGATCCCTTGTAGGAAAAATTGTTTTTCTTAGAAGATTAACTCTTATTCTGAGCTTGAGATCATCATAAATGTGACTGATATGATAAAGAAGGAAATGAACTCATGATTCGAGGAATTCCTTTAGTCAAATCAAGAATGCTTTAGGAAGTCCATAATATGGAAAGCATTTTCTTATATTTTCTTTTGCATCAAAAACTAATAATGGAGGACTTCTTTTGTTAAAAATTAGAAAGGAAAATAATATGCCATTGCTTTCTTTAGTAAGGTTTTAAGGGATGTTGAAGTAAAGTGTGATATTATCTATAAAAATGCATATTCTCTAGTAAAATCTTCAAATTATTTTAGAGAATAGGTGTTGTACTCTCAAATTGATGCATTTGTTCCTAAGAATACTTTCAAGGAAATTTTAACATAGAAGATAGCATGGTAAGAGGAGGTAGGTGGATTGATAAGATAAATCCCACCAATTTGGTCAAAGGCTACGGACTAAAATAATATTAGAAGTACTTTGTTTCTAGTTGCATATTTTAATAATGAAGGATTGATAGAATTATCTAATGAGAAATTGATACAAGAAATTTGAGTTTTTCTATTATGGAGGAAACAAAAGGTATGAAAGATGAGTTCCACAAGGAAGTCTATGGTTATCATCACAAATGGAGGAATACTACATATAATTTTTTTAGATTTTGTTTCTATTGGCCTAGATTATTGATTGGAGTTAATATCAAACTCAATGCAAGATGTTCCAAAAACTTCCCCATATTCCTCTTAGTCATGTTCTTATACAAACACAATTTAAATAGTGGGGCTTACCTACAACCACAAATATAAGACAAATTTCAATGGAAAAGATAAGAACACTGAAAACTTGCAAAATAATAAAAAAGTCTTTTCTTATTACCAAAGGGATGTGTCATACAAACTAATTTGATATAGTTTCAAACTTTACCTTGTTGTTTAAAATGTCAATTATACAAATATTTCAGGCTTCTTGCGAATACACATTCATTCCTATTTGAAGTTCTTGCAAACATTGGAAAATATTGAAACTTATTATTTAAAATGGATCTCACAAGGTAAGATTGTTCTAACCATTAAACAATAGGATTATGATATTCATATCGAGCAATTTGAAGACCCTTAAGACTTATGGGAAAATAATTTTTCAATTAATGCATTCAAATCACAATGAGAATCTTTAGTATTGTAATGAGATTAGCTAATTAACATACAAGTTTCTCGATTCTCTATTAGCTCTTTTTGTATCAAGTTACATGCAAAGTTAACAATAAGAAACCATAGGGAATTCAAGACAATTGTTGACATTATGAATCTAGGAAACCAATGAGAATATTGGGTTGAAAAATATTAGAAACACTAACAAAAGGGTTTTGGTCTACTGAATGATTGAAGCAATTGCAATTACTCCGGAAAAAAAATGTGCCACAGAGATGAATAGCTTTATGATATGCACAAATTAGATAATTATATTCTTAGATTCGAAAGAGTTTAACAGAGAAACATCCTTCAACCCAAAATGACCTTCATCTTAATAACCAAGATGACAGGCTTTGAAACCATAAGAATCCATGAAATATGTTCTCTTCAACCCTCCTAGCTCAAGGGGTTGACATGGAAAGGAACTAACCAAACAAGAATCCTTCATCTGATCATAAATTCTATCTTGAATATCAACTTGAAAATGAAGGGATTACTTTAAAAATGAACTCACCTTTAGTGGTTTAATACTAAGGAAAGAATTATGCATGAAAATATGGATCCAACTTAGTTTGAACATCTCAACAAGATTGTGAGAACATGATGTAACCATCATCTTGGGCTGAAGTTCCTAGACTTCCAGGTATGACTCTAAACTTTTTGATGGTGTATCATCAAATATCGGTGGCTTGGAAAAATCAACAGATAGACATGCCCCACTACCAACATATGTGTGAACAAAAACATTGCTATTGTGACTGTCTTGGTCATATTCTTGTTGGATAAAAACTTGAGATACATCGACTGGAAAAATCCCTGGATAATTCAAGGTCAGAACATCCTCCTCCTGGCCCACAAAATATTTATAGTTAAATAAACCATGAATAATAGATTCAACATTTCCGTCCTATGATTGTAATATCACACAATCTTCTACCTGATTTCAACCATGATCAACCAAATAAAGATCGAAATAATTTAAGGAGGCTACTAGTGTGACAAAATTATCAAACAAATTTGAGTACAATGAAGAGTGTGTTAGAGGTGAAGAAGGATTAAAATACTTAGGAAGAGAATCAACAGATGTACTTAAATACGATTGAACTTGAAATATCAACGGATCAAGATCATTGTCATCATAATAATAATCAAAGATAGGCATACCACTATGACACTCAGATTGATCAACATCTTCGAAAGATTCAAAAACTTGACAACTTCCCTCTTCATATTTTACATCACAAGATGTATGAATTAAAAAAATTCAAGGTCCTTTTGAATTAAAAGGGCATCTTGACTCACAAATGGAGATTATAAAATGTGATAAACAAATTATGAATTAATACCTTGCAAATCCAATTCCTGTGAAGAAGAGAGGATATAATCTAATATACTTGAATGTTCACCACCATATGCTTTAACGAAAAGATGGATGTAATCGAGATGGTCATCCAAAGTATAGGGAATTGAACAAAATTTTGTTCAAGAAATTGTATCACATGCCAAGATAGATTATCTTTTGGATAAAATACATCAATACAAATACTTAATCAAGATGGTATTAAAGTAAGGATATCCGAGCTAGAGTCATAAAAGAAGATGCATTCAAGACCACCTTCAAAATTAAGCAGGGTTTAGATGAATGGATAGTTATGTCATTTCTCCTATGTAATGCACCAACTACATGCATGATATTAATGAATCATATATTTTTCCATTTTATTTATTTATTTATTATTTATTATTTGAATAGAATACTAGTATATAGTACTACCTTGAAATCACATATCTCCCATTTTATGCATGTTCCAAAGACATTAAATAAGTACCAGTTGTAGGAAAATATCAAGAATTGTGAGTTTTCACATCATTTTTGGTGTATTAAGAATATGTGATGGATGGAAGATTGTGGAACATGGAGGCCATCATGAAGTGTTTAATGCCTACAAATGTTTTTGAGGTCAAAGGTTTTATTGATGAGCCACAATACCTAAGGAAATGTGCAGCCTCATTTTCATCAGTAGAAGCACCACTCCACACTATAAAAATGAATGGAAAGGTTTTCCAATGGGGAAAGGGTTAGTACAAGGCCTTTGATAAGTTAAATAAGAAAATTTGTCAAGCAATTATTTTTTCATTACCAAACTTGTAGCATCTCTTTGAAGTGGGGACGGATACAATATGGTATGCTATGAGAGTTATCCTGATGAAGGGAGGAAGTTTGATATGTTACTATTCATAAGAATTCAAGGGGAAGTTCTCAACTACCCTATCTACACCAATGATATTTATGTGTTGGTGTAAGCTATGGAGAAGTGGAAACATTACATTATTGGGAAGGAGACAATAATCCACACATATCACCAACAACTACAATACATGTATGGTAAGAGTAAGATATAACAGGATAGGAACTATAAGAGGCTGGGACTTTTATAGAAATTTCATTAAATAATCAAGTACAAGAATGGCATCACAAAAAAAGTTTTAAAACATACTTCCAAGGCCACCCACATCAAATATCAAAGCTTTGGGAATTCTAATGCACATGGAAATTTTCACTCGCGATGCATAAAAAGAGGCACATATAAAATATGAGGATTTAAAATATGTTTTTTTAGCAATTGTACAGCCACAATTAAGTGCAAAATGGTAACAACATAGTTGAACACCATCTATAGAATGGATTACTCTATAGGCTAGATAAGTTATGTCATAAAAGTGAGAGAATATAGAAAATTGTAGAGCCTCGTGCCTCTAAGCTTAAAGGGAATTTTGGTGTAAGGAAGATAGTGGGTTACTGGTACAAGTATGTGTATTGACCCATGATGCAAGAATAAGTAGCTAGGTTCATAGGAGAATGAAAGCTTTGTTGTACCATCAAGCCTAGTAGTAGGAAATAAGGTCTATATTATCCCTCTCTTAAACCCACTTATCATTGGCACATCATTTCCATGGACCTTTTTGTAGGTTTACTGACAACCATGAAAATACATGACTAAATTTTTGTGGTAGTTTCTATGTTCAAAAGGACATGCATTATCATGTCTTGTAAAAAGACCATAAGTGGGAAATCAGCAACACCCTTATTCTTTGGACAGGTCTAGGTGCACTTTGAGATACCAAGGAGCATTGTTTTAGACAAGGATGCAATATTTCCCATTGCATTTTGGACTACATTATGGGAGAATATGGACAAAAAGTTCAAAAGGTATAAAACTTTCCATCCACATATTGATGGGTAAACAAATGTAGTCAACAAAACTCTCACACAACTTTGGATTGGTTATAATAAAAGGCATCCAAATACTTCTAATGATAATCTAGTATGTATAAGAAAATCTTATAACATATTTCTCCACACTTCTAGTGGAAAGTCCCCATTTGAAGCATATTTTGGTTATTCAGCATCTTCAACATTAGATATTGGATATGGGAAACAGGGACTAGTGATGGAGGATTTCACAAGGGATGTTTTAAGGGAAAATAATTTTGTTCTAGAGATGAGACAAATCCATCTACATGTACAAGAGACACTAATCAATTCATATGAAAAATACAAGGGTTGGCTTGTCATGGGTGGCTAAATTGGCATATGTTTAGCACGTGTCGAATACCTTTTTTCCTACAATTTTCCCAATTATAATCCTTTTCTTATCACCTTTTCATCTATATTGATACATTTTTTTCCAAGGAATAAATATCCTTCTATATGAAAGTTTAATGCTTATTCATATGCATTTTTGGGAAATTTTTTCTTTTATATATTAATAGTGGCATACAATATTTAAGGACTATATAGACTACTTAGAGTAGGGTCTCAACAATATCTACAACTTCTCACAGGTGTTGCAACTCCCTGTAGGCATTAAAACTCCTTGCAGGCATCACAACTCTTTGTAGGTGTTTCAAAATTTGTAAAAGTGTTGCAACTCTCTCCTCTCAGGTAGGATTTAGTGACTATAACTACCATATGTGACAAAAAATGTTGCAACTCTCCATTTTTTATACAAATCTCCTATATTTCTACAACTATTCATAGTTGTTGTGACTATTCATAGGTGTTGCAAGTTTGCACTGTTGTAGAAAATCTCCATTATGGTTGCAACTCTTCACAATTGCTACAGCTCCTTTTCATTGTTGCAACTCCTCATTATCATTGTAAGTCATTATTATTGTCGCAACTACGGTACTTTGATTTTCATTGTTGGATTTTATGTTATCCTTGACATCATTGTGAAAACTTATGTTGTTCATACTCGTGGTGTGATTTCTACAACTCCCTATTTTTCCTATTATTAAAAATCTTTCAACAATATTGCAACTTTGTGCCCATTGTTCCAATGCAATAGTCAACCATCAACATGTTAATTTTATAGCAATTATATGATTTTAAAAATATTTTATAGTGTAAGAAAATGATATGGAAAAATGGACGATGAAGAAAAGAAGCTAACACAACTACTAGTTGTTGAAAAATTGAATTGAGTTAGTGGATTCTTGATTTTACCATTCTATCAAGGAATCAATCTAACATGGTGAACATCCTAATTTTGATTCATATCCACCCATATTTGGTTTACATTTAGATAATATATAATATATATAAAAAATCCCTTATCTCTGTGAGTTGAAGGGGAGGAACATACAACCTTAAAGTTGGTAATTCATAAAAAAAGATGAAGGTTTTATTTCTACAAAACAATTTCTCCTATTAAAGTAATGATGTGTTGAGAATTCACACCTAATTTTTTTTCTGACCAATTCCTTCTCTAAGGATGTAGGGATCCATCCTTAGTCATATCATGTCTTTATTCACAACGTGGTTGTAGTCATAATTTTTGTTTTTATTCATTTCTATATATACTATAATTTTCATATTGTTGAAATTGTGAATTATTGATTGCTACAGCTCTAAATTTTTAGTTACTATAACAGCAATAAATTACTAACTATTGCAACTCCAAGTTGTAGGTGTATTGATATAACTTGGGTGTTCATGTTATTTCTATTCACTCACTAATTTATTTTTTGAAGGAATTACAACATGATGTGAGTTGAGGTTGTCGTCACAACACTGTTGTAGCATTAACATTTCTCTATATTAAAAATATTAACACTTTTGTTTTCCTTAATAACTTGGATTGGCTAATTAATGCATTTGGTTCATGGTTTCAATTTCGTTACAAGGAAGTGTGAGTTAATGGTTTGGAATTCAATGTGTTTCTATTAGACATGAAACTGCATGTTAGTTACAATAATCAAGGTCCTTCTTAACACTTGAGAAAGTCACCTTTAGATGTTGGTGTATTTCATTTAGTGTAGTTCACTTTACCACAACATATATTAGATAATTTTCTTTAAATTCCTACAATTTTGTATTGGATTAAAGGTGTGACTTAGATTTCTTGGTGACTTATAAAAGCATCATTATATCTTGAACTATGACTATCATTTAGTTATTACAACTTCAAGGCATATAGACAATTATACTAGCATATATAGTCCATGACAACTCACAAGTCCCTATACAAACCCCAAGTTGACAAATAAATGAATGCCCTCCAGTTATCTCTCTAAGCAGTTAGAAAGATAATTAAAAACCATTTTCACTTTTTGCATCATTTCTGGGGAACTATAGATAGTATAATCTATATTTTTATGATTTTTTTAGTGATTGTGTAATTTTACTTGTTCTTTTACAAAATTATCTTTCGAGATAAGTATGATTTATCATTTTTCTAATTCTACTTCTTTCTTAGCAATGTTTTTTGATAGAATAGATTTTCATATGCCTAGGAGTAGTGATTAATTTCATATATCTGTCAAAAACCTCCCTCAAACTAATGGTTCAAGATGTAATGGATGAGATCATAGACAACCACATTATTTGAATCCCACAAAAAGTTCTATAGTGAAGAAAAAGCTTAAATGCATCAAATTAGAATCTGAATTGATGTAGACTTCATCCTTTTCACCTAGAAAAGATATATTCTCATAATATTTTCCCGATGAACAATTCCATATCAAGATAATTCTCCATGAAACTCCTAAGGCACCCTTAAAAGAGGAAGGCAATTGTTTGGAAGAAATGGCCCACAAAGCTAAGAATTGATAGTCCTTTTCTTAATTCCCCATAAAATAATTGGAGGAAACCAAGATTAAAAATATTTCACATTTACCCTTGTCAAATTTTCATAGTCTCTCAAAAGAGAATCTCTACACTTTTATTTTCAATTTCAATGTGCTTTGTAGGAGTGACGACTACGTCTCTAATGCATATTAGTTGAAAATATTTTCTACTACCCTTAAATACACTACACTATGATGGTTTATGGACTTGGTGCAAGAGAGTATCATAACATGGGTGCAAATGAAAAAGAAGTCCTTAGAAAAATATCAATATTACTACAAGGACAAGGAGTAAAAAGCAAACATCTTTTGAATGACCAAAAATCAAGACAAAATAATTGAGGACTAAGTTCAGAGATGTGGATATAATATGCCAAGAGAAAGGAAAGAGGACTTCCCCTAGAGACATGTTTTGTCTTATTATTACGAGGGATTAGATATGAATGTATGGAACTCCTCAACCTAATGACTAGAGAAGATATCTTATAGCAAGATTATGATGGCATTGTGGACCTCTATTAGCAAATACTCTTGAGGAACTTCCAAGAATAGAAAATGACCATAAGACATGTTGTCGATGATGAATAAGATGACTAGTGGGGGAATCAAAAGACAAAAAATTAGTCACATACTGGAAAAATTCATAGCTAATATATTAAGCACACTGGTCTCTGAGCTAGACACTTTGTAGGAGCAGAAAAATCAAGAGGAGGTAGAATTAGCACTAGAAATATTTTGCACAAAATGTAAAAGAAATCATGCACAAAAGGAGTGTCCATTAGATCTAATTAAAATTTGTTCCACATGTATAAAATAGCATCCTATGAGTATCTTTCCATATCTATCTAGACTAAAGGTTGTCTATCAAGAAGTGGAAGAGTTGTAACAAAAACAAATCATTACATATTGTGGTCACAAAAGATAGAGGGCATGATTTAAGATCCATCTCAAAGTTATAGTTCTTATTGGGCTAATAATTTAATATTATGTCCCTCTCATCAATCTTATCTTACCAACCTTGGATGACTCCTCCTATCCCTAAGTAGATTTGGAAGTAAGTGTGGAGAAATATTATGTATGGAGGCCCTTAGTAGGCCCCGATGTAGACAACCATGCATATCCTCCTTTCTCCTTAATGAAAGCATCTACATCTACCCCTTGGTGATTTCAGTTACTCAATCACTCATAGATAACCCTAATAATTATAGGTTGACTCAACCAAAAGATTTTTTTTGTGATTAAAACCTACCCAGTCTACTCCATACCTTCCCTAGACTACCATAATATTCATCTTACATCACAAATGACACCGACTAAAGAGAAATTTCCCATGCCCATTGAAGATATTGATGATAAAGCTTGAACTCAAGAACCTAAGGAGTAGTTATCTTCTAAACCGTTAGGATGAGATAACATAAGACCTAAACTCCAAGATATTACCTTGAAAGGCTAAGCAAGAAAAACTTGTAACTCAACTAAAAGTTAATTCCTTGTGTGAGCTCAAGAATGTGTTTCTTCACCATCTAATTTTTTCAATCTATTAAATACATTCCATTTCACTCAAAATTAGTTATGGAACTCTATTTAAGAATGATTGTCTAATGAATAAAAAATCTCCATATATTCTATGTCATGGGAAAAATATTTGGTCTAATAATAGGGGGAGTCGTTGAAGAAAATATTCCAATCTCAAAAACCTAGTTTTTAACATGAAAATTAATAATATTATTATTCGAAACTCGTTAATCAACATGGTTCCCATCATTAATGTTATAATACGAGAAATTATGGAATCATTAGGGATTTTTTGCCTCAGAAAAAACCCCATTGTGTTACAAATAGCTTTTGGGTTAGTAATTAAACTAGAAGGAATTCTAGAGGACATGGTCATATCCATACACTGATAGGAATATCTCATTGATTTGATGTTCCTCCAACCTAAATCCTCCCTCGGGGGATATCCTATAATTCATGGGTGGCCATGTTTAAGATCACAACGGCTAATTTTTTTCCAAAGTAGATGGTTTATTACATAGACATAATATTTTCAAAGATAGATTATGACATATGGAGGTGAAATTATAGCAATATAGGATGGGTATGAGATACATAGGTGCTGAAATATTCCAACATGACTCATTATGGTTTTAAATAGACTCTGTGGGACATAATGGTGACTCATCTCTAATTCTTAAAAAAATGGTGACTTAATGATGTTGACACTAACTGAACCAAGTATAGGTAGTACAAGGTCATCTTTTGGTGGACCAAGAGGCTATAAGAGGGGGGCATCTAGGGGGACATGAGTTTTCATCATGAAAATGAAATTGAAAATGAAAATGATGCTGTCTTGAGTATGAAGACAAACTAGACTCCCAATTTGGAGGGGATTGAATGCCATAGGAACCAAAATGAAAAATGGTATCATGTTGGAGTTCCCATGTGGTGAAGGTTGTAACACTTGATAGGTGGAAAATGCAAGAGATGAATGGGCTGGTCCACTTATTGAATTTTTGGGGCCCCTAAGGTGATATTCATTGAAAGATAGGAAAGTTCATAGGGAATGGGTTCAAAGGATATGTCATAAACATGATTAATTATTGGTTACACGATATAAAAATAGACACATGAGTCGATAGGTGCAAAGAAAAGGTGGCGTGAAAGTATGAGCAAGAAATATGAAAAAAAATTATTTAAACAAGAGGGGATTTGACAAATCTAAAAAATATATGATAAATAAATTATAGAACTGGAAAATAACTTTCCAATGATGTTAACAGTGTATTAAATAGAGCTAGGATGATCCTATAAAGCCTAATTGAAAAATGGTGGATTTTTATTATATACAGTGTTTTCCTTCCAATACCAATTAATTTGTGCATTTCGTTGGTCGAGAAATTGGAGGAGGAGAAGGCCCTAAATATTGATGAGATCATAGTGGAATAGCTAATTGTCATAATTCATATATGTTGGCCAGTGGTTGTCATTGGTGTCAACCAAAGAAGCACCAGGGGCTCTCGCTATCTTGCATGGGCATTTTGTATTGACAACTCATTTTATTATGAGTCAAGGATCTTTTGGATGGATTCTAATCATCGAGATGCTTTCATTGATATGTGGCATGCCATGTAGTTTTTCATGGTTTGGGATATATTCATGTTTGAAGTTAGCAACCCGAGTTGGTGGGCTAAAACCCCATGGGGTTGTGGCATGGAAATCATCATTGGTTGTGGTAATTGAATAGTCAATAATTAATAATTTTTTATGCTCCTAAAATCCCTCCAAAGTTGACTTGTTGAGGACCCTCTCAACTCAAGGCATTTCTATAAATAGTGACCCTCATATCCTCCTCTAGCAAGCACTTTTCAACGAACTATCTTGTGAGAAGACCTCTATAAATTTTCAGCCCTCATGGGATTCTAATGCAGGACTTGTTGTAGGGAGTTTAAGGTTTCATTGAGGTCTAGTTAGGGAACAAAATTATGATAAAGTTTGAAGGTTTGTTTTGAAGCAACTTTAGACCCTTCGATTCTAGGATTTCGGTGCTTCAAACAAGTCATCATGGAAGTGTCGCTATAAATTTTCTTCTATGAAGATTATAAAGCGTAAAACAAAACCCATTTGCGAAGAAATGTTGATGGGCCTCATGATCACATTTAAGATCTTGGTTCACTATATTTTATGGGATATGATCTAAGGAAGTTATGGTTTTTTCAGGCTCCTAAATTCCATGTAAAACATGTCACCTTGGGAAAATTGTCATACCTTTCTCTCTGAGAATTGTATTCAAATTTCATAAATAGTGATAGAAATAGGATGGACTATAGTTTTTTGGGGATCGTTTTCAGGGTCAAAGGTCAAAACATTGAGATGTGACACTTTGCACAAATTCGCTCTACTGAACTATTCTATAATCATGACTTCATGGGAGATTGGGCATAACTAGTTCTTGAATGATCCAATATGTATGAGAATTATGGGGATGGAAAGAGGACTTAAAGGGCCACCATAAGACGAAATTCCAGACCTTGGAGATCCAAAATTACATAGATACAACAGATTCACTATAGAGATCCTAGAAGGCAAGAAAAAGGATCACTGTAGTAAGGACCAAACATCAGCAATCAAGGGTAAGTCTGCTACAACAAGGTATGCATGATTAGTGTTTGCATTTGAATTTTGAATATCATCTTTGACATGTGTTTTTACAAGACATTGTAAGTATTTTGTTTGTGTATTGGTTTGGGTCTTCTTCATTAATTCATGTGTAGGAAGGAGGACACTTGAGGAAAACTCAGACACATACTAGAAGGACATGTAGAACCAAAGTACCATTACTTAAAGAAAACACAACAATACCTCAACAGCTGAAAGTGATCCAAGAAGCCGTATCAAGTCAAGGGCCAATTCTTGTCAAGACTTAGTATTGTAAAAGATCATCATTGTAAAATTTTAAAAGAGTCATTATTATAAAAAGTCAATATTCCTAGAGTTGAAGAGGCATTGTTGGGAGGTATAGGATTTGTTAGAGTCGGTCTGGTCATCCCTCCGTCAGAGATCATTTCTCTTATTGCATTTCATTTTTAGGTGTCTCGCTCGATTCACTCGGCTGCATTCCACTAGGATCATGCCATAATCTGACGGAAGGGCCTTGTCACTCATTTCCCTCATGTTATCTGCCTTCTGGCTCTTCATTTAACAATCTTTTCATCAAAGTTGCAAAAGTTGTCTTTAGGGTTTTAGTGTCAAGTAGGTCTATGGTTTCATTAGGGTTTTGTCAATAAATGCTCAGAGTGTCCGATAATCACCAGCAGGCCATGAGGATGTTCTATCGCCAATAAATTTTCTTAAAATGTGTTCTAAATGTTTTTTTCCTCAAAACTCTGTTTTGAGGAAAAAACAGAGTATTCAGCTTTATTCGTACAAAATCATGTAAATTTTTTTCTTTTCATTGTAAATTTCTTCACCTGTACCCTGGTTCTTTTCCTTAGCCTAAGAAGCTCCCTAACCTGAAAAAACAAGCCAAGCTTGGGTCATTTTTCTCATTACAAAGTGAAAAAGCAATGAAAAAGTCCAAAACAAAGGTTGAAATAAAGGTCATCTGCAAAACATTACAAAAACGGGTTTTTGATAAATTAATTTGAAAAGCCAATGTATAAAGCATGTCTCCATGTTTTGAAAATTCATTTTCTTTCCAAGAACAAAGAGGAGGCAACTCAAAGTCATTTTGTAGAACGAGTGAGAAATTGGGCAAAAAATCGTTGCAACTTACCGGCGCGGCGCACTGGGTAGAAGGCGCGGCGCACCGGGGAGGCGCGGCGCACTGGGAGCAATCGCGTAGTGCATTTTTGAACAGGCGCGGTGCACTGGGAAGGTGCGGCGTGTTGGGCAAGCTGTGCGACGCATACAGCTGAGTGGCCCAAAAAGTTCCAGAACAGTCTCCAATTGCCAAAACCGCATGCATTCTCTTGATTTCAAGTAGGTTGAGCTCCACTTTTGTTGTTCATCCATCCAAGTTTAAGGTGTATATTATGTGGTTTGATGTGGTGAATGCCTAAACAAAAACTCAAACCCTACCATGTCAAAATCCTCACATGAAGATTGTTGTTTAGGGTTTCAAATTTATTGTTTGTCACCAAATTCATTCCCCCATCCCATTTCTCCCTTATTTTCATCATTCCTAAGTTTCCCTACTCCCTAAAATCATCAAACCCCTATCCCAAATTCTTTGTCCCAATTCTCAAACTCCAAAACCCTAAACCATATTCCCACATATAAATCCCAAACACTCTCCCATATTTCCCTAACAAATCTATCCCAATAGTCCCTAATCACTTACTATTTTTCCCCTTCCTAACAGTCCCTTGTTTCATTTGTTTTCCCCTTGGTGGCAGCGTTTAGGCACATCACAAAAGAGCAGTCCAACACAGTTTTTATACATCAGCAATCAGTTTTCTCCAAGGCATTTTGTACAGTAGTCATGTCATCTGGTCATTCATCTCATTATGGAATGGAAACCCAAAGTGACTCACCCATGGAGGAACATGCACCCCGAAGGCCTCATAAAAGTGGCAGACATATCAGAGAAGAACCAATCACCCTCACTGAATTACAGGCCTGCCCTCTAGCCATCTTCTATTTTTAGCATCAGTCATGTTATGAGTTTTGTGAGAAGGTGGCTAATTTTCAATTTCATCATGAGTTGGCTCATCTCTTTGTATTCGATTTACATGGATATCATGTTACTTTGGCTGGTGTCACCTTCACACTTACACTAGAATCTATCTCACTCGCAACCGGCATACCAAACATTGGAGAACCATGGAACAAGAGGAAGAAGATTGACCGACAGCATTATGAGCCATATATTAAAACCAGTTTCTTGAGGCAGCTCAAGAGAGTGTTTCCCTTAAGATATCTTAAGGACGAATATGCTCCACTAATGAAATTAATCATGAAGTATTTCAGCTGTGAGGGACAGTTCTCTCGTTTATATGCTTATCACATCAGGTTGCTCATGCATTTCACCCGGGTAGGGATGATGAACATTTCGTATTTCATTTGCCGGAACATAGAGAGGATGACCACCCTTGTGCAGTAGAAAACCCCTCAGCAGCAACTTAACAGTGTTTATCATTTTGCTCTTATTAAGATTTTGGTGGTTCATCAGCTTGGATTACAGGGCATCACTTGGGATGATTTCATCTCCCGTGATTTATTTAGAGCTTCACATGGGCTTTCAGAGGTTGGGAATGAGACAGCTAGACCTTCTCATCAGTATGAGCACCATGAGACCGTTAGTGTGCCGGTATTCATCACATATCAGAGGGGCACTAGACCTTTGTTTGCAGCAGCAAAGTGAGTGTTATCTCCACCCGATGTGGAATGGGCCTCGCTTCCACATTAGCACCATAGGTATAGGACAAAGGCAAGAGGCCAATGCAGGATGAGGGGCCCTCAGGTGAACGAGAGACCGACTTCATTCTCATTCATGATGATGACACAGGCATGGGCCCGGAAAGTGCCAAACTAAGAGATATCATCCAGGAGCAGCAGACAGAGATCAAAGCCTTGTCCCTTGACTTGGAGAGGGCTAAGTGGAATATTAAATACTTGGAGCAAAGGAATAAGCAGCTTGAAGATCAGCAGGTGATTATGGAATTACAAAACATCAGGGAGAATCGCCAAGCTGCCCAAAGGAGGAGGATTGAACTCTCTTCATTGGAGCAAGAGATTAATGATGATCAGGAGTCTTGGCTCGAGAGAGTCAACATCCACCTAGAGGTACTTCTTCTGATAGAGACAAAGCATTTCTGAGACACATGGCTTTCCACTACATGGCGTGGAACAAGGTTTGCAAGGCACGAATAAGGAATTTAAAGGCAAAATTAAAGAAGGCAATAAGGAAGAAAAAGAGGCAAAAGGAGCATGATCGTCTTTGGATATTGGCCGAAGCCTCTTTAGCCTAGCATGACACTTGCTAAAGAAGGTCCAGCCCAAATTTCAAGAAATTTGGGGCAATTTTTGACATTTTGGAATTTTTTGCACTAAAAAACAAGTTTTGCTTCCCTATGCGTCGCGCCACGTGGCGCTCGCTTTTGCTAGGGGGCTCCAAATTACAAAAACTTTGAATTTTTGGGTTTGGCATGAAAATTATGGTTTTTGTGCATGGCCAAGAAATTTGGGCAAGTTTTGAGTCCTCAAGAGGCCACAAACACTAAAAAAATGACCTCACTACCCCTATTTTGACACACAGGAAGCAGTCTTCGGAGATTGTTGTTTTGGAGGGGAAAATGACATCCAAATTTAGAAATTCCACTTGGGTTGGAAAGTAGACAGGAAGGGCTTTCCAACAAGCACACTTGGGCTCAATTTGGAATTGAGGAAGTGCCTCAAAATTAGCTCCAAATTGGCGTGACACATAGAGAATCAGGCGCGACGCATAGAGGATTTTTGCCTATTTTTCACTGTTTAGCTCAGAAATTCGCCCAGTTTTGACCAGTTTTTCTTTTTGATGTTACTCTTGATCCACCATGATGTAATTTCATAACCATGATGTAATTTTTGTACATTTTTACTTGTCCTAGAGGATTCATTCACTAAAAAGTGAAAATTTAATGAATGAATCAGTTTCCTAGCATATAGGGGTAAGTTGTTTGACTACATAGATTTCAGTTCCTTGTTTAGAATTGGTTCAAACAGCTCCTAGAATGATGAGCTTGACCCCTAGAGTCATGTGAAGGATTTAGTCTTGTCTATATCATGTAATTTCTCAGTCATTTTCAGGGTTGGACACTTGGGATTGCTTGGCACTCTATTGTACATTTCATTTCTACAATTTTGGCAAAGGAAAGACCAGGGTTTTGTAGCACTTGTTGGGATCCATGTGGCTCTGTGTTTTGATGGTGTGTTTCTCTAAGTAATTGTAAGTTCATTGATGTTTATGTGTATCATTTTCTCTTCTCTTTTCTTCTGCAATTAAACAAATGAGTGATTAAGGTAGAATTCATTGGATTGTTATGCTCTGCCTTGATATTTTGTTTAATTCTTCATGTTTTCATCTATTTGAGGAGGAATCTTGAGACCTTCTTACCCTCCTTGGCTCCTCACCAGTCTAATCCATCCATTCTTTCAATCCAAAGCATCAAAACTACTGCCTATCTTGCCCCTACCTAAACTCTGCAAAAATCTGGCCTCATCCCCGAACCCAAATTTGCCTTTCCCTTTTTTCCAACAAAACCCTCAAAAATCAAATCAAATCCTTTGCACTTCATACCTAGCCTAAAATTAGTTGGTTTTTCAGTCATCTCCAACCCCATTGATTATCTTTCGCTGAGATTGACCCAGAGAGAGCCCTCTCCTGTCCTCGTAGGGCTAGCTATGAGGCTGAGTGTGGTTTGATGTGGATCTAGAACCTTGCCTTTTCAGCCTGAGGCAAATCTAGGCTCTATCATAGTGGCGACTCCACTGGGGAAGAAAATGGTTTGATTGTTGATGTCATTTGTTTTATAAGCTACAAACAGAGCCTGGAGTTATGCCAGGTAGCCTTTGAAACGATTTTTCTTTACATTAGCGCGAGTAGATAAATGCTACTTCAGTCAATCTCCAATCTAGCTTTTAATCGTGACACTTGACTTGTAAATCACCCTAGTACATCTGAGAATTCTAAGCTTTTGGATGATAAGTTTAGAATTTGAAAGGTTGAACAAGTTGTTTATGTCCCTTTGATTTCTTGAAATAATATCACACTAGCTTCCAGAAGACATACCAGAGCAAATCCAGTTCCTGATCCCCCTCCTATTTACGAAAATCCCAATCTGATTCCAAGAATTGTTCGCCAAGGAAGTTCTATCATTCCCGTGTTCAAAGCTCAGTCGTGTCTTGTCAATTTTGAGTATCTTGAGGATCAATAATTTGATGAGCAATTTGAGTTGTCTCTATTTGAAACCAAATCTGAAAGTGTTGTCACTTCCACTGCCTTAAATCCTGAGTTTGTTTGAAATCTTGAAACTGAAAGGGCTAATAAATCCATTGATGATTACATTTTAAATCATCTCCAAACTTCAATTACGGCTTCTAATATTGTTGATTTCTTAGAGACTGCTTCTGCAACCCTTGGGTCATCCGCAATTGCGTCTAGTTCAAGAATTCCCACCAAACCTCCCTTCATTCCCACCCTTCCCCCACAACCTACTATTTCTGATAAAAAATGTGCAGTTGTATCGCCTCCGTCTACTCCTTCTACTCCTAAAATACCCAAAATTGCTTCACCTCTGCATACACCTCCTCGCATACCTCACACATCAGCTGCATCCACTCCCCCAACTTCACCAAGACCGATTGCAAATGCACCAACAGCAATGGTTGCTCGATTTGCACCTCTCGCGCTGCCTCAAGTTTTGGGTGACATGCCCGCAGATTATCAAAGTAAAATTCCTTTTTTTGATGGCATTCCTCATGGAACCACAGTTCAGCAACATGTCGAAAAAATGACGGATTTCTTTGAGCTTCATGAGATTGATGCAGAAAACGTGACCATGAGATTATTCGTGCAGACTTTCGTAGCTGAGGTAAGAAAATGGTTCAGAGCTTTGACAACTAGAAGTATTCCCACATTAGAAGAGCTTCAAAGACATTTCTTGGATCGTTGGGAAGTAAAGAAAGATCCTCTTCAAATCACTTCTGAATATACCAAGATCAAGCAGAATGCTGGTGAGTCCGTGCAAGACTATTGTATTAGATTTAATGCGGTTTATAATGCAATTCCTAATGATTTAAGGCCATTTAGAAAGTTAGCTTTGCTTAAGTTCCCGAATGGTTTTGATCCGGACATGGCTTATCAATTAAAAGAGAGAGATCTAGCTACCTTAGAAGAAATGTAGAAAATTGTCGTTAGTGTTGAGGCAAATTTGAATGACAAGAGAGCTAGATTGAAAGTTGAGAAGAGAGTCTCAATAAAGGAAGAAGCTTCTACCTCAAATCAAGTGCTCCACAAGGTAGAAAAGATTATTGTAATGTTAACACTTGATAAGCATGAACTGCAAATTCAGAATCCTAATTTCCGTGGACAGTAGAAACCTCAATTCAGGATCAAACAACATGAGCAGCGAGCACAAGAACCAGCATCACAATAGCAGCAAGTAAAGACACCTCTTCAGCAGAATTTTGTTGGGCCTGAATCTGATGATGAAGACAATGTAATAGGAGAATAAAATCACTTCTTTACTCCTGATGATATGCCCACCTTTATCACTGAAGATGATGAGTATGCAGAAAGTCCAGTTGTGCAGTACGATGCAGATTTTATCTTGGCAAATGACACAACTCTTGAAGAAGAGTTGGATGAGTATCAGAGAGGTTATATGCATGCTTTGTCCACCCAGCAGTGTCAGTATTCACTTAGAAATAGAAATGTCCCCATCAATCCAATCCAGAAGAGAAAGGAAGTTCCAGCATCTAAGAATGAGCCACTTGTTGTACCAAATAAAGGAAAAGAAGTTGTTGATCCTACTCCTAGCAAATCTCCACCAGCAAATGAAAGAGTCAATCAGCCAATTGTATCAAAAGATAAAGCTGAAAAGAAAGATGTTCCAGCCAAAGAGGTAGAAAAGACTTCTGCTTTTAGTTTAGAAAATGAAATTTCTAAATTGAAGGTATCCATTCCCTTGACTGAACTGATGAGGAACAACAAATATAGAGGTCAGGTTTCCAAAATTTTGAATTTTGATCCAATGTCTGATATGGAGAGTGTGGAAGATGATCAACCTTAACTGATTTTTGGACCAGCATTAAACGGTGAGTCTCCAGACAGTGATGTGTCTCCTTTTTATATCAGTTTGAGAGTGCATGATTTTGTGTTGCACAATGCTATGTTTAACTCCAGCACTTCCCACAATCTTATGCCGAAGGCTATCATGGAGAAGTTGGGTTTGGACATCACTAGCAAATACCATGATCTTTATTCATTTGATTCTAGCAGGGTGATATGTATTGGGCTCATTAATGACTTGGTGGTCAGTTTGGATCAGATTCCGGCAAAAAACGTTTTGATGGATGTGGTGGTAGTAGATATACCTCCTAGATTTGGAATGCTTCTTTCCAGATCTTGGGCATCAAAGATTAAAGGAACAATGCAACTTGATTTCTCCTATGCAACGATTCATGTGTTTGGCCAAATGAGAAAACTTTATCGAGAGCAAAAAATGAAATACATGATTACAAGCAAGGAGAAACCAATTAATCATCCGATTAATTATGTACATGCAGATTTAGAGTCTTTTGTTTTGTATTCAGATAGTTTCAATGAGATTGATAGTCAGTTAGTTGCAGTAGATGATATTCCAGAAATAGCAGAGAATTTCAGAGAAGTTTTGAATAAAGAAAGTCAAGAACAAGACAATACCATTCAGCGATCAGGAAAAGATAATGGACAGCAAGAAAAAAAAATATAGCAAACAGAGTTTCAACACTTGGAAGAAGAGGAAGATGGTCTATGGACCATGGATTTCGATGGAGCAGTGGGAAATGATGGTGTTGGAATTGGTATTTGGGTACGTAGTCCTTTTTCTGCTCTGAACAAAGTGCCTAGTAATGTGCGGGTATGTTCTTACAAACTTGCTTTTGATTGCTCAAGCAATGAGGCTGAGTGCGAAGCTTTGATTGTTGGCTTAAAAATCCTAAGAAAGTTGAATGCTAAGAGGATTGTTGTATATGGCGACTCCGAATTGGTGATTAAGCAAGTTAAAGGCGAATATCAAGCAAAGCATCCTTGGATGCGGGCATACTGGAATGCTGTTCTAGACATCTTGAAGCTATTTTCAGATTATACCTTGACGTGTGTGCCTCGTATTCAAAATAGTATTGCAGATGCACTTGCTAAGGCAGCGAGTAATTTGAAGATTCCTATGAAATCAAGTAATAAATTTGAAATCCATGTGAAACATCGTCCGACTGTCCCGGACAATCAGAGATATTGGCAAGTTTTCCAAGATGATGAGGAGATTGATGATTTTCTGCAAAACAAAGGTAAGTTTAAAGACACCTCAATTGATGTAGAATATAGCGATGGAAAAGATGATGTGCAAATCAATCAAATGGAAGTGTTGCAGCTCAAGGATAATGTGATTCCTAAAGGCTTGATACCTTTAGAAGAACTCTTTGATCATGATGACGTATCCCGCAAACCAACATTGCAGCCAACAGAGAAGGGAGTCGAAGAGGTGAATATTGGAATAGATGAACATCCGAAGATGGTTATTTCAGGTATTTACTTGTAATTGTTAAATGGATGGATGCAAGACCTAATTGATGATATAATAGTTCAATGGAGAAGGAGGCGATCCTTCTAGTTATGTTTCATAAGTTCTTTCAGTCATTTATGATTTGTCTTATATCCTAGACTTGTCGGTTACATTGATGCCAAGTGTTTGACAGAATGTCAGTCCTCGTTGGGGATGCTCAGGCCTAGTCCTGAGGTTGATTTTTTATTTTTTAATATTGTCATCATGTCTTCAATGGATACTAAAGGTTATAAAAAAATTTGGGCAAAGTTGGGATTCTGGGCTAGAAAAGTGGCTCAAGTCTTGGGGACGCTAGCATAGATCTGTTGGGAAAAGTCCAGGGATGTTGGCACACAGGCATATGAGAGAGACTTTGGATTTTTGTCATTGTCTTGCATATAGCATTAGAGTGACCATGGGTTAAAATGCTTAAATAATTAGTGAGACTTAAGGTCACCAAGGAAGTTGAATCCCTAATTGTAGCCTCTCTCATCGTATGTTTACCCCGGCTGACCGGTTGCTTGGGTGGAACAATGATCCAAGTGGATGTTGGTGGTCACCCACCTATTCCACTGGCACCCTTGCCACTATCTCTTTCAATTTTCTAGTTTCCCTTGCCACTATCTCTTTCAATTTTCTATTTCCCTTAATTGTAGCATAGTTTACTATTTTTGGCAGTTGTTCGATTCTTGAATTTTTGGAGTCGTTTTGAGGCCCTAAACAACATTTTTTGGGGAAAACTGAGGGCTAATGAGATTTTTTTCCAGCGTTGGATAGTCAAGTTGTAGTCCTTGGATAGATATATCTAACAATGTATTGTGTACATCAAATAGAGATCTTCTGCCAAAGTTACGACCTGGGAAGTTGATGTACCGATTTACTTAAATGGGGCCCATAGTTTTGGTGCTTCATCTCCTAGGGTTATGGTTTTTGATGTTTAGGGTTTTCCATTGTTTCTCAATAATAAATAGGCCTTCGAGCCTCATTGTAACATATTTCTGAGGCATTTAGCCTCCACATCTCTTCTCAGAGATAAGTTACCATCCCCCAATCTAGTCTTATTTCCATTCTATTTGTAAGCAAATTTTAGTATTTGATATTAATGAAATGAAGTATTATTTCTACTTCATCTCTCTATTTATGGTTATATTTCTAATTTTTTGTGTTCTTATTTAAGTTCAGATCAACCTAGGAGGAGGGGGTGTTACAGATTGGTATCCGAGCGTGGTTGCGCTCTCCTTGGGTGAAGGTACTTGGTCATGCATGCATGTCATTTGCATGTGTGTCTCTTACAGTTTCATTCCATGTGCTTGTTGCATTTCATCATGTTGATCATAATTGTAGCAAGCTTGTCATGAGCAAATTGATGTGATTTTGTGGGTTTCATTGTCAGAAGTATATGACTCGTTTCATATGGTTATATGTCGATTACATGTTGATTATATGTTTCTTGAATATTTCATTGTATGTCAGGTGCATTCTTGAATTCTTTGATTACATGTATCAGTCTTGTAGGTTGATTACCAGAATTGGTTGCTTATGCTTGACTACATGCATTGATACGTATGTGTAGTTGATCAGGCATTACTTATGCATGTTGATGGTTGCATGTGGCAATGTGTACATTGGAGTAATGGTTGTTGTCATGCTTGAAGTCATAGCATGCATTGTTGATATGGCCTTGCATTGATCACTAGACCCTAGCTAGAATGGTGTTCATGCATTGATACACGTATTCAATATATGTCTAGATGTTGTTATGAATATGTTATACATGTATCACACTGATTTTTTGATCTTACAAACAAGGCATCCTCCCCGAATTATGCTAAGGTATGTTGGGTTATTGTGATTTGGTTTTATTGACATAGTATGCGTTGCAGGAAAGAGATCAGATGGCTAGCATGGTGGTAGACTACATAGAATCTCCCTATGCATCAGATGGGCAGTGTGGTGTGGGGCACTCTTCTGACCTGACAGACACATTGAGAAGCATGAAGGAAAAATAAGGAGTTGAAAAGTAGGCAATGATAAAATCAAGGAGGCATAAGAGAAACAAGTAGAGGTGAATGCAATACTACTTCAGAGTTTGTCATATTCGTAGCGACAGGGACCACTTCGAATCAGCCATGGACATGAGGAAAAAACTAATGTGGCATATGGGAATAGTTCGTCTAGTAGACATGGGTCAAATAGATCTGAGACGATCAAATATGGTAGGTTGTTGGACACTCCAAATAGGAGAGGTGATCGATACAGGTGTTATTCTAGTTATGGCTCTAACAAGCATCATGGTCATCATCATTATCATCCTTATAGGGGGAGTGATAGGGGATACTTTCAAGGTGAGTTTAATACGACAAAGAAACCTACCTTTTTTGGAGAGATGAAGAAATCATAGGATGCAGAAGCATGGTTGCTTGGTATGAAGAAATTCTTTTGATTCCATGATTATTCAGAAAACATGAAATCAAAGATAGCCACTTTCAGTCTCAAAGGTAAAGAGGATATTTTGTGGGAAGAGGTGAATAATGTCAAAGGTATACATGAGGAGAATTTCACTTGGCATGCATTTGAAAGGCTATTCAAGAAGAATTAATTGTCTGAGAGGTATTATGGTGACAGGGCTAAGGCATTTTATGAGTTGTGGATGGGTTTTATGACATATGATGGGTATACTAGCATGTTTTTCGAGCTGTTGAGGTATGTCCCTTACCTCAAGGAGGAGAAGTCCAAGGTTCAGAGATTCATCAATGGATTTCTCACTACATAGAGATATCGAATTGAGTTCGATGAGCCTAGATCATTGCAGGAGGCCATCCGAAAGTTGAGACATTGTTATGAGCAGTCGAAACGAAAATTTGAGCCCAAGAATGACTTGAAAAGAAATGAGAAATCTAAATGAAAATTCCCACCAAAGAGAGGAAGACCTCAAGATGCAAGTGAGAAATAAAATACAGTTCCTTACAATAGGTTGAATAGAGCTGAGAAGAGACATGGAGAGAAGAAAGCTAGAGGCGGTGGTAGGGAACCATTGCAGTGTTGGATATGTGGTAAGGATCAGTGTAAGAGGGATTGTCTATAGTATCAGGGTGGTGGTAGACCCAATATCTACAGTGTTCAAGAGGTGCATATAGTTGGTGATGTTGGTCATAACATTCCTAAGATCTATGCAGTTGTGGACAATAGGTAGGCGGATCACCAGGCATGAATCATTGAGATGGACGGTAAGCTCTATGATAATGTTGTTTCTATTTTGATTGATCCTTGATCTAACTATAGTTATATTAATTGTAACCTAGTGGATAAGTTTGGTTTGAGAAAATAAGTGCATGCACAGTCGTCGTTGGTACACTAGGCTACACGTACAAAGAAGCAAGTTCACCATTCGGTAACAGCTTGTGCATTTTAGTTAAATGGTATGCCTACAACAACACATTTGAATGCATTTCCATTGGGATCATATAGTATTCTTTTAGGTATGGATTGGCTATAACTTCACAAAACCAAAGTGGATTGCTTCGGCAAGGCCATTAAGTGCATGGATGATAGTGTGGAAAAGAGGAATTTGTGAGGGAAGAAGAAGCATACATCAATGAGGATGGTTACCGCTATGCAGGCTAAGCATAGTGGTAGAAAAGGTTGTGTGATTTTTGTAGTACACATTTCTATTGACAAGGGTAAGGAGGTTGAGGGTGTCGATGTGTTATTCACGTACCCACTTTTTCAGCAATTTTAGGATGTATTCCCCGAGGACATTACAAAGTTTCCACCTTAGAGGGAGGTAGAATATTTGATTGTAGTGGTGCTAGGGGTAGCTCTAGCATCAAAAGCACCTTATAGGATGAGCACACCTGATTTGGTTGAGTTAGAGTTGCAACTGAAGGAAATGTTGGACAAGCGATACATTAGGCCAAGTGTATCACCTTTGGGCGCACCAATGTTGTTCATGAAGAAGGAAAATGGTAATCTCAGATTGTGCATTTTCTACAGGCAGCTGAACAAAGTAACGATCAAGAATATGTACCTTCACATCTGAACAAAGTAACGATCAATAATAGGTAACTTCATTGCTGAATAAAGTAATGATCAAGAATAGGTACCCTTTGCTGAGGATTGATTATTTTTTTATCATTTGAAGGGAGCAACAATGTTCTCTAAGGTCGACTTGAGATCAGGATACCATCATGGCCACATAAAGGAAGATGATATCTTCAAGGATACGTTCATGATTGAGTATGGGAATTATGAGTTGGTTGTTGTTCCATTCTATTTAAATAATAGTGTGTTGCGTCCTTATCTGGACAAGTTTATTATTGTATTCATTGATTGGATACTCGAATGTTCTAAGAATGAGGAAGAACATGCCAGGAATTCAGCAGTAGTGTTGAGATTTCTAAGACAACATCAATTGTCACCTAGACTTAGCAATTTCATCTTATGTTAGACTAAGGTACATTATTTAGGGCATGTTGTCTCCAAGGATGGCATAGCGGTGGATCCAGAAAAAATAAAGGCCAACATGGAGTGGGAAGCTCCTAAGAATGTGGATGAGGTGAGATCATTTATGAGATTAGAAGGTTACTACGAGAGGTTCATCAGGAACTTCTCACGCATTTCATACCCTATCACATCGTCATAGAGGAAATGTAAAAAGTTTGAATGGAAATAAGAATGTGAGGCTTGTTTTGAGTAGATGACGCAATTGTTGACGCATGCACCAATGCTAAAGGTTGTGGATATGAACAAGGAGTTTGTAGTGTGTACAGATGCTTCAAGAGAGAACTTGGTGGAGTTCTCATGGAATAAGGACATGTAGTGTGCTATGAGTCACGAAAAATGAATGAGCATGAGCATAGCTACCCGATGCATGATCTTGAGCTAGGACGAATTATACATTCATTGAACATGTGGAGACACTATTTTTTGGGTAGGAGGCTTCCATTCATGAGCAATCACAGTGGGTTGAGATATTTGTTTGATAACCTGAATTTAAATTCTAGGAAAGCTAGATGGTTGGCTACCCTGAGTGAGTTTGACTTCGAGATAATATACATCACAGAGAAGGAGAATTGGGTTGTAGATGCTCTTAACAAGACAGTAGAGGTAAATCATATAGCAACAATGAGCCCTTATGGGATAGAGTTATAGGATAGGATCTTTGAGGAAGGATAGTGGGATGAGAAACACATGGATATTATGCATAGGTTATAAGAGAGCACAAGTTTTGATATAGGTGCAGGTACATGTACTGGTGATCGGGATGCAAACTATCACCTCACGACAAATCGTTTGGTGAGATTTGGAGACAAGATATATGTTCTGAATTGAAGTGACCTAAAGAAGATTATCTTGAGTGAGTTTCACTCCAATCCATACTTGAGTCATCCAAGATATAAGAAGACGTTGAAGACAGTAAAGAAGTTCTACTATTGGCTAAATCTGAAGAAGGAAGTGGTAGAGTTCATGGCTAGATGTTTAGATTGTCAGTTGTTCACGGCAAAATGTAAGCATCCAGGTGGATTACTACAAATTATAGTGATATTGGAATGGAAATGGGAGGGAATTTCCATGTATTTCATTATAGGTCCTCCAAGGATAGTGATACAGCATGATTCTATTATGGTCATGGTCAATAGGTTAAGAAAGGTAGCTCACTTCATTCCAGTAAAGACTACATATTCAGCTGGTGAGGTAGCATAGGTATTCATCCGAGAGATAGTGAGACTACATGTGTTCCAAATAAAATTGTGTCAGACAAGGATGCAAAGTTCACTTCCAAGTTTTGGAAGGAGCTATTTGAAGGCTTGGGTACAAATTTGGCCTTCATTACAACTTATCATATACAAAAATATGGACAAACAAAGAGGGTCAATAGGATCTTGGAGTATATGTTAAGGATGTACATGATGCACCAATAGAGGAACTGGAGGAGTATCTTCCATTGGTTGAGTTCACATAGAACAATGGTTATTAGGAGTCATTGAGGATGAGTCCTTTTGAGGCATTGTATGGGCAGAGTTGTAACACTCTCATAAGCTAGAGTGATCCAGTAAACAAGGTACTTATTGGACTGCACATGTTTGCAGAAATGGAGCTAGAAATGTAGGTTATAAATAAGAATCTAAACGCAGCACAAGATAGAAAAAAGAGTTATGAAAATCAGCACAAGGTGCTCAAGGAGTTTCAGGTTGGGGAGAATGTGTATTTGTGCATCAAGCCCAAGAACATAACTTTGACGATTGTTTCATGTGCCAAGTTGGAAACATGGGATTGCAGACTTTCTGAGAGCCTTGAGAAGATTTCACCAATGGCATATCGACGTGCACTGCCTCCAACATTGAATGTTCATGATTGTTTCTATATTTCCTTACTTAAGAAGTATATAAAGGATGTTGATCATTTTATTGATTGGTTTGTATTGCAGGTGCAATAAGAAGGAGAGTTCCATTCGGAGCATCAGTGCATATTGCAGCAGAAACATCTCATGCTCAGGAATAGAGCCGTAAAGAAAGTTAAATTGGAGTGGAAACACTTTGGGCCTAAAGAAGCTACATGGGAGATGGAGGATCATATGTGGGGCCTATATCCTTCATTGTTTCCCGGTTGAGGGAAAGAAATTTTATTTGATGTTGGTAGGTGTTTCGCATATGTTTTGTTGATGTTTAGGTATGTGTACGTATATTTATATGGATGTAAATACTACCATGAGATATGTTACAAATATCCATTAAGAGGTATGGGTGTCATGTTATTATGGCTGTTATATTTGCATCTTGTCATGATGTTTTTCACTTTTAGCGGTGTTGTGTTCTACAACAACCCCCCATTTCATACCATTTTTATTCACAAAACTATAATATGAAATGGGTCCCTTTTTATTTTTTAATTGGTATCAACTTTGTATCATTCAAAAAGGTCCGAAAACAAAATGAAAACATTACAAAAAACCTTTTTAACAAACCAATTATTTGGTCTTATAATATAAATGATTAATCTTTTATCATTGCGATAAAGCGATCGCAAGATCGCATATAGCAATGACAAAAGAGGCATAACTTAAAGGCCCATTTGGTTTTCTTCGAAGTGATAACATGCAATAGGCTATCGGATATCGGCAATCATAAGTTCCCATAACTAAAATGCCTTTCGCTCCGACGTTATGCGATAAAGTCCCGTTCGCCTCGATGCGATGCGATATCGCTATCGGCGATTGGGGATATACCATGCATGATTTTTAAAATGCCCCAGTCAATACTCCCGATGCAATGCGATATCGCTATCGGCGATCAGGGATTCCAAAAGGTGTCAATATAAAGATTTAAGTTTTCCTCGATGCCGGATTGCGATAAAGCCAAAAGCGCAAACTTCAAAAAACTGTTAAAGCAGGGATATTACGATTAATTCGTATTAAAGGCCTTATCTTTCAAACAGTGATTCACCTGCGCTCAACCGCCAAAACATCCAAGGCACGCTTAAACAAATCATTCGGCCGATAAGCGATATGATGGGCATTTAAAGGATTGGCAGGTTTTAACGGCCATTTAATGAAATAGTAAATTTAAAAAAATCTTCTCATAGATTGTATCCGCGGCCACTTTAAGTTAATCCTTCATCGTGCATTGATCAATATATCTCACTCGTATTTGGTTTTCGCTACCAATTCTCTGTGTTACGCTTATTTCCACTACTGTGCAGAATTCTTCCGAAGTAATAGATTCAAGCAGAATGGGGAAGAAGTCTAAGAAAACCGCAATCGCTTCCGCTGCACCAGCCACAGGACAAGCCGTCGCTGATCCAGCAACTAAAAATAAAGGATTGATATCTGATACTACATGTTTAGGACTTGGCGAGCCCACTTGGCAAAGTACCTATAATTTGATCGAGGTCGAAGAACCAAAGGTGACGGCAGTACAAGCTACAGCGGGTTCCAATCGAAAATCTGATGGTACTTTAAAAGACTTGGCCGACTCTTTCCTTCATCGGATAGCAGCTCGGGAACAAATTCTCCCATATACGGATGTAGTGAGGTGGGCAATTGAGGAAATCCCAATCACAGACAATACCTTCTGCACCAGAGATGGGAGAATCTTCAGTTCATTCAAGGCTAATGATTTGAGGAAAATGTATCATTTTCCTGAGCCAGAGAAGAAGTACAACAAGGAATTTCTGAAGAAATTCCGAAGTGAGAACAAAACTGAATCCGAACCCATTCGGGATTGGAGGCAAAATCCAACGAAACACAAGCATGAAACTTCCGGTAAGTACTCTGTTGATTCTCTATGTTCTCCGTATTGTTATGCTGGGATAATGATGTGTAGATTATGGGGGTTGCACGATTCCGCTAATTTCACTATAGAAATGGTTCCCTTGATGGAAGCGGTGTGTAACAATGAAATAATGGATTGGGCACTTATATTGTTAGATAATCTAACGACAGCAGTTCTTAATTTTAGAACTAAAACTTCCGTCTCCGAAAGGCTTATTCCCCCATTCTACTACAATGCTTATATACTAGATACCCTGTGTTTTAATTCTGAGTTTTCTGTACTCGGCTGGAGGTGGACTGCTCAAGACCCCACGCCTACTCACATATACCATCAGAAATTGTGGAAGAATTCCTATAAGAACCATTTATACCAAGTCTGCAACGGCTTCATGTTACCCGTTCATTACTCTATTTTTAATAAACCTGCTCCCAAAATTTCTTACCAAGCAGGGATTGATTTCACATCAATAGGAAGATGGTTCGGAGAGGAGAGATTTACTTATATAAGAATTTTCGGCAGCCAAGCTGAACCTCATGTCCTTCCTTTGTACATACCTGATAAACTGCTGGCAAGAGAGATAGCCTATCAGATTATTGCCGAAGGAGTTACACAAACTCTGAAGAAAAATAAGAAGCAGGTCTGGCCCTCTTTTCCTCTGAGATGTGGTGTCTACACTTTGCATGATTTCAAACATGCAGAAAAAGAAGCTACGAAGATGAAGTCATTAACTCTAGCGACTCTCCCTAACAGGTGATTTGATCCCAACAAAGTCGCCTATAATGCACTTGAACAGGCCAAATTGACAAAGTTTGATCATATAGAAGATAAATTTGATGACCTGTTCTCCTCAGGTGAATCAATGTATCAAGTTAGATCGTTGGCCATAATGGAATACAAAGATGAAGGGTTAGTTGAATTCAACAGACTTAGAGAACAGAGGTTGCAAACTCTGCCTCTAGATCTGTTACCGACAACCCCAGCAACAGGAAAAAGCGAGCCTGAACAACAACATCCTAAGGAACCTCCGGTTACAACAGAAGAACAGGAGAAAGTGCAAGAGGAAACCCAGACTAAAGAGCAGGAAGGGCAATATAGAGGCAAATGTAGACACTCAAATTGATCCCAAATTGCTCCAGGAATGGCAGCAATTTGACTCAATTATCAGTAGTCTTGAATGCTCAAAGGACACTGAAACTTCAAAAGCGGCAGATACACAGGAGACCACTTCAAAACAAGTTCCAAGTGGAACCAGCAGCCTACCCAGTTCGAAGGAAGCATAAATAATCCCAAAGGATCCCTCCGATCAAATTATTTTGCAGATAGAAGAAATTCCTCCCTTGGATGTCTTCTATAGCCCAAGACACAAAGCTGTGGTAAAACAATAGAGGAAGAGGAGAAGGACTGATCAACCTTCCCTATTCCCAGAACAAACGATCACGGGCAATGTGGTTTGGAAGGAGGAATTTGACCCCTCCGATGACCTAACAAAACAATCACAATATGATGGAGCCTATTCGGCAGCAACAATAGATAAGGCATCAGAGGTGAGTCTTTTATTAAAAGCAAAAGACCAGGAGATATTTTTATTGCAAGCACAACTAACAGAAGCACAGTAGAAGGCAGAGCAGGAAAAACGGCAATTGTTGACACAACAACAAATAAATAATCAATTAACTCAACAATTGCAGGAAGAGAAACAGAGAATTGATCACAGCGCAGTCCAGAAGCAGAAAGAGTTGTCTGAGGCATTGGCACAACTGAGAATAGCGAATGAACAAATGCTGAAATTAAAAGATGAGCAGATTGCTCAACTATCAGCCCAGCTAGAGAAGACAAAGAATCTTCCACAGATAGCCGAATTCAAATCAGAAGCATTACAGATAAATAAGGCATTAATAACACAGATCAAGCTTTTATGCCAACAAATCACCCAGGCGGAACCATTATGCGATTTAACGACATCAATAAGTAAACAATCAGAAAAATCTAGAACAGACTTGGATCAAGCTGATGAAACATTAACTGAGTTTCTTGAGTGGCAAGATACTGATCAGGGACAGGCGGCAAATTTACCAAGGATTTTAGAATCACATAAAGAAATATTATTTACAGAATGGCAGTCCCAGTTAATGAAAGCAAAGAGGGCAATTTCAAGATGCAAATCAACCACAAGTAATTTGGTTGAATTGGTTAATAATACTCTCTACTTGTCTAACATGATTTCCCAATGCACTCCAGGTAAATTGACAGCGGAAAAAACATTGGAGCAGTCATGTTATCCAGATCTAGAGAAAAATAGGAGATTAATCGCTGGAATTAACAGTTTAACATGGGACGCCTATTGGTTCTTCTTGGTAAAACCGCACAGTCAAAGAGCCGCCCTCAAAAGCCTTACAAATGCAATCGGGTATATTATTCCCGATATTCAGGATGCCACCTATGCCGCCCAGCTCAACTCTCGCCTCAACAAACCGCCCGAAGTGGAGCCAATGCTTGCGATAAGTCAGCTCAGGTTTAAAGGAAAACAGCCTACATGATGATTCATGCCGCCGACTGCCAGATTGCTGAGAAGGAGATATTCAAGATCATTTGATACCAATTAAGTAGGATTTCAGTTTCATAGATAGTTAGTTTAATTCAGTATTTATAGACCCTTTCATTGTTTTGGAAAGGGTCGTAAAGTTTTGTACTTGACTTTAAGCCTGAAGTTGCACTACTGTACTTCAGGCATATTCTTTTATAAAACTGGACCAATTATTCTAATTTTGGCAAGGAAACTTTTATGCAAATGTGCACTATTGTCTTTTTTTGAAATTATTTCTGCGTTGGAAGAAGAATCTCAAATAGCGATTGATATCGGGAGTGACTAGCAGCTCATATGGTATTATTATCTATGTCTGAATTCATTCCTTTTATATGAATTTTCGTTTGATCTCCTTTGCTATTATCGAATATATGTATGTGATTTAACAACATTTCCTTATTTCCTCCACTATTGGATGTTTATGGTGATGCTTTTCTTTTGATCATATATGTATTGATGATATAAATGATAAGTGTAGCAATGTTGCGTTAATCACTTTGTTTAACTATTTAAGCAAAGTAATCCTTGAATGAATAAATTTCCATGTTTATTAGATGGAATCATCTATATGCCTGTCAATATACATAGATCATCAAGCGTTATACTTCAAAGTACAATAGTTCCCGGGATTAGTAGTAGCTCTTTTATTTTGTTGGTAGATTAATTTATTCGCCTATCATTAGATTAGAAAATCAATCATTCATCCATCCCGTTTATTCATTCTGGGAAACTGGTCCCATTATCCCCAGTTGGAGCCACCATTCCAAACGGAAAAGGAGTTGTATTAAGGTCCGTACCGGGTGGTTATACCCCAATGTTGATACAACGATTTTCGGGGCATCAACATTTCTGGCGCTAGAAGGAGGGCCTCAACTGTGAATGGAAACCAAACCCAAATCTACAAACCATTCTAAGAGTAATTGTCCCTCAGTATCACCTCGTACTTCCCAATTGCATGCTGGTTCTCTAGTATCCATACAAGAAGAAGAGGAATCAACTACCACTGCTCAAACCCATCATACTTCAGAACAATTAAGTCTTGAATCCCCTGAAGTCCAGTCTCTTATCCATAAACTTCAGAGCTTTTCAATATCACCACAGAAATCTGAAGTATCTCAAAGCAGTGCGACTTCGCAGTTCAATTTACCTCACCCTCTCTCCAGACTTCAGAGTGGAAAGCTCGGTATTGAACCTATTGATTTCCCTTTACCCAAAAGGAAAAAGGCAAAGAAAAACACTGAAGGATCTGACAGTGAAGAACTTTCATCCACATCCTCCATCTCACCTTCCCCCGTGCGAAGTCAAACATCCACTCCCTCATCACACATTGTTGTTCATCAGGGATTAGCAACTGCAATATCCCAAACTACGCAATCCTTAATATTAACTCCTTCCCAGGCTTCTGTAAGTTCAACAGTAATATCATCCACTACTGCGGTTACAATGGCAGATCCATGGACCAGGCCTGGTGCAGTCAATATGCTTGCTCCATTGCATGCATTACCTGATACACCTGAAAAATGGCTGCCCAAGTTTAATCTAGATGATGGAACACAAGCTGAGGAACATATTAATAACTTCATGTTGGCAGTTAATTTGAAGGGAGTAACAGAGCAAGATGTTGTCGTTAGGCTTTTCCCTTATACCTTGCAAGGATTAGCAGGATCCTGGTATTTTTCTTTACCTTCTGGTTCCATTACCAGTTGGACGACTTGCCAAGAACAGTTTCTTACTAAATATGGTGATGATAGGTCTTTGGATACACTAATAAATGATCTCTCCAATCTTAGGATAGAGCATAGGGAACCAATTAAAAAATTTAATGCACGATTCAATAAACTCTTGAACAAAATCCCAACGGCCTCCAAATCAAGTGAGCAAATCCGAAGCGAGTGGTATATAACTGGCCTACCTACCAATATAGTTATTTTTGTAGACAGGGCTGGAAAACCAACTTTAGCTGAAAACATGAAAGAAGCACTTGCTGTGGAGAAACGTATTAATGCTCTAGAGAAGAAAGCTGCTCTTGAAGATAGAAAAGCCAAAAATGTTTCTTTCAAAGATGATTCAAAAAAGAAAACCCCTAAAGATCCGTATGACATGGAGGGTCTACAAAAGGTCCTCAAAACTATGTCAAATGAAATGGTTGAAATCAAAAAACAGGTAGCTGAAACCTCAACCAAAAGACCCTTTAGGAATTACAAAAAAACTGAATCAAAACCACCAAATGTTATATCAAATGCAGATTCAGATCTTGAAGAAGGAGAAGAAGAAACAGCTACACCAACTGATGAATAAGAGGAATTTGTTGAATGTCATGGAATGTGGGATTTTATATTGCCTAACTCCGATACATAAAACAAAGAAGAAGCATTTCCTGTCACTACCAGGAGTAAAGGTACCTTCGAACCTGTTTAGACAACTTCGAAGAAAAGAAGTGTAGGTGCTGCTACAACAAAGGAAAAGGTACCCCCAAAGAAGCCACCTGTAACAATCCCACAAAACCAACCTTCAACCCAAAAAATCCCATCAACATCTAAGACATTGGTAGTGTCTGATTCAATGGATTACAATATTGTTGATGACATGAAAAAGACCAAGGCAAACATTACCGTGTTTGAACTTAGTAAATTGAAACATCAGCAAAAATTGATTCTCAAAGAATTAAATGCAGTTCCTACTTCTCCCCTTCCCAGTGCTAAAGCTGCAAATGATACAGGTCAACCACCTTCTGGTATGGTCGAAGCTACTGATGCAATTTTAATAAGAGATAGATCAAATTCTCATACTCCATCTTTCCTTCTAACCTATGAGATCTACAATAGAAACCTGCATAATTGTTTGATCGACTCAGGGGAATCTTCTAACATAATGCCAGCTTCAGTTTGTTCCAAACTGAACATTGAACCCCAGAAGTCCGCTATTCATATTGTGCAGTTGGACAGAACTAAAGTACAGCTTTTGGGAGAAATCAACTCCGTAACTATCAGGCTATCTACTGATCCCAGAGTAGTACAAAGGATTGATATCTTGATCGCCGATATACCTGAATTTTATGGTTTGATCTTGAGTAGGGATTGGTCTAAAAAACTACATGGGTATATTTATACCGATTGGTCACATATGTGGCTTCCCTATAAGGGTAAGCCAAATCAAATAAGAATCGATCGGGAAAAGCATATGACCCATACAGTTACTAAATTTGAACAAGAAAACCAACCAATAGCATTTAATAACAACATTTTGGGGAATTATTCATCAGAGTCATTCTTTGGCAACTTCGCTGCCCAACCATCCCCTTTCTCAGTAAACCATTCTACATCTCAGATTGAAAATTATTCACAGACAGATAGGTCAAGATGTTTTAATGATACTGAGGAAACTGTAAATAAAATTGTTAATACTTCTTTATTTTGGTCATTATATTTCGATGGGTCCAAATCTAGTGAGGGCTCAGGAGCAGGATGTATTTTGATTAGCCCACAAGGAGAAAAAACAATGCTATCTTGTAGGTTAGAGTTTGAATGCACAAATAATACAACAGAATATGAAGCCTTAGTCCAAGGACTATATAAAGCTATTGGCCTCAAGGTCCAATATTTGAAAGTGTTTGGAGATTCTGAAATTATTATCAAACAGGTAAGGAATACAATTCATTGTCTTTCCACCCATCTCAAACATTATCAATCGCTGGTGCAGGAACTCACCTCCCACTTTTCGGCATTCAATATTTCTTCCATTCCCAGGTCTCAAAATTCGGCAGCTGGCCTGCTAGTCAATGTTGCTTCCAAGCTCCTACCCTCCGAAGACTATAGCCCAAATAGATTTTCAGTAGAATTACTTTTTAGGCCATCGATTCCTGACAATGTCACTAATTGGAGAGTATTCAACCACGATGAAGACATTTTATAGTTTTTAACTTCCGAAAAGTCCTATGATGATCAAATCATTGAGGAAAACAAGCATGACCTTCAAATGAGAGGTAAACCGGAGGAGAATTCAATCCCTAAGCCTGTGGTGAAGCTTGAAGATCTTTACGATATTAAAGACAAGTTTAAACCTGTGACCAATACAAAGCTCCAAAGTTCTACCTTAAGGTTTGAATTGATAAACCTTGGCACTGAGCAAACTCCTCAAAACATTAATTTAGGATTAGGACTTTCCGTCGAAGAGAAGGAAACATTTATTAGACTGTTACGAAAAAATAAACAGGTTTTTGCTTGGAAATATGACGATTTAAAGACATATGATACATCCATCATCCAGCATACCATTCCAATGCTTCCCGAACAGAAACCAATTCAGCAGAAGTTGAGAAAAATACATCCGAACTTAGAGAGTCAAATAAAATCAGAACTTAATAAACTCTTGAAAGCTAAGATTATTTTTCCCGTTCGGCACTCAAACTGGGTCTCCAATATGGTGCCAGTCAGAAAGAAAAATGGCAACATTAGGATTTGTATATATTTCAGAAATTTGAATAAGGCAAGCCTAAAAGATAATTTCCCATTACCTACTATGGAGCAGATACTCCAATCAGTAGCAGGCTCTGAGTTAATGTCCTTTCTAGACGGTTTTTCAGGATATAACCAAGTCTTGGTCCATCCTAATGACCAACTTAAAACCACATTCAGAACAAAATGGGGAACATATGCGTATCAGAAAATGCCTTTCGGACTTATTAATGCAGGAGCCACATTCCAAAGAGCGATGGATATAGCTTTTAAAGGATTGATTAACAAAACAGTAGTCGTCTATTTAGACGATATTATTGTATCTTCAAAAGATAAGTCCAATCATTTGCATGATTTAAATCAAATTTTTCAACACTGCAAAAGGTATGGTATTTCACTTAATCCTAAAAAATCTTTCTTCGCTTTTGACCAAGGAAAGCTCTTAGGCTTTATTGTTTCTAAAGATGGCATTTATATTGATCCCAGTAGGATCAAAGAAATATCTGAAATCCCTTTCCCTCATTATAAAAAATCCATGCAGTCATTTTTAGGCCAAATCAATTTTGTCAAAAGATTCGTTCCAGACTTTTCTCAAATCATTTTTCCACTTCAAACTATGATTAAGAAAAATTCAGTCTCTAAGTGGGGATCAACAGAAAAGGAAGCGTTTGATTTAATCAAACAATCAATAATTAATGCCCACGCCTTAAATACCCCTAATTTTTCTAATCATTTCACATTGTATACTATCGCATCTGATTTTTACTATGCAGCAGTACTCACACAGATTAATGATCACAATTCGGAAGCACCCATTTCATTCTATAGTTCAAATCTTCAGGGTGTTGAGTTGAATTACTCTGAAGTAGAAAAACAAGCCTTTGTTGTATATAAAGCTATCAAACATTACAGACCCTTCCTTTTAAAAGCCCATACAAAAGTTATAGTTCCTTTCCCTGCAGTAAGGCAACTATTAATCCAAAGAGAGCTAGGTGAAAAAAGGGAAAACTAGGTTACAGCACTTCAAGAATATGATTTAGAAATTAAACCAGCAAAGATTGTTAGAGGCCAAGGTTTTTGCACGTTATTGGTAGGAGCATCCAACATTCCAGAATCAGGTGATATAGATCAAACAGAAGAAATCAACCAGATAAGTATTGCTAATTCTGAATCACAATATGCTGACTTAATCTTTTATTTGAAAAATGGATATGCACCTCCTGACATGTCTTACAAAAACAAAAGGGCCATTAGATTAAAAGCAAAAAATTTCACAATTATTGATGATGTGCTTTTTAGGCAAAATTATGATTCAATATTATTAAGATGCCTAGAAAAACCTGAAGCACAAAAGGTCTTGCAGGAATTACATGATGGACCAGCAGGAGGACATTTTGGAGCTGATACAACAACCCACAAAATCATTCATGCTGGATATTATTGGCCCACTCTGTTTAGAAATGCTCATGAATATGTAAGGAAATGCCGAAACTGTCAAACTTCTAGTGGAAGACAAAGAAAACCAGCTTTCCCTTTGCAACCAATCAACATTGAACAACCATTTGAGCAATGGGGATTGGATATCATTGGGGAAATTACTCCACATTCTTCCAAACAACATAAGTATATCCTTACCGCCACCGATTATTTTACTAAATGGGTTGAAGCAATTCCTTTTAAGACAACAAATTCTGAGGTAATCATTGAATTCATAGATCAATTCATCATTACCAAGTTTGGTGTCCCAAATTCTCTTGTTTTTGATAATGCATCTTATTTCTTAGGCAATTCTATGTTTGATTTCGCTATTAAAAGGGGATTTAAATTAAAATATTCTGCTAATTACTATCCCCAGGGTAATGGTTTAGCAGAGTCTACAAATAAAAATCTGATTAAAATTATTAAGCGAACCATCGAACAGAATCATAAAAAATGGCACAAATCCTTAATATTCGCACTATGGGCTGATAGGATAACGCAAAAGGCTTCCATAGGTTCTTCTCCGTTCAACCTTGTGTATGGAAAAGAAGCAGTGCTACCAACAAATCTTGTTCTTCCTTCTCTAGCCCTAGTTCAGTTTATTGAGGAAAGCCCTTCTTCTTCTATTCAACTTAGACATGACCAAATTTTAAAATTAGAAGAGGAAAGAGAAAAAGCCAAGGTTATTCATGCAAAACATCAGCAAATCATCAAGTCATCCTTTGATTCAGTCTCATCCGGTTCAAAACAATTTCAAGTCGGTGATTTAGTTCTGGAATGGGACAAAGCCCATGAGGACAAAGGAAAGCACACCAAGTTCCAGAAGATGTGGCTTGGGCCATTTCAGATCTGTGAGAAGATAGGCCATTCGACCTTTATATTACAAGATTTATCAGGTTTGAGAGATTCTCTCCCTGTTAATGGCCTCATCTTAAAGAAATTCTTCAGTTGAGAAGGTAACCCCTTCTCCCTTTTTTAGAATTTTTTAGTTTGTAGGATCATTAGAAAATAAAGTTGTGAGATATCCTCCATTGACCTTCGCTGTACTTGAAAGTTGCTCAAAACAAGTAGGGTTGATATTTACTTTTAAAATAATAGAAGTCTTAAACAAAAAGGATAATTTCTGGGAAATTAGGTGTAATTGCATTCTGAAACTACACTTCAATTTTTGTGAACGCTTCTCAAAGTTTAGAAATTGTGTAAATCATTTTATGTTTTCAAATTGGTCACAAGAAGGTTATCAATATCAAAATAGAAACTAATCCAACTTCAACATCTTTAACTCTTGCCTTGTCATCCATTTACTCTTAAGGATAAAATTATCCATCCTACTCACCAAAGCTTATGATTACTCAAAGTGTAATTCTAAAATATTTGATATAAAAGATAAGAGGTCTTATTACAAGCCTTCTTACCATGATCATAGGAAAATAGTTTAACCGACATTACCAATACTGCATACCAAAACAGGGTAATGGCTTAAAATTATAAGACAAGGGGTCTCATCACAAGCCAGCTTGTTCGGTTAAATTACTACCAGTGAATGGCATTGTCACTAAGCTGGTCACCAAACCAGGACAATGGCTTTTTATCTTACAAAACAACAGAAAAGTGGAAAATAAATGCAAAATATGAAAAGCATTTTTTGAATTCATTCTGTTAATCATACTTTGAAATGAGCAGGACAATGGACAATAGCATGGTTAAAAAGGTATCCCTATCGAAACTATGGACATTTGCTGGCAGTAGAGGCTCTACCTATGACAAAGGAGTCAATTCTAAAAGCTAATTTGGAAAGGTTTTCTGTTTTATCACTATCAACCAATGAAGGCCAATTTAAAACTTAGAATGTATCTAATTTTAAAACAAGAGAGGAAATTAGCAAAGATAGTTTCATTTTATTTGGAATGCATATATACCTAGTTATATTAGAATTTTCCCCTTTGATGAGAATACTATTTTGAAAAAGTTTAAGTATTTCCATACTTTTCAGAGATAATTGTTTCTTCCAGCGAATCGCCAATTGTTGTGTTCTACAACAACCCACCATTTCATACCATTTTTATTCACAAAACTATAATATGAAATGGGTCCCTTTTTATTTTTTAATTGGTATCAACTTTGTATCATTCAAAAAGGTCCGAAAACAAAATGAAAACATTACAAAAAACCTTTTTAACAAACCAATTATTTGGTCTTATAATATAAATGATTAATCTTTTATCATTGCGATAAAGTGATCGCAAGATCGCATATAGCAATGACAAAAGAGGCATAACTTAAAGGCCCATTTGGTTTTCTCCGACGCGATGACATGCAATAGGCGATCGGATATCGGCAATCATAAGTTCCCATAACTAAAATGCCTTTCGCTCCGACGCGATGCGATAAAGTCCCATTCGCCCTGATGCGATGCGATATCGCTATCGGCGATCGGGGATATACCATGCATGCTTTTTAAAATGCCCCAGTCAATACTCCTGATGCGATGCAATATCGCTATCGACGATCGGGGATTCCAAAAGGTGTCAATATAAAGATTTAAGTTTTCCCCGATCCCCGATTGCGATAAAGCCAAAAGCGCAAACTTCAAAAAACTGTTAAAGTAGGGATATTACGATTATTTCGTATTAAAGGCCTTATCTTTCAAACAGTGATTCACCTGCGCTCAACCGCCAAAACATCCAAGGCACGTTTAAACAAATCAATCGGCCGATAAGCGATATGATGGGAATTTAAAGGATTGGCAGGTTTTAACGACCATTTAATGAAATAGTAAATTTAAAAAAATCTTCTCATAGATTGTATCAGCGGCCACTTTAAGTTAATCCTTCATCATGCATTGATCAATATATCTCACTCGTATTTGGTTTCGCTACCAATTCTCTGTGTTACGCTTATTTCCACTGCTGTGCAGAATTCTTCTGAAGTAATAGATTCAAGCAGAATGGGGAAGAAGTCTAAGAAAACCGCAATCGCTTCCGCTGCACCACCCACAAGACAAGTCGTCGTTGATCCAGCAACTAAAAATAAAGGATTGATATCTGATACTACATGTTCAGGACTTGGCAAGACCACTTGGCAAAGTACCTATAATTTGATCGAGGCCGAAGAACCAAAAGTGATGGCAGTACAAGCTACAGCGGGTTCCAATCGAAAATCTAATGGTACTTTAAAAGACTTGGCCAACTCTTTCCTTCATCGGATAGCAGCTCGGGAACAAATTCTCCCATATACGGATGTAGTGAGGTGGGCAATTGAGGAAATCCCAATCGTAGACAGGACCTTCTGCACCAGAGATGGGAGAATCTTCGGTTCATTCAAGGCTAATGATTTGAGGCAAATGTATCATTTGCCTGAGCCAGAGAAGAAGTACAACAAGGCATTTCTGGAGAAATTCTGAAGTGAGAACGAAACTGAATCTGAACCCATTCGGGATTGGAGGCAAAATCCGACGAAACACAAGCATGAAACTTCCGGTAAGTACTCTGTTGATTCTCTATGTTCTCCGTATTGTTATGCTGGGATAATGATGTGTAGATTATGGGGGTTGCACGATTCCACTAATTTCACTATAGAAATGGTTCCCTTGATGGAAGCGGCGTGTAATAGTGAAATAATGGATTGGGCACTTATATTGTCAGATAAGCTAGCGACAACAGTTCTTAATTTTAGAACTAAAACTTCCGTCTCCGAAAGGCTTATTCCCCCATTCTACTACAGTGCTTATATACTAGATACCCTGTGTTTTAATTCTGAGTTTCCTGTACTTGGCTGGAGGTGGACTGCTCAAGACCCCACATCTATTCACATATACCATCAGAAATTGTGGAAGACTTCCTATAAGCACCATTTATACCAAGTCTGCAACGGCTTCATGTTACCCATTCATTACTCTATTTTTACTAAACCTGCTCCCAAAATTTCTTACCAAGCAGGGATTGATTTGACATCAATAGGAAGATGGTTCGGAGAGGAGAAATTTACTTATATAAGAATTTTCGGCAGCCAAGTCGAACCTCATGTCCTTCCTTTGTACATACCTAATAAACTATTGGCAAGAGAGATATCCTATCAGATTATTGCCGAAGGAGTTACACAAACTCTGAAGAAAAATAAGAAGCAGGTCTGGCCCTCTTTTCCTCTGAGATGTGGTGTCTACACTTTGCATGATTTCAAACATGCAGAAAAAGAAGCTGCGAAGATGAAGTCATTAACTCTAGCAACTCTCCCTAACAGGCGATTTGATCCCAACAAAGTCACCTATAATGCACTTGAACAGGCCAAATTGACAAAGTTTGATCATATAGAAGATAAATTTGATGACCTGTTCTCCTCAGCTGAATCAATGTATCAAGTTAGATCGCTGGCCATAATGGAATACAAAGATGAAGGGTTAGTTGAATTCAACAGACTTAGAGAACAGAGGTTGCAAACTCTGCCTCTAGATCTGTTAGCGACAACCCCAGCAACAGGACCAAGCGAGCATGAACAGCAACATCCTAAGGAACCTCTGGTTACAATAGAAGAACAAGAGAAAGTGCAAGAGGAAACCCAGACTAAAGAGCAGGAACAGAGCAATATAGAGGTAAATGTAGACACTCAAATTGATCCCAAATTGCTCCAGGAATGGCAGCAATTTGATTCAATTATCAGTAGTCTTGAATGCTCAAAGGACACCGAAACTTCAAAAGCGGCAGATACATAGGAGACCACTTCAAAACAGGTTCCAAGTGGAACCAGTGGCCTACCCAGTTCGAAGGAAGCAGAAATAATCCCAAAGGATCCCTCCGATCAAATTATTTTGCAGATAGAATAAATTCCTCCCTTGGATGTCTTCTATAGCCCAAGACACAAAGCTATGGTAAAACGACAGAGGAAGAGGAGAAGGACTGATCAACCTTCCCTATTCCCAGAACAAACGATCATGGGCAATGTGGTTTGGAAGGAGGAATTTGACCCCTCTGATGACCTAAAAAAACTATCACAATATGCTGGAGCCTATTCGGCAGAAGCAATAGATAAGGCATTAGAGGTGAGTCTTTTATTAAAAACAAAAGACCAGGAGATCTTTTTATTGCAAGCACAACTAACAGAAGAACATTAGAAGGTAGAGCAGGCAGAACAGCAATTGTTGACACAACAACAAATAAATAATCAATTAACTCAACAATTGCATGAAGAGAAACAGAGAATTGATCACAGCGCAGTCCAGAAGCATAAAGAGTTGTCTAAGGCATTGGCACAACTGAGAATAGCGAATGAACAAATGCTGAAATTAAAAGATGAGCATATTGCTCAACTATCAGCCCAGCTAGAGAAGACAAAGAATCTTCCACAGATAGCCAAATTCAAATCAGAAGCATTATAGATAAATAAGGCATTAATAACACATGTCAAGCTTTTATGCCAACAAATCGCCCAGGCGGAACCATTATGTGATTTAACGACATCAATAAGTAAACAATCAGAAAAAGCTAGAATATACTTGGATCAAGCTGACGAAACATTAACTGAGTTTCTTGAGTGGCAAGATATTGATCAGGGACAGGCGGCAAATTTACCAAGGATTTTAGAATCACATAAAGAAATATTATTTACAGAATGGCAGTCCCAGTTAATGAAAGCAGAGAGGGCAATTTCAAGATGCAAATCAACCACAAGTAATTTGGTTGAATTGGTTAATAATACTCTCTACTTATCTAACATGATTTACCAATGCACTCCAGGTAAATTGACAGCGGCAAAAACATTGGAGCAGTCCTGTTATCCAGATCTAGAGAAAAATGGGAGATTAATCGCTGGAATTAACAGTTTAACATGGGACGCCTATTGGTTCTTCTTGGTAAAACCACACAGTCAAAGAGCCGCCCTCAAATGCCTTACAGATGCAATGGGTATATTATTCCCGATATTCAGGATGCCACCTATGCCGCCCAGCTCAACTCCCGCCTCAACAGACCGCCTGAAGTGAAGCCAATGCTTGCGATAAGTCAGCTCAGGTTTAAAGGCAAACAGCCTACATGATGATTCATGTTGCCGACTGCCAGATTGCTGAGAACGAGATATTCAAGATCGTTTGATACCAATTAAGTAGGATTTTAGTTTCATAGATAGTTAGTTTAATTCAGTATTTATAGACCCTTTCATTGTTTTGGAAAGGGTCATAAAGTTTTGTACTTGACTTTAAGCCTGAAGTTGCACTACTGTACTTCAGGCATATTCTTTTATAAAACTGGACCAATTATTCTAATTTTGGCAATGAAACTTTTATGCAAATGTGCACTACTGTCTTTGTTTGAAAGTATTTCTACGTTGGAAGAAGAATCTCAAATAGCGATTGATATCGGGAGTGACTAGCAGCTCATATGGTACTATTATCTATGTCTGAATTCATTCCTTTTATATGAATTGTCGTTTGATCGCCTTTGCTATTATCAAATATATGTATGTGTTTTAACAGCATTTCTTTATTTCCTCCACTATTGGATGTTTATGGTGATGCTTTTCTTTTGATCATATATGTATTGATGATATAAATGATAAGTGTAGCAATATTGCATTAATCACTTTGTTTAACTATTTAAGCAAAGTAATCCTTGAATGAATAAATGTCCATGTTTATTAGATGGAGTCATCTATATGCCTGTCAATAAACATAGATCATCAAGCGCTATACTTCAAAGTACAATAGTTCCCGGGATTAGTAGTAGCTCTTTTATTTTGTTGGTAGATTAAGTTATTCGCCTATCATTAGATTAGACAATCAATCATTCATCCATCCCGTTTATTCATTCTGGGAAACTGGTCCCATTATCCCCAGTCGGAGCCACCATTCCAAACGGAAAAGGAGTTGTATTAAGGTCCGGACCGGGTGGTTATCCCCCAATGTTGATACAACGATTTTCGAGGCATCAACAAGCGGGTATTTCATTGTAAATATTGCATCGAGCTAAATTATAAATCTCCATGGGTAGTATGTTTACTTTTCAGCAAATTTTCTCAGGTCTTGGTGTGGTTTAACATCGAGGAAAATGTTCCCTAGGGGAGGTCTCTCTAACAACCCTAGTGAAAATTTCATGTAATAAAAGTTAATAAAGGAAAAATAAGACCATGGTTAAGGAACACTTATTCTAAGTTGAATGTTGGGAAAATATGTCCTAGTGGGAATCCCTAGATGTGTATTTTGGCTAAGGAAAATAGGAAATGGCTAAGGACAAGGAATTAAAAGGAAAAAGGACATTTTTGGCACATTTATTTATGAAAATAAGGAAATAAGGAGAAAATTAAGGTATAAGGTAACAGGAGAGTGTAATAATTATGATATTTTGGTAGAGTGCTCTGATAGCAGACGCAGGTGAAAAGTTAGGGTTTCCAGGCTTCTGCAGGTGTTGATCTCCATGGAAGGGTGAAAAGGAGGGAGCTCCACTCCCTCCTACAAGCAGGTTGTGGCCAACAGAGGCAAGAAACCAATAGAAAATGATAGAGGTCCTTCAGAAGAAGGAAAAAGGAACATTAAAGAGGAGCAAGATTGTACCAAAGCAAGGAAGAATAATAGCACAAAAGACAATGGGGAAGAAGACAACGAACAGGGAACAAAAGACAAAGCACAAAAGGGACCATGTAAACCCAAAGCTGAGATCACACCCAGAGTAGTTTTAAATGATCCTGCTCTGCAGGCGCACAGTGTTATGAAACCAGCTCACAAAAAGATAGAAAAGATAGATCAACACCTTAGAATTCAACCTCTTCGAGGGGGCAACCTCCTTTACATTACACAAATGAATTATTCCTTGATGATTCAAATGACAAAACCTCCTTTCTATATATAGGAGTCTAAGGAGTCACAATATAACCCATCCGACCTAACAATAATAATATAAAGGCACAAAAATAACAATAGAGGGATTCTATGGGGCACAGTAATAACAATATGGGGACAATAGGGGCACAACATTATTAATAAGGGATACAAATACAATAGTAATGGGGTAATCACTAGTATTATAGGGACCTAACATGCCCCTCTCCTTCAAAAAAGTGTTGTCCTCAACGCTTGAGTAGTTCTAGATGCTTCTGTATAAAATTCTCATCCTCCCATGTGGAATCTTCAGCGGATAAGTTCTTCCACTTGATGAGATACTCCGAAATTGATCGATTTCGTAGTTGTCGAGTTCTTGTTTCTGTGACTGCTTTCGATTCCAATATAATTTTTCCTTCCTCGTTAAGTTCTGGCAATATTGTTTGAACTGGGAGCTTGTCGCCTATAACCTTCTTTAAACATGAAACATGGAAAACTAGGTGCACTCGAGAAGTTGCAGGAAGCTCCAATTTGTATGCCATAGTACTAATCTTTTGCAACACCTTGTACGGACCATAATACTTTGGTGATAATTTATTATCCTTCTTAGCTTACTTGAGGGACATTTGTTTATATAGTTGTAGTCGTAGGAATACCCAATCACCTACATTAAAACTTCTTTCGTTGCGATGTTGATCTGCCTGTTGTTTCATTCTATTATGTGCCAACACAAGGTTATCCTTTAAGAGTTGGAGGACTTGTTGTTGATGCTTGATGTGATGTTCCACTACTTGAACCTTAGAATTTTCTTTTAAATATGATGTGATGGATGGTGGCTAATATCCATAAAGTGCCATAAATGGGGTCATTGTTGTTGTTGTATGGAAGGAAGTGTTATACCACCATTTAGCCAGAGGCAACCATTTGACCCATTATGTATGTTTATCAAATACAAAGCAACAAAGATATCCTTCCAAAAATTTGTTTACTATCTTAGTTTGCCCATCATATTGAGGATGATAAGATGAGATATGAGCTAACTGAGTATCGAGACAAGAAAATAATTCTGTCAAAAAATTTCCAGTGAAAATGGGATCTCTGTCACTTACAATAATCTTTGGGTTTCCATGTAGCTTTTGAAGTGTTCCCGTAAATGAAGTAGAAACTGTACTGGCTTTAAATGGATGTGATAATGCACAAAAGTGTGCATACTTGGTAAGTCTATCAACTACCACCATGATGACACTCTTTCCCTCAGACTTGGGTAAACCTATATTAAAATCCATTGAAACCTCCTCCCAATGTTGGCTTGGAATGGATAAAGGTTGTAATAGACCCAGGGTCTTAATTGTTTCAACTTTATTTTGTTGGCAAACCAAACATTCTGCCACAAACTTTTGAATAACCGATTTAAGGCCATCCCAAAAAAATTCCTTCTTAACCCTGTGGTAAGTTTTTAAAAATCCTGAGTGCCCTCCTAAGGGAGAAGTGTGCAATTCCATAAGAATCTTTTGCTTGAGTTGGGAATTCTTACAGAGGTATAAGCGATCTTTGTACCATAACGAATCATTTTTCCAGCTAAATGTATCATATGTACTGGAATGTTGTTGTAACTTTCGAATAAGTGCCCACACTTCTTCATCATTCTTCCATTCCTCCCTTGCTTTGTTTATCCAATCTAGTTTGATAATAAAAATGGTGCACAATAATGCTTCCACATCCTCATCCTTTCTTGAGAGTGCATCTGCCACCACATTTTGCTCCCATTTTTTGTAGATGATTTCAAAGTCATAACCCAACATCTTTGTGACCCACTTTTGTTGCTCTTTATAGGATAATCTTTGTTCTAAAAAGTATTTAAGGCTATCATGATCCGTTTTTACCTTGAAGTGTCTTCCCATTAGGTAGGGTCGCCATTTTTTAAGTGAATGTAGTATTGCCAACATTTCCTTCTCATAAATAGCTTTGTGTAAAAACTTTCCCTTCATTGGATGACTTTCAAAACCAATGGGTCTTTCATCTTGCATTAAAACACCACCAATTCCATTTCCTGAAGCATCACATTCCACAATAAATGTTTTTTTGAAATCTGGTGTAGCTAAGACCGGTGCTTGGACATTGCCTCTTTAAGATGTTCGAAGGCCTTTGTTGCTTCTCGAGTCCATGAAAATGCATCTTTCTTCAATAATGTTGTTAGAGGTGCTATTATTCTCCCATAATTCTTAACAAACTTGCGATAATACCCTGTCAACCCGAGAAATCCTCGCAGATGCTTTATGGATGTGGGGATTTTCCATTCCTTAATGGCTTTAATTTTGCTAGGGTCTACCTTAACTCCTTCATGAGATACAATATGACCCAGATATTCCAACTCTTGTACTCCAAAGAAACATTTGAATCTTTTTGCATATAATTGTTTATCCTCCAATATTTGTAGCGCCCTGTCAACATGTTCAAGATGATCCTTTCAAGACTTGTTGTAGATTAGTATATCATCAAAAACTACTAACACAAATTTTCTAAGGAAGGGTTTGAAAATGGAATTCATCAAACCTTGAAATGTAGAAGGTGCATTGGTAAGGCCAAAAGGCATGACCAAAAATTCATAATGACCCTCATGAGTTCTAAATGTTGTTTTTGGAATGTCTTCAGTCTTCATTCTGATTTGATGATATCCTGAACGAAGATCCAACTTGGTGAAGTAAATTGATCTATGCAACTCATCTGGTAATTCATCAATGACATGAATGGGAAACTTATCTTTAATAGTGAGCTTGTTGAGCTCCCTATAATCCGGACACATGTGCCATGATCCCTCCTTCTTGTGCACCAATACTACTGGAGCAGAGAAAGAACTTTGACTAGGTTGAAGTATACCAGCCTCTAGCATTTCTGTAACCATACGTTCAATTTCACTCTTTTGGGCATAGGGATATCTGTACGACCTGATGTTTGGAGGAACACTTCCTAGAATCAGATGAATAACATGATCATGATCACAAATAAGTGGGAGACCTTTGGGAGTCTCAAATACCTTGGAATGATTGTCCAAGACATTTTGGAGATCTAGAGAAATATATGATTTCGATGTGGAAACATCTAGCGAACATAATTGTGCAATTACACCTCTTTGTTCCTTTTTTAGAAGCTTTGTCATACCGTTAGAGCTTATTATCTTTCCTGGTTTCCCTGCAATACCCCTTAATTCAACTTCCTTTCCTTCCACAGAAAATTTCATGAAAAGTTCTTGAAAATTAAAAGCTATTGTACCCAAGGATTGTAGCCATTGGACTCCTAGTACAACATCAGCACCTCCCATTGGAATGGAAAGCATTGGGATAGTCAATATATATTCTCCCATGGATAGCTTGATATTATGGCACCTTCTAGAGAAATTTATTGTTCCTCCATTTGCAACCATCACTTGACACTCTGGTGCTAGATATAGGAATCAATTCAATTCTTTTGTTACCTTACAATGAATAAAATTGTGGGTACTTCCTGAATCAATCAACACTATTACCTTTTTCTTCTTGATTTGTCCTTATATATTGATGGTTTGAGGAGTGGTAATTCCAGCCAATGCATTACAAGATATGGTTGGATTCATTTCTTCTTTATCTAGGCTTTGTTCCTGGATTATATCCTCTTCTTTTGACCTTTCTTGCTCCTTTTCTTCTTCCTCTTCACAATCTATGTAGAATAATTTCTTCTCAGCACACTTATGACCTTTAGTGTATTTGCTATCACAACTGTAACAAAGCCCTTTTGCTATTTTTTCTTCCAATTGTTGTGGTGTCAACCTTATAGGTTGTGGAAGACTAGGGGCAAAAACACTTCCATCTTTATAGTTGCGAGTGGTATGCTTCCTGGTTGCCATAATTTTGCTTTCCATTTTTCTTGCTAACCTGAATGCCTTCTCTAATGAATCAGGTTCCCAAAGGCGAACATAATGTTGGATATTATCCTTTAAAGTCCCTAGGAACACATCAATCATATGCTCCTCTAGAATATATTTTACCCTTATGTTCAATTTTTGGAACTCCTCAATGTGCTCCATTATTGAACCCTTTGTTTGAGACTTATCAATTGGCTAAAAAAAGTGTTGCTTTTTGTATCCTCATAATGTGCTGTCAATTCTTTCATAAAAATTGCCCAAGTGATAATTTTTTTACTAGAGAAAAGCCATTGATACCATACACACTGATTTGGTTCCAAATATAAAGTTGCAATACGTACCTTTTGTGTGTGTTGCACATTATTGAGATTGAAAAACTGCTCCATCTATAATATCCATGTTGCGGGATCCTTGCCATCAAACTTCCTCATATCGATTTTTGGAATATGGTGGGTCTTCAATCCAACATTAGAGTCTATTAAATCATGATTAACATTCCTTTTGTTCGCATTATGAGTTTCCTTTACTACCCTTTCACCATTAGTAAGTATTTCTTTTAGAAAATTTGTCAAATTTGTCTTCAAATCTGCCATGCCTGTCTTCAAATTTGTGTTCAAATCTATCTTCAAATTGTCCATCTTAGCTTCCATGCCATTCATCTTAGCTTCCATGCCATTTATCTTAGCTTCTGTTATCTTTTGTGAGAGTGACATTTGTTGCACTTGGTCTTGTAATTTTGATATATCATGTAGCATTTCTTCCTCTTCTTCATGAGTCATGCTAGAGCTTTCAGGTTACTTACTAGGTGTTTGAATTTTCTCTCCTACGGGCATTAGTTACCGATAATAATGCTCTACTATGCCCTTTGAATTCCTTCAAAATAATTTTTCAAACCAAGCTTAAGCAAGAATTTAAAAAAATCTACACACCTTTTTTCACTTTGTAGGAGCTCAATATTCCCTCTGATGTATCTCTGTAATTTCGGATCATCCAGTTTTGAAATTGTGACCTATAGTATCCCTCTGTGTCCTCTTTCCAATTCCACCAGCCTAATCCAAATTGGATTCTCCAAGGAAGAATTATGCCAAATCTACCACAGTGACCTGATTATAGACTAGTTCAGTAGAGTGAAATTGTACGACGTGCCACGTGTCCCTGTTTCGACCTTTGGCTCTGTTGTGCCCTACAACAACCCCCCATTTCATATCATCTGTATTTATAAACAATCAACATATGAAATGGGTCCCTTTTAAAAAATTAATTGGTATTAATGAATTTGTTCGAAGAAGGAATGATAATCAAAAGTGTTTGTGAATTGGAGCCTTTTTCGAATAACAATGTTCCCAAAGTAAAACAATCTTTTATTATTGCGATAAAGCGATCGCAAGATCGCATATCGCAATAACAAAAGAGACGCATTTAAATGACACTTCGGTCTTTGCCGATGCGATATCGCTATCGGCGATCAGCGGTATTCAATGCATACACAAAAAAAAGCACATATCTTATACCCCGATGCGACGCTATATCGGCAATCGGCTATCGGCACTGCCTCCTGTGGGAAAACCCTATAAGTGACAAACCCCGACCCGATGCGCTATCGCTATTGGCCGTCGGTGGTATCCCATGCACTCTCATAAGGCGCTCAGGTCTTTCCCCGATGCGATGCGATATCGCCATCGGAAGTCGGCAAATCACTTAATATGCATCTGGTAATGTGTTCACATGCTAGTCCGATGCGATGTCGCAATCGGCGTTCGCCAAGACTACTTTCAAACGATAATGCAACTCTTTCCCCGATGCGATGCGATATTGTTCATCGGTAATCGGCATCTTCAAAAAATGATTGCTTTAAGCTTTAAAGTTATATTTAAATCCGGTTGATAAAGCGCAGATTTCAAAATGCCGTTAAATGCAGGGATAAGGTAATGCATGCGTATTTAATAACTTTGCCCCTTCGATTAACGAATACTTGCGTCTAAGGCATTATCATATCTGTTGCACGCGTTAGGAGGTCATTCAACTGAATAACAGCGTAAAGGTCATTTAATGGGTAGCAGGCCTTAAAAACACCATTAATGCATATGCGATCTCTTACCAGTGATTGGATCCGCAGCCACTTTTTGAAAATTAATATCACCACGCTTCAAGTGATATATATCTTTCCCTTTATGCTTTGTCTTGATTATTTCTCGTGTTACGATTTCTCTTGCACTTGTGTAGAGTTCGTTTGTTGAGAAAAGCCTGAACATGATGGGGAAGAAAAATAAGAGGAGTTATGGTTCTACTACAACACCTATTGCAGGTCAAGCTGCTTCAATTTCGAAGAAAGGCCTAATCTCGGACACTACGTGCACTGGTCTTGCTAGGACCACATGGCAGGGCACATATAATCTATTGGAGGCCGAGCAACCAAAAGTGACAGTGAGAACGACTAGTGTAGATGTACTAAGGAAGTCTGATGCAACTCTCAAAGACTTAGCCGACTCCTTTTTACACAGAATAGTGGCCAGAGAGCAGGTTCTCCCTTATACAGATGTGGTGCGCTGGGCAATTGAAGAAATCCCCATCACTGATAGAACTTTTCATACAAGGGACGCAAGGATTTTCGGGTCATTCAAGCCTGATGACCTGAGGCGAATGTATCATCTGCCTGAACCGGAGCTAGTCTACAACAGAGCCTTCGTGGAGAAATTCGCAAAAGAAAATGAATCACCATCCGAACCCCTCCGAGATTGGAGGCAGAACCCAGCCAAGCACAAGCATGAAAGTTCGGGTAAGTACTCCAACGTTTCTTTGGCTTCTCCCTATTGCTATGCGCGGATTATGATGTGTAGATTGTGGGGATTACATGACTCTGTTAATATCAATATTGACATGGTTCCCCTAATGGAAGCGGCTATCAATAGTATAATCATGGATTGGGCCACTTTTCTTTTTGATAAGTTGGTCATAGTTGTTCGTGAATTTAGAGCCAAAACTATAGTCACCGAAAGGAAAATCCCGCCATTTTATTATTCTGCTTACATTATGGATACCCTGTGTCTTAATTCTGAGTTTCCTGTCCTCGGTTGGAGATGGACCACCCAAGATCCAACACCCATTCATTTATACCATCAGAAATTGTGGAAGTCCTCTTACAAGGACCATCTGTACCAAATTTGTAATGGTTTCATGGTACCCATTTACTATTCTATTTATGACAAACCCATTTCCAAAATTTCCTATGAAGCTTCTTTTGACTTACCAGCCGTAGCAAGTTGGTTCGGGGAAGAGTATTTCACCTATATCAGAGTTTTTGGGAGTAAGGCTAGGCCACATGTCCTCCCTTTATATATCCCAGACAAGCTGTTAGCCCGGGAAATCTGCTACCAGATTATGGCCGAGAGTGTCACACAAACTCTCAAAGAAGAGAAGAAGAAAGGTTGGCCCTCTTTTCCTTTAAGAATTGGGGTTTTTACTCTACTTAATTACAAGCATGCAGAAAAAGAAGCGACAAAACTCCAAACTTTATCCCTGGCAACTATCCCAAGCAGACTCTATGATCCAAAGCAAACTGCCTACATTTCCCTAGAACAAGCAAAATTAACAAAAGTTGATCATCAAGAGGATATGTTTGATGACCTGTTCGTAGGTGCCGAGACAATAAGCCAAGCCAAACAGCTTGCAATAATGAAATACAATGATGAGGCGTTGACAGAGTTTAATAAACTTAGGGAGCAGAGGTTGCAAACTCTGCCCCTAGAGTTATTATCCACAACCCCATCGTCTTCCTCAAGCGAGCCTGGTTGGCAACAGATACATTCACCTCCTGTTACAACTAAAGAACAGGATAAACAACAAGAGGAAAGACAGAAGAAGCTGCAGGCTGAGAAGCAAAGAAAAGAGCAAGCAGAGAGGCAGAGAAAGGAGCAGATAGAAAGGCAGCAAAAGGCACAGAAGGAAGAAGAGCAGAGGAAGAAGAAGGAAGAAGAGAAGCTAAAGAAAGAACTAGTAGATAGGCAGAAAAAGGAATTGGAGGAGCGGCAGCGAAAAGCACTTGAAGAACAGCAGAAGTTAGAACAAGAAAAAGAACAGAGAAAAACCCATACAGAACAACATAAGCAAACCTCCATCGATCCTGAATTGATTAAACAATGGAACCAATTCGATTCCATTATTAGTGGTAAAGAAGGCTCCAAAGACACAGACGCCTCTAAAACAAGCAATGCACCCGATACCACTTCTTCTCAGGTTCTTGGAGGAACCAGCGGCCCACCCATTTCACAGGATGTCGAGATAATCAATAAGGACCCTTCCGATCAAATTGTTCTCCAGGTGGAAGAAATTCCTCCCCTGGATATTTTTTACAGCCCAAAGCATAGAGCCGTTATTAAGCGCTCTAAGAAAAGACGAAGGCTTGATCAACCTTCTATCTTGCCTGAGCAAACAGTCACGGGCAATATCGTTTGGAAGGAGGATTTGGATCCCTCCGATGATCTAACAAAACTGTCTCAATTCGCGGGAGCTTATTCTGCAGCAACTATCGACAAAGCATCGGAGGTAAGTCTTCTGTTGAAGACTAAAGATCATGAAATATATGCATTACAGGCAGAGGTAATTGAAGTGAAAAACAAAGCAGCACAGGTGGAAGAGCAGTTGCTGGCTCAACAACAGGAAAACAATTTGTTAATCCAGCAACTGCAAATTGAAAGACAAAGGATAAACCAAAGTGAAACGCAAAAGGCAAAAGAATTGTCGGAGGCATTGTCACAGTTGAAAGCATCAAATGAGCTGATGATGAAATCGAAAGATGAGCGAATAGCTCAACTATCAACACAGCTCGAAGGTATCAAGAGCACACAGAATGTGAAAATTTTCAGAGCAGAGGCAACTCAAATAAATGGTGCATTACTGTCTCAGATCATACTTCTATGTCAACAACTTGCTAAGGCTGAGCCATTATGCGAAATATCTACAACAGTGTGTGAGCAAATAGAGAAGGCCAGAAATGAGCTAGATCAGGCCGAAGATGCCATATCCGAATATGTTGAGTGGCAAGACACTGAAGAAGGGAAAGCGGCGAATTTGCCCCGAATCCATGAAACGTACAAGGACATACTCTTCACGGAATGGAATACTCAGGTAATGAAAGCAGAAAGGGCGGCTTCCAGGTGTAAAATAATTGCCAGCAATATGATCGACCTAGTCAATGATACACTTTATTTGGCAAACATGATCTCCAAGTGCACACCTGGAAGCATAACAACGGCGGATATGCTTGAACAAGCAAGTTATCATGTCTTGGAGGAACAGAGGAAGTTAATTACCGGAGTAAATACTTTAACCTCTGAAGCATATTGGCTCTTTCTAGTCAAGCCACATACTCAAAGGTCTGCTCTCAAGTGTTTAACAGATGCCCTCGGATGCCTGATCCCCGACATTCAAGATGCTACATATGACGCCCAGCTAACTTCGCGTCTCAACACTCCACCAGAAGTAGAGCCAATGCTGGCGATATGTCAGCTAAGGACTAAAGGCAAAGAACCCACCGAATGAAGCATTGCCGCCAACTGCCAGATCACCTAGAAAGATGGAAAAAAACATTTATTGATGCCAATTTAATAGCTTTTCAGTTGTTTAGATATTTAGATTACTATAGTATTTATAGACCCTTTCATTGTTTTGGAAAGGGTCGTAAAATTTTGTAATAGACTTAAAGGCTGAAGTTTGCACTATTGTGCTTCAGTCTATATTTTTTTTGTGAAATTCGACCAACGGTTCTTAATTTTGATTAGAAGGCTGTTTTACACAATTGCGCACGACTGTCTGTTGTTTGGAATGCTTTTCTGATTTGAAGGAAGGACTGCGACATAGTGATTAATATACTGGATTGATCGAGCAGCTTACATTGTACTATTATCTGTATCTGTGTTCTCTCTTATTATATGAATTACTGTGTTATTATCTTTGCTATTGTTGAATGTATGTATGCAATATAACAACGAATCTTCATTTCGTTTCACTATTGAATGTTTTGATGATTTGTTATCTCTTTCACCCATGCATGTATCAATGATATGAATGATTAAGTGTAGTAATTCGCTCTAATCGCTCTGCATAACTAATTATGCAGAGCAATTTTAAATGGTTTAAACATCTATGCTTAAAGTGTTAGAGTCATCTATATGCCTGCCTTAAAGCATAGATCATCAAACGCTACGCTTTACCAAGTGATAAGTCCCGGGATTAAATTATAGTTATTACATTTCGCTTATAGTTTAGCTGTCCGTTTATTACCATCTTATGTCATAAGTCATTCATCCATCCCGTTTACTTATAATTCTTGGGAAACTGGTCCCATTATCCCCAGTCGGAACCACTATTCCAAACGGAAAAGGAGCTGCACTAAGGTCCGGACCGGGTGGTTTCCCCAATGTTGTTGCAACGATTTTCGGGGCATCAACATTTTTGGCGCTAGAAGGAGGGCCTTGACTGTGAATGGCAAGAAGGCCCAAATCGGCAAGTCATTCTAAGAGTAATTCTCCCTCCAAACCTCCTCGTTCTTCTCAATTACATGCTGGTTCGCCAGTCCATAACCAAGAAGAAGAGGAATCTACCACCACTGCTCAATCCCATCATATCCCAGAACAGCTAAGTCTTGAATCTCCTGAAGTCTAGTCTCTAATCCATAAACTTCAGAGCTTCTCGATCTCACCACAGAAATCTGAGATATCAGAAAGCAGTGCGACTTCGCAGTTCAACCTCACTCATCCTCTTACCAGACTTCAGAGCGAAAAACTTGGTATTGAACCCACTGAGTTTCCTTTACCCAAAAGGAAAAAGCCAAAGAAAAATACTGAAGGATCTGATAGTAGGGATTTTTCTTCCACATCCTCCATTTCATCTCCTCATCTGCAAAGTCAACCACCCACTCCTCCATTACAAATTGTTGTTCATCAGGGAACAGAAGCCTCAATATTCCAACCTATTCACTCTTCATCTTTATTACCTCACCAAACATCTGGAATCCCGACAGTAGTGAGAACCACTGTCGCTAGCATAATGGCAGATCCATGGACTAGGCCGGGTGCAGTCAACATGCCTGGACCATTGCACGATCTACCAGATGCTCCCGAAAAATGGCTGCCTAAATTTAATCCAGATAATGGAACCCAAGCTGAAGAACACATCAACAACTTCATGTTAGCAGTTAACCTAAAAGGAGTGACAGAGCAAGATGTTGTTGTAAGACTTTTCCCCTACACTTTACAAGGATCAACAGGATCTTGGTATTTTTCCTTACCTTCTGGTTCGATAACCAGTTGGAATACATGCCAGGAGCAGTTTCTCACCAAATATGGAGATGATAGGTCCCTAGCAACTTTAATAAATGACCTCTCCAATTTGAGAATAGAGCACAGGGAACCAATAAAGGAGTTTAATGCCAGATTTAATAAACTACTGAATAAAATCCCTACCACTTCTAAACCATGTGAGAAAATCCGAAGCGAATGGTACATCACTGCCCTACCTGCCAACATAGCCATCTTTGTAGACAGGGCTGGCAAACCTACCTTAGCTGAAAATATGAGAGAAGCACTTGCCGTTGAAAAGCGCATCAATGCTCTTGAAAAGAAAGCTGCTTTAGAAGATAGAAAAGCTAAAAAAGTCTCGTTTAAATAAGATTCCAAGAAGAAAACCCCAAAGGACCCATATGATATGGAAGGTTTACAAAAGGTCCTTAAAACTTTGTCTAATGAAATGGTTGAGATTAAAAAGCAGGTGGCCGAAACTTCAAGCAAAAGACCATTTAGGACTTTTAAGAAAACCGAATCAAAGCCACCTAATGTTATATCTAACGCCGATTCAGACCAAGAAGAAGAGGAAGAGGAAACACCTTCACAGACCGATGATGAAGAAGAAGTAGCTGAATGTCACGGAATGTGGGATTTTATACTCCCAAACTCTGATACTCAGAATGAAGAAGAAGCCTTTCCGGTTACTACAAGAAGTAAAATTACTTCTGAACTTCCCCAGGCAACTTCAAAGAAGAGGAGCGCAGGCGCTACTACAGCAAAGGAAAGAGTTCCCCCAAAGAAGTCACCTGTGGTAGTTCCTCAAAACCAGCCTTCAACTTCTAGTTCTCCTTCAACATCCAAGACTCTAGTGGTATCCGATTCAACGGAATATAACATTGTTGATGATATGAAGAAAACCAAGGCAAATATAACCATGTTTGAACTTAGTAAACTGAAACATCAGCAAAAGCTACTTCTCAAAGAATTAAATGTTGTTCCCTCTATTCCCCTTCCCAATGGAAGAGCTGCCAACGACTCAGGCCAGCCTCCTGCAGGCATGGTTGAAATTACCGATTCAGTCTTAATCGGAGATAAATCAAATTCTCACACTCCACCCTTCCTGCTCACTTATGCGATTTATAATAGAAACCTACACAACTGTTTAATAGATTCAGGGGCCTCATCTAATATAATGCCAGCTTCAGTTTGCTCTAAGCTGAACATTGAACCCCAGAAGTCTGCCATTCATATTGTACAGTTGGATAGAACTAAAGTGCAGGTTGTGGGAGAAATTAATTCTGTAACCATCAGGTTGTCAGCCGACCCCAGAATTGTCCAGAGAATTGACATCTTAATCGCTGACATACCTGAATTTTATGGTTTAATATTAAGCAGAGGTTGGTCCGAAAAACTGCACGGGTATATTTCTACAGATTGGTCACACATGTGGCTTCCCTACAAGGGAAAGCCAAATCAAATAAGGATCGATCGTGAGAAACATATGACCCACACAGTTACTGAATTCGAGCAAGAAAACCAACCTGTGGCATTCAACAACAACATTTTGGGGAACTATTCGGCAGAATCATTATTTGGCAACTTTGTTGCCCAACCATCTCCTTTTTCAGTCAATCATTTTACATCTCAAATAGAAATTTTTTCACAAACTGACAGGTCCAGATGTTTTAATGATGCTGAGAAAAATGTAGATACTTTTGTTAATATTCCTTTATTTTGGTCTCTGTATTTTGATGGCTCTACGTCCTCTAAGGGTTCAGGAGCTGGATGTGTATTGGTTAGTCCGCAAGGAGAAAAGACAATGTTGTCTTGTAGGTTAGAGTTTGAGTGCACTAATAATACAGCCGAATATGAGGCTTTAATCCAAGGATTATACAAAGCAATCGGCCTGGAGGTGCGATATCTAAAGGTATTCGGCGATTCAGAAATCATTGTCAAACAGGTTAGAAATGCAATTCATTGCCTTTCGACTCACCTTAAACATTACCAATCGCTCGTCCAAGAGCTTACCTCACACTTTTTGGCATTCAACATTTCTTCTATACCTCGATCTCAAAATTCAGCCGCAGATTTACTAGCCAATGTAGCTTCAAAGCTTCTGCCTTCTGAAGACTACAACCTTGATAGATTTTCTGTAGAATTACTTTTCAGACCTTCAATTCCTGACAATGTCACTAATTGGAGAGTATTTAATCATGATGATGATATTTTGCAATTTTTAACTTCTGAGAATTCTTATGATAAGCAAGTTATTGAGGAAGATGATCATGATTCCCAAATGAAAGAAGTGCCCAAAGAAAATTTGATCCCTAAACCAGTGGTAAAATTAGAAGATCTTTATGATATCAAAGACAGGTTTAAACCTGTAATTAATACAAAGCTTCAGAGTTCTACCCTTAGGTTTGAATTGATAAATCTAGGAACCAACGAGTCTCCTCAAAACATCAATTTAGGAACAGGACTATCTCAGAATGAAAAGGAAGCATTTATTAAATTGTTAAGAAAAAACAAACACGTTTTTGCTTGGAAATATGATGACTTAAAGACATATGATACATCTATTATCCAGCATACCATTCCTATGCTTCCTGATAAAAAACCAATTCAGCAAAAATTAAGAAAAATACACCCAAATTTGGAGAGCCAGATTAAGTCGGAGCTTAATAAGCTCTTGAAAGCCAAAATTATTTTTCCAGTCCGACATTCAAACTGGGTCTCTAATATGGTGCCAGTCAGAAAGAAAAATGGCGACATACGAATTTGTATTGATTTCAGGAATTTGAACAAAGCGAGCTTAAAAGACAACTTCCCATTGCCTACTATGGAGCAAATTCTCCAATCGGTGGCAGGTTCTGAATTGATGTCTTTTCTAGATGGTTTTTCAGGGTACAATCAAGTTCTGGTACATCCTGATGACCAGCTTAAAACTACATTCAGAACAAAATGGGGAACCTACGCATATCAGAAAATGCCTTTTGGTCTTATAAATGCCGGAGCGACATTTCAGAGAGCTATGGATATGGCCTTCAGAGGGTTAATTAATCGATCAGTAGTCGTCTATCTAGATGATATTACTGTGTATTCTAAGAAGAGAGATAATCATTTGCACGACTTAAATCAGATCTTTCAGCGATGCAAAAGATATGGTATTTCTTTAAACCCAAAAAAGTCCTTCTTTGCTCTTGACCAAGGAAAACTCTTAGGCTTTATAGTATCCAAAGATGGTATTTATATTGATCCTGATCGGATTAATGAAATTTCTGAAATCCCTTTCCCACATAATAAAAAATCAATGCAGTCATTTTTGGGTCAGATTAATTTTGTCAAACGATTTGTTCCAGATTTTTCGCAGATTGTATTACCACTTCAGACAATGATCAAGAAGAATTCAGTCTTCAAATGGGGATCAGAAGAAAAACAAGCTTTTGACATTATCAAATAGTCAATAATCAATGCCCCAGCCTTGAATACTCCAAATTTTTCTAATCATTTTACACTATATACTATTGCATCCAACACTTCATATGCCGCAGTACTCACACAACTGAATGATAACAACTTAGAAGCACCCATATCATTTTTCAGTTCAAATCTTCAAGGTGCCGAATTGAATTATTCTGATGTGGAGAAACAAGCCTTTTCTGTGTTCAAAGCAGTCAAACATTATAGACCCTTCCTTTTGAAAACCCACACGAAAGTTATAGTTCCTTTCCCAGCGGTAAGACAACTATTAATTCAGAAAGAATTGGGTGAAAAAAGAGCCAATTGGGTTACAGCGCTTCAAGAGTATGACTTAGAAATAAAGCCAGCAAAGATTGTTAGGGGCCAAGGTTTTTGCAGGATATTGGCAGGAGCATCAAATATTCATGAATCAAGCGATGAGGATCAGATTGAATCCATCAATCAGATAAGTATCACTGACTCTGATTCTCAATATGCTGATTTGATATTTTATTTGAAGAACGGTTATGCTCCTCCAAATTTATCTTACAAGAATAAAAGGGCCATTAGGTTAAAAGCTAAGAATTTCACTCTCATTGATGATGTGTTGTTTAAACAAAATTATGATTCTATCCTGTTAAGATGTCTTGAGAAACCTGAAGCTCAAAAGGTTTTGCAGGAGCTACATGATGGACCAGTTGGGGGACATTTTGGAGCTGACACAACAGCTCATAAGATTATTCATGCTGGATATTATTGGCCTACTCTATTTAGAGATTGCCATGAGTACGTAAGAAAATGCCTTAATTTCCAAACATCTGGTGGAAGACAACGAAAATCAGCTTTCCCTCTGCAACCTGTCAACATTGAACAGCCATTTGAACAATGGGGATTAGATATCATCGGGGAAATTACTCCACCATCTTCCAAACAACATAGGTATATCCTTACCGCTACTGATTATTTTACTAAATGGGTAGAGGCTATTCCTTTGAAGGCGGCAAACGCAGAGGCAATCATCGAGTTCATTGACCAGTTCATCATTACCAGGTTTGGTGTTCCAAACGCTCTTGTTTTTTATAATGCTTCCTATTTCTCAGGAAACGCAATATATGATTTTGCTATTAAAAGGGGGTTTAAACTGAAATATTCTTCCAATTATTATCCCCAGGGAAACGGTTTAGCCGAATCTACTAATAAGAATCTCATCAAAATCATTAAGCGAACTGTTGAACAGAATCATAGAAACTGGCATAAATCTTTGGTCTTTGCATTATGGGCTGATAGAATAACACAAAAGGCTTCTATAGGGACCTCCCCTTTCAATTTGGTATATGGAAAAGAAGCTGTGTTGCCTACAAATCTGGTTCTTCCATCTTTAGCCCTAGTACAGCACATTGAAGAGACTCCGTCTTCTTCTATCCAACTTAGACATGACCAAATTCTCAAATTAGAAGAAGAAAGGGAAAAGGCCAGAATCACTCATGCCAAACATCAACAAATCATCAAAGCATCTTTTCACTCAGCATCATCCGATTCCAAACAACTTCAAGTTGGTGACTTAGTTCTCAAATGGGACAAGGCCCATGAGGATAAAGGTAAGCATACCAAATTTCAGAAAATGTGGCTTGGACCATTTCAGATCTGTGAAAAGATAGGCCATTCAACTTTTATATTGCAAGACTTATCAGGGTTGAGAGATTCTCTCCCCGTCAATGGCCTGATCCTGAAGAAATTCTTTAATTGAGAAGGTAACCCCTTCTCCTTTTGTAGATTTGTGTAGTTTGTAGGATTGGTAGGAAATAAAACTGTCGAGTATCTCCATTGACCTTTTGTTGTGTTTGAGAAAGCTGTCTCACAAAAAATAATATAAATATTTGTTTTTAGATAATAGAACCCTCAATCAAAAGAAATAGTTTCTAGGAAATTAGATATCCTTGTGTTCTGAAATTATAATCTAAATTTTGAAGACTCCTCTCAAGAGGTAAAAGTTCTGAATCATTTTCTGTTTTCAAAACTAGTCTCCAAAGGTTATCTGTTAAAAGATAGAAGCTAACCCATTTTCAGTATCTCCAACTCTTCATCTGTCATCCATTTGCTCTTAAGGAGAAAATTGTTCACCCCATTCACTAAAGAGTATGATTATTCAGAGTGTAATTCTAAAATATAAAAGATTAAAGATAAGAGGCCTTATCATAAGCCTGCTTACCATGTTCATAGGGAAATAAGTTAACTGACATTACCAATACTGCCTATCAAAACAGGGTAATGGCTTGAAATTTCAAGACAAGGGGTCTCATCACAAGCCAGCTTGATCAGTTAAATTATTACCAGTGAATGGCATTGTCATAAGCTGGCTACCAAACCAGGACAATGGCTTTTTATCTTATTAATTACAAAGAAAAACAGATGAAAAAATAAAATATGAAAACATTTTATGGATTCATTCTGTTAATCACACTCTTATGTGAATGGAAAAGTAGACAATACTATGGTTAAAAGGTATCCCTGTCGAGACTATAAATGTTTGCTGGCAACAGAGGCTCTACCTATGACAAAGGAGTTAATTATAAAAGCTGATTTGGGAAAGTTTTCTATTTTATCACTATAAACCAATAAAGACTTATTTTAGAAACTTATTATGTTTTCAGTTTCTTGAAACTAAATGGGACGAAGTTAACAAAATGGAATTCACTTAACTCAGAACACATGAATATCTAGTTATATTAGAAATTTCTCCTTCTGATTGAGTTTCTATTTTTGGAAAAGTTTGAGTGTTTATATTAATTTCAGAGATAACTGGTTCTACCAACAAATCGCCAATTGTTGTGCCCTAGAACAACCCCCCATTTCATATCATCTGTATTTATAAACAATCAACATATGAAATGGGTCCCTTTTAAAAAATTAATTGGTATTAATGAATTTGTTCGAAGAAGGAATGATAATCAAAAGTGTTTGTGAATTGGAGCATTTTTCGAATAACAATGTTCCCAAAGTAAAACAATCTTTTATTATTGCGATAAAGCGATCGCAAGATCGCATATCGCAATAACAAAAGAGACGCATTTAAATGGCACTTCGGTCTTTGCCGATGTGATATCGCTATCGGCGATCGGCGGTATTCAATGCATACACAAAAAAAAAGCACATATCTTATACCCCGATGCGACGCTATATCGGCAATCGGCTATCGGCACTACCTCCTGTGGGAAAACGCTTTAAGTTACAAACCCCAACCCGATGCGATATCACTATCGACCGTCGGCGGTATCCCATGCACTCTCATAAGGCGCTCAGGTCTTTCCCCGATGCGATGCGATATCGCCATCGGAAGTCGGCAAATCACTTAATATGCATCTGGTAATGTGTTCACATGCTAGTCCGATGCGATGTCGCAATCGGCGTTCGCCAAGACTACTTTCAAACGATAATGCAACTCTTTCCCCGATGCGATGCGATATTGTTCATCGGTAATCGGCATCTTCAAAAAATGATTGCTTTAAGCTTTAAAGTTATATTTAAATCTGGTTGATAAAGCGCAGATTTCAAAATGCCGTTAAATGCAGGGATAAGGTAATGCATGCATATTTAATAACTTTTCCCCTTCGATTAACGAATACTTGCATCTAAGGCATTATCATATCTGTTGCACGCGTTAGGAGGTCATTCAACTGAATAACAACGTAAAGGTCATTTAATGGGTAGCAGGCCTTAAAAACACCATTAATGCATATGCGATCTCTTACCAGTGATTGGATCCGCAGCCACTTTTTGAAAATTAATATCACCACGCTTCAAGTGATATATATGTTTCCCTTTATGCTTTGTCTTGATTATTTCTCGTGTTACGATTTATCTTGCACTTGTGTAGAGTTCGTTTGTTGAGAAAAGCCTGAACATGATGGGGAAGAAAAATAAGAGGAGTTCTGGTTCTACTACAACACCTATTGCACGTCAAGCTGCTTCAATTTCGAAGAAAGGCCTAATCTCGGACACTACGTGCACTGGTCTTGCTAGGACCACATGGCAGGGCACATATAATCTGTTGGAGGCCGAGCAACCAAAAGTGACAGTGAGAACGGCTAGTGTAGATGTACTAAGGAAGTCTGATGCAACTCTCAAAGACTTAGCCGACTCCTTTTTACACAGAATAGCGGCCAGAGAGCAGGTTCTCCCTTATACAGATGTGGTGCGCTGGGCAATTGAAGAAATCCCCATCACTGATACAACTTTTCATACAAGGGACGGAAGGATTTTCGGGTCATTCAAGCCTGATGACCTGAGGCGAATGTATCATCTGCCTGAACCGGAGCTAGTCTACAACAGAGCCTTCGTGGAGAAATTCGCAAAAGAAAATGAATCACCATCTAAACCCCTCCGAGATTGGAGGCAGAACCTAGCCAAGCACAAGCATGAAAGTTCGGGTAAGTACTCCAACGTTTCTTTGGCTTCTCCCTATTGCTATGCGGGGATTATGATGTGTAGATTGTGGGGATTACATGACTCTGTTAATATCAATATTGACATGGTTCCCCTAATGGAAGCGGCTATCAATAGTATAATCATGGATTGGGCCACTATTCTTTCTGATAAGTTGGTCGTAGCTGTTCGTAAATTTAGAGCCAAAACTATAGTCACCGAAAGGAAAATCCCGCCATTTTATTATTTTTCTTACATTATGGATACCCTGTGTCTTAATTCTGAGTTTCCTGTCCTCGGTTGGAGATGGACCACCCAAGATCCAACACCCATTCATTTATACCATCAGAAATTGTGGAAGTCCTCTTACAAGGACCATCTGTACCAAATTTGTAATGGTTTCATGGTACCCATTTACTATTCTATTTATGACAAACCCATTTCCAGAATTTCCTATGAAGCTTCTTTTGACTTACCAGCCGTAGCAAGTTGGTTCGGGGAAGAGTATTTCACCTATATCAGAGTTTTTGGGAGTAAGGCTAGGCCACATGTCCTCCCTTTATATATATCCTAGACAAGCTGTTAGCCCGGGAAATCTGCTACCAGATTATGGCCGAGAGTGTCACACAAACTCTCAAAGAAGAGAAGAAGAAAGGTTGGCCCTCTTTTCCTTTAAGAATTGGGGTTTTTACTCTGCTTAATTACAAGCATGCAGAAAAAGAAGCGACAAAACTCCAAACTTTATCCCTGGCAACTATCCCAAGCAGACTCTATGATCCAAAGCAAACTGCCTACATTTCCCTAGAACAAGCAAAATTAACAAAAGTTGATCATCAAGAGGATATGTTTGATGACCTGTTCGTAGGTGCCGAGACAATAAGCCAAGCCAAACAGCTTGCAATAATGAAATACAATGATGAGGCGTTGACAGAGTTTAATAAACTTAGGGAGCAGAGGTTGCAAACTCTACCCCTAGAGTTATTATCCACAACCCCAGCGTCTTCCTCAAGCGAGCCTGGTCGGCAACAGATACATTCACCTCTTGTTACAACTAAAGAACAGGATAAACAACAGGAGGAAAGACAGAAGAAGCTGCAGGCTGAGAAGCAAAGAAAAGAGCAAGCAGAGAGGCAGAGAAAGATGCAGATAGAAAGGCAGCAAAAGGCACAGAAGGAAGAAGAGCAGAGGAAGAAGAAGGAAGAAGAGAAGCTAAAGAAAGAACTAGCAGATAGGCAGAAAAAGGAATTGGAGGAGCAGCAGCGAAAAGCACTTGAAGAACAGCAGAAGTTAGAACAAGAAAAAGAACGGAGCAAAACCCATACAGAACAACATAAGCAAACCTCCATCGATCCTGAATTGATTAAACAATGGAACCAATTCGATTCCATTATTAGTGGTAAAGAAGGCTCCAAAGACACAGACGCCTCTAAAACAAGCAATGCACCCGATACCACTTCTTCTCAGGTTCTTGGAGGAACCAACAGCCCACCCATTTCACAGGATGTCGAGATAATCAATAAGGACCCTTCCGATCAAATTGTTCTCCAGGTGGAAGAAATTCCTCCCCTGGATATTTTTTACAGCCCAAAGCATAGAGTCGTTATTAAGCGCTCTAAGAAAAGACGAAGGCTTGATCAACCTTCTATCTTGCCTGAGCAAACAGTCACGGGCAATATGGTCTGGAAGGAGGATTTGGATCCCTCCGATGATCTAACAAAACTGTCTCAATTCGCGGGAGCTTATTCTGCAGAAACTATCGACGAAGCATCGGAGGTAAGTCTTCTGTTGAAGACTAAAGATCATGAAATATATGCATTACAGGCAGAGGTAATTGAAGCGAAAAACAAAGCAGCACAGGTGGAAGAGCAGTTGCTGGCTCAACAATAGGAAAACAATTTGTTAATCCAGCAACTGCAAATTGAAAGACAAAGGATAAACCAAAGTGAAACGCAGAAGGCAAAAGAATTGTCGGAGGCATTGTCATAGTTGAAAGCATCAAATGAGCTGATGATGAAATCGAAAGATGAGCGAATAGCTCAACTATCAACACAGCTCGAAGGTATCAAGAGCACACAGAATGTGAAAAATTTCAGAGCAGAGGCAACTCAAATAAATGGTGCATTACTGTCTCAGATTATACTTCTATGTCAACTACTTGCTAAGGCTGAGCCATTATGCGAAATATCTACAACAGTGTGTGAGCAAATAGAGAAGGCCAGAAATGAGCTAGATCAGGCCGAAGATGCCATATCCGAATATGTTGAGTGGCAAGACACTGAAGAAGGGAAAGCGGCGAATTTGTCCCGAATCCATGAAACGTACAAGGACATACTCTTCACGGAATGGAATACTCAGGTAATGAAAGCAGAAAGGGTGGCTTCCAGGTGTAAAATAATTGCCAGCAATATGATCGACCTAGTCAATGATACACTTTATTTGGCAAACATGATCTCCAAGTGCACACCTGGAAGCATAACAACAGCGGATATGCTTGAACAAGCAAGTTATCATGGCTTGGAGGAACAGAGGAAGTTAATTACCGGAGTAAATACTTTAACCTCTGAAGCATATTGGCTCTTTCTAGTCAAGCCACATACTCAAAGACCTGCTCTCAAGTGTTTAACAGATGCCCTCGGATGCCTGATCCCCGACATTCAAGATGCTACATATGACGCCCAGCTAACTTCGCGTCTCAACACTCCACCAGAAATAGAGCCAATGCTGGCGATATGTCAGCTAAGGAGTAAAGGCAAAGAACCCACCGAATGAAGCATTGCCGCCAACTGCCAGATCGCCAAGAAAGATGGAAAAAAACATTTATTGATGCCAATTTAATAGCTTTTCAGTTGTTTAGATATTTAGATTACTATAGTATTTATAGACGCTTTCATTGTTTTGGAAAGGGTCGTAAAATTTTGTAATAGACTTAAAGGCTGAAGTTTGCACTATTGTGCTTCAGTCTATATTTTTTTTGTGAAATTCGACCAACGGTTCTTAATTTTGATTAGAAGGTTGTTTTACACAATTGCGCACGACTGTCTGTTGTTTGGAATGCTTTTCTGATTTGAAGGAAGGACTGCGACATAGTGATTAATATACTGGATTGATCGAGCAGCTTACATGGTACTATTATCTGTATCTGTGTTCTCTCTTATTATATGAATTACTGTGTTATTATCTTTGCTATTGTTGAATGTATGTATGCGATATAACAACGAATCTTCATTTCGTTTCACTATTGAATGTTTTGATGATTTGTTATCTCTTTCACCCATGCATGTATCAATGATATGAATGATTAAGTGTAGTAATTCGCTCTAATCGCTCTGCATAACTAATTATGCAGAGCAATTTTAAATGGTTTAAACATCTATGCTTAAAGTGTTAGAGTCATCTATATGCCTGCCTTAAAGCACAGATCATCAAACGCTACGCTTTACCAAGTGATAAGTCCCAGGATTAAATTATAGTTATTACATTTCGCTTATAGTTTAGCTGTCCGTTTATTACCATCTTATGTCATAAGTCATTCATCCATCCCGTTTACTTATAATTTTTGGAAACTGGTCCCATTATCCCCAGTCGGAACCACTATTCCAAACGGAAAAGGAGCTGCACTAAGGTCCGGACCGGGTGGTTTCCCCAATGTTGTTGCAACGATTTTCGGGGCATCAACAAGCTCTAAAAAATATACACAAGAAACTAAATTCCATCCTATTTTTGTACCTTCTTATGAAATTTCAATCTGATGCTCAGAGAGAAAGTTATGACGATTTTCCCCAGGTCACCTGTTTGGAATGTAATTCAGGAGTCTGCAAAAAGACAAACTTCCTCAGATCATATCTCCGCAAATATAGCGCGAAAAGCTCTAAAATTCAGACCCAAGGTTCAGTGTGATTTCGTCTCAAATGGGTTTGTTTTTTGCCTCTAATACGTTGCAGAAAAAAAAATTATAGCGAAAATTCCCAATGACCTATTTGGAGTAGCGAAACCCTAGAATCCAAAGGCTCTAATACCAAATGTTATGAAACCAGCTCACAAAAAGATAGAAAAGATAGATCAATGCCTTAGAATTCAGCCTCTTCAAGGGGGAAACCTCCTTTACATTACACAAATGAATGATTCCTTGATGATTCAAATGACAAAACCTCCTTTCTAGATATAGGAGTCTAAGGAGTCACAATATAACCCAGCTGACCTAACAATAATAATATAAAGGCACAAAAATAACAATAGAGGGACTCTATGGGGCACAGTAATAACAATATGGGGACAATAGGGGCACAACAATATTAATAAGGAATACAAATACAATAGTAATGGGGTAATCACTAGTATTATAGGAACCTAACACACAGGGACCACATGCGGACATATGCAATCATTTGTAAATTCATGGGATTATGGCCCACTGAAAAATCTTTACAGACATGGATTAAATACCACTGGAAACCAAAAGGAAGCATAGACCTACATCTTGGGTCAAAGGGATTCTTTACTGTGGTCTTTACAAATATTGAAGATAAAGACAGAGTGTTTGAAGGAGGGCCCTACTTCTATGCAGCAGCAGGCCTCTATATGCGGCCATGGATTATGAATTTTGTCCCAGAGTGTGAGACTTTTACTTCGGTCTCGGTCTGGGTAAGACTCTACTCTCTACCTCTTGATTACTGGCAAACAGAATCATTATCTGCCATAGGAAATAAATTAGGGCATTTTGTCAAAGCTTCTGAGGCCACCAGAAGGGGAAAATACACTTCCTTTGCAAGAATATGTGTGGAGATGGATCTCTCTGGAGCTCTACCGGATGAGGTAATCTTGGAATTTTTTGATGAATAATGGGTGCAAATAGTAGATTATGAACATATTCCATTTAGATTCCACAGATGCCATGAGCATGGGCACCTATTCAAAGACTGCCCTCTTAGTAAAATAGAGAACAAGAGTAAGGCTAACACAATGAAAGATACTGAAAGCTTTCGCAAAGTGGTACACAGAGGAAAAGGGGGCAAAAGGGGGCCAAAGAAACATCAAGCAGCAGGGCAACAGGCTAGTGAAAGCAAGTTCCAAGTACTCGAAGAAGAAGAATCGATACCAAAAGTAGATCAGGCAATGGGAGGAAGTCCAGTGGAGAAGGAGAAAGAAGACGACCGTGAACAAACATAGGATATTAATAAATAGAAAGACACTATGATGAGAAATGTAGAACTAGAAATGGACCAGGAAATGACCCAGAGTGAGATGGAAATGGAGGACCACGAACTACAGGAGATTCTTGATAGAGAACACCTAGATCTGGAAGGGTTCTTGAAACAGGGAACCATGGGAGGGGTAGACTCGTTACCTCAAGAAGATTTCAATAGAGTACAACAGCTGTTCATATGGAAAACTTAGGCTAAAGGGCTGGAGAGGCAAAGAAACAATGAAAGGCAGGGTAACAAAGGTGTGAAAACTATGAAAACCACACCAGGATTAGCACCTAGAAACCCAGGAAAGAAAAGAGGCAAGAAAAAACAAAACGAGCTATTGATGGAATGTGGAAAGCTGATGATAGATTCAGGTAAGATGAAAGACCTAACTAGCTACTCCTTTACAAATCTTTAATAATGAAGTTCACATCTTGGAATATCAGGGGTCTAGGTAGTAAAAGAAAACAAAGATTACTTAGTAATAGAATGAAACAAGCAGCTTCGGATATGATCTTCATCCAGGAAACTAAATGTTCCATTCAAAAAATAAAAGAAATACATAGCAAATGGCTCAATCGATTTGAGTTTCTAGAAGTCAAAGCAGAGAATACAACAGGAGGCATACTCACTCTTTGGAACCCCCAAAAGATTGGCATAATAGATGCTGAGGCATCTAGGAATTATTTATCAGTGGTTATTCAGCCAGTGGGAGATAGTGAGACCTATCTGGTCATGAATGTTTATGGCCCTCAAAGAATGGATGATAAACTCAGGTTTCTAGATTCTCTTGTGGATCTCAGAGACAGACATGCAGGAATACCATGGATCATGGGGGGGGGGGGGGGGGACTTCAACATGATCAAATCACAATAATGAATTGTAGATTTATGTGGTTCGGTTTTTTAGAATTTACACTCAGAGAAAAAAGGGGGAACTAGAACTCTAAGCAAAGACTCTTTAGCATTTCAAACTTTTATAGACAGTTTGAAGTTAGCTGACATTGATATGAGTAATGGTCTCTTTACTTAGAACAATAAAAGAGGAGGAGAGTCTCAAGTAGCATCAAAGTTAGACAGATTCATAATCTCACAGGCCCTTATGCTCATTGACAAGGAAATGATAGCTAAATTTCTCCCCTTTGGAGGCTCAAATCACTGGTCGGTTCAACTAGAGGTTCAGGGCATTGGTACCCCTAGGAATAAACCTTTTAGATTTGAGAACATCTTGGTCACCCACCCAGATTTCATTAGCAACATTGCAAATTGGTGGTCGGAAGATTTGCATATTCAGGGTACAAGAATGTTCCTTCTACACAAAAGACTAAAGCACATCAAGCTCAGGCTCAAAGAATGGAACAAGAATGAATTTGGCAATATTTTTGAAGAAAACAAATCTATTGAAGATAAAATGCAGGAACTCAACCAAGCCCTTATCACGAATGGGTTTGGTAAAGTCAGAAGTGATCAAGTCACCAAACATCATCAAGACTGGGAGAATTTATGTAAACAAGAGGAAATTTTTTGGAGACAAAAATCTAGAGTTCAATGGCTAAAAGGAGAGCGAAACACTATATTTTTCCATAGATCCACCATGGCAAACAGAGCTCATAATAGGATCTCTTCGATCAAGGACGAGGGAGGGAATCTTCTTAATTCCCATGAGGAAATAGAAGCTGTGTTAGTTCAGCACTTTCGAGGTATAGCAAAGGAAACCATTTCAGATAGAGGGCATTTCATTAGGGACTTAACAAGATAGATACCTAGGCTAGTGTCTAGAGAGGATAATTTCAACCTTAATAAGCCAGTGACTAAAGAGGAAGTTAGAGAGGTCCTCAAAGAAATGCAAAATGGTAAAGCGCCAGGCCCTGATGGTTTCAATGTGGATTTCTTTAAAGCTTGCTGGAATATTGTTAAACAGGACATTCTGAATGTAGTGGAAGATTCCAGGATGAACAGAACTATTTTGAAGGTGCTCAATACCTCCTTCATCTCCCTGATCCCTAAACAGGACAATGCTCAAACTCCAGACAGGTTTAGACCCATAGCTTTGTGCAATGTGGTATACAAGATAATATCCAAGGTTGTGGCCAATAGACTCAAACCTCTTCTTCCCACACTAGTTTCTGTGGAAAAATCTGGTTATGTGGAAGGCAGACAAATTCTCAATAACATCATTCAAGCACATGAGGTGGTGCACTCATTGACTAGCAATAGGAAGGCTGGAATGATCATGCAATTGGACCTAGCCAAAGCTTATGATAAGTTGAATTGGACCTATATCAGGAAGGTTCTTATTGCTTTTGGGTTTAATCATAACTAGGTTATATGGGTCATGGCCCTAGTAACTTCTTCCAACTTTTCAATATTGGTTAATGGTTCTCCCTCCGAGACTTTTATTCCTTCAAGAGGCCTCAGGCAGGGAGACCTACTCTCTCCCTTTCTCTTCATCCTCATGATGGAAGGACTTGGTCGGTCTATCAAGCATGCAAAATAAGTTGGTAAGATTAAGGGTCTCCAACTTTCTAAGAATGGACAGGCCTTGACTCATCAACAATTTGTTGATGATACCATGCTACAGGGAATCCCCACATTCAAAGAATCTCTTGCGTATAAACAAATCCTGAGTGACTTTTCCATGGCTACAGGTATGGAAGTTAATCTCTCCAAATCTAAGATTTTTTTCTTTAATACCAATATTTTTATTCAGAGGAATATCTCTAGAATTCTAGGCTTTCAAAGGGATGTCCTCCCCTCAAAATATTTGGGAGTTCCTCTAACTGCTAAACCTTTGCACAAGAGCATTTGGGAGCCAGTGATTAATAAAATGCATGATAAAATCAGGAAATGGACTATTAGAGCTTTAAACTTGGTTGGTAGGTTGGTGCTTACAAAGGTTGTTCTTCAATCAATCCCAATCTTCATGCTATCAGCACTCCCAACACCAAAGGGAGCCTTGCAACAATTCATAACCATCCAAAGAGATTTTCTTTTGGGTAAGGGGGAGGAAAGAAGGAAATGGGCCTTGATAGCCTGGGAAAAAATCTGCGAACCCAAAAATGATGGGGGTCTTGGTTTGGATGATCCAGAGATTCTAAGCAAGGTTTTAGGGGAAAAATTATGGTGGCAGTGGGTAAAAGACCCAAAGGTTCAGTGGGCTAGTATCTGGAAAGAAAAATATGGAAACACTTGGAAAAACAATGATCACATAAGGATTTTTGGAAGTATAAAGGGCTCACACATCTGGAATAAGGCCTGGGAGAACAGAGGCCTTGTACAAAACAACAGCTTCTGGGAAATCAGAGAGGGAGATCTAGCTTTATTTTGGGAGGATAAATGGTAGCAAGAACCTATACTATTAAAAGAGGACTTTCTAGACCTCAAGAAAGAGACAAACACCAAAGGGTTATCTAAAGTAAAATATTTTTGGGATCAAACCAACAGTATAGGAAAATGGGAACGTGGAGGAATATTGAGTACAGGGATGACAGCCCCTTGAAAGAAAAAGCATAGGCACTTATGTAAATGTTGGAACAAAGGAAGATTTTAGTGATGGGGGGCATGACCAACTTAGATGGGGCAACAATAATGAGGGTACCTTTAATCCTAAGGAGGCAAAACGCATTCCCCTTGAGCTGGATTCCCATGTTCCGGATAGGATTTGGCAGAACCTATGGAGGCATCAAGGTTGGATGAAGATTAAACTATTCATGTGGCTGGTTCATCATAAGAAAATTTTGACTTGGGATAACATTAAGAAGAGGGGTGTTCTGGGGCCTTCCAGATGCCAGCTCTGTGAAGCCCAAGAGGAAACAATGGAGCACCTTCTCAATAGTTGCATTTTCACCTCCAAGTTGTGGGATACTTTTGCCACCATTTTCCAACAAACCGACAAGGACAAAGGGAGTATTATCAATACCCTAAACAATTGGAGATGAAACTTTTCTGATTATGAAATTCTTGGCTCAGCTTGGGCTCTTACACCAAGCTTCATTATATGGAATGTCTGGAAAGAAAGGAACAATAGAATCTTCAAAAATGAAAAGAGTCCCTCCCAACGCCTTTTTGAGTAGATCTTAAAACAGCTTAAGGAGACAGTTGGCACTACAGTGCGAAATCCCCCTAAGAATCCACCTTCAGAAGCTGAAATGTGGATTCTCCGTCAGCTGGGTATGCAGGGGCTTATTCCTCAGGGCCTGGATAGGAAGGTAATGAAAATGGATACTGAGCAGGATTTTTGGCATCCTCCCCCTCAGGGTTTTTTGAAATACAACATTGATGGGGCTTCAAAAGGCAACCCGGGTACTGCTAGCTTTGGAGGGGCGTTAAGGGATGAAGATGGAAGTATTATTTTCATCTTCCATTTCCATTTAGGAAGAGCCACTAACAATATGGCAGAATTAATGGCTCTGGAGCAATGTTTAGATTTCCTGGAGCAGGATAACTGCCAAAATGTGATTGTCGAAGTTGATTCTGAGTTAATCATTAACTCGATCAAAAGAATAAGTTGTGGCACGGTGCTGGAAAAAGTCTCAAAACATTGGAGGCTGATCCAGGTCTTTCAACGGATTCAGCTTCACCTCCAGTGCCTTCGTACAGTAAGTTTTAACCATGTGCGAAGAACAGCCAATAAATTGGCGGATATTCTGGCCAATCAAGGAGTGATCTGTTCTGAAAGTAGGGTCGTGATGGGTTGGTAAGAGATGCCTTAGGATAGATTAAAGGCGCATTGTCACGACAAGGCAGATGAAGACAGGATGGTGTTTCGAAATAGAGCCATGGAGGCGGGGTCTAGATGACTTGGATTCATTATGAATTGCTGTTTTTTTCACAGACTGGTCTTTTGTGGGATGCAGGCCATTGTCGGCCTCTGCAACCCTGGTAAGTACAAACACAGAGGCTCCAGGTGGAAGCTGCTCGACAGAATCTATTTATCTGAGGTTTGGCCGGATGGATAGAGTATCATCTTACAATGCTTCAAGTACAGGAGTAGAGGGGAGGGTGCAAGGGGCCAGAATCCTGGCTTTCTCGGCGGCCTTAACACCCCCGATTTTCTTTCTATGGACGTAAAACCACTCTCGTGGTGGTATATGGTTCATCGCAGGCCTTTCAAGCGGGAAGCATTTTTTCCGAAATGGAAGCGATTCCACTTATCAAGCTACACATGGCCAAGGGGAAGGATTAATTACCGCCCTCATTATGTGCTATTGTTCGGTGCTATAGACCCGTGCGATATGATCCTCGGCCATCGAATTAAGCAAGGCAAATCTATGGTCAGGAACGATTGAGCATGTAGGTGGGTCCAGGTCGTTAAATGTTGTGCTGCTACACACTGCAAAATCTTCCACTGCCATTGGATCAGGCGTGGAAATTTGACGGTTGAGATTAAGGATGCAAGTCTGGATGAGGAATATATTCCGTGCTCGTTTCGTTTCATGGTGGGAATCGATGATTCTCGCACGTTCTACAAGTTCATGGGATAATCCCCTTTTGGACCCAAAATCCTTTTAGATTGGTTCCTTTTTCCTCTTAAGGTCTGATTCTAAATTTAAAGTGTGTACTTGTTGTCGGCCCGAGTTGAATCTCATTCGTAGGTTTTATGTGGCAAAATCATACGGCCTCAGCATGGTCTATCTTTTGAGGGGGCCTGAGCTGAATAGTTTTTCCTTGGTCCACAGTTCCTCATGGAATAGTGTATTCTATGTAATTTCTTTTCCGATTTAATGAATTAGAAGGTACGACTCTTGCTTCAGCAAAAAAAAATAAGGTATAAGGTCACAGGTTGCATGTGAGGAAGAATTAAAGGAAAATAATGGAAAATGAAGAAAATAGAGGCCTCATTAATAAAAAGGCTTTTGAAGATCACTTGGTCACCTTTTCTCAGTTAAATTTTAGAGCTCTCTTATTATTCACTCTCTCTCTCTTACTCTTGGTCACTTGGCACTCTAGATTTGGATCAAGAAAGGAAAAGCAAGGAAAGCGAAAGGAAGGAAAGAAAGGATCAAGGAAAGGAGATAAGGATCAAGCAACTTCAACAGGAATACTTGCAAGTGACCTTTTTCATATGTGATTTCCTAGCTGGTTTAGACATGCATGGATTTTCATGTTGGTGTATGGTTCTCTTGTTATCTGTGTCATGGTTTTGTCAGGTTCTGAAAGTGATTTTCAACCTAGCCTTTCCTCTTTCCGGATTCCATGTTATGTTGGCATTTTTATCTCAGTTTTAAGCTTTGGTTTTCCATATGGATTGTGTAATCGGGAAGTGGTCTCTCATTTCATTCCCAAAGGCCTACGAATCACTTGACTATTTTTGGTGGGATACATGGTAAATCCTGAGGGAAAAGCCTCCATTTAGGACCTAGTGATCCATGTTTGGATTGTGGTAAAGACTGAGAGATTGGTTTCATTTTATGGCCTACTGATCTGGGATAAGATTGATGTAAGTTCTAAGAGACAAGGGGATGAAAAGTTTCTCAATGCTAGTGATGGATTCCAGATGAAATTCCAAGTTTGGTTCAGTTGTGATTGGAGCATCGGTTTTGGTGTGATCATAGTTTGATGAGGGTGGAGATGGTTTAACCTCTCGATTCCCTTGGTTTTTCATGGATGGGTTGTGTTATGAGATCCCACATTCGTGCTTGCAATATGGCATGGTGTTGCCTGGCTGAAAGAAATATTTGGTTCGGCCATGTATACGGTCCAGTGGTACGTGGAAGTCCCAAACCTAGTCAGACTTGAGTATAATTAATAAAATCTAAGTTCTCTTACATTTTCACTAGTTTATATGTGAATTTAATGGCTATCACATCTCTGATATTTATATGGTTTTATGAGGGGAATAAGCATGGTTAAATAACTGGTTCATATCATGGTTATTTCATGCATTTACCTGTAATTGTTAAATGGATGGGTGCAAGATCTGATTGATGATATAATAGCTCAATGGAAAAGGAGGTGATCCTTCTGGTTATGTTTCATAAGTTATTTTAGTCATTTATGCTCTACCTTGTATCCTAGACCTATAGGTTGCATTGATGCCAAGTGTTTGACAGAATGTTAGTCCTGTTTAGGGATGCTCAAGCCTAGTCCTGAGGTTGATTTTTTATCTGTTTATATTTCATCACGTCTTTGATTGATTTTGAAGGTTATAACAAATTCTGGGCATAGGTTGGGACTGTGGGCTAGAAAAGTGGCTCAAATATTGGGGACGCTAGCACAGGTCTACTGGAAAAAGTCCAAGGACACTGGCCGTTATAGACATTTTTGTGCCTTACAGCATGAAGCATGAAATGTCAATAATCTAAGGGATCCAAAGTCCCTAAACATGTTGTTCCTACCCCTAGAGGAACAAGGCCAAGTAACCACAGCAATCCAAATAAGTTCTCCACTGAAAATTACTCAAAAACAAGGGAATTCTGGATCATGTCAACTGCTACACTGGCTACCTGCACTGAATGTCAACTGCTACACTGGCTACCTGCGCTGAATGTCAACTCCAACACTAGCTACCTGCGCTGAACGAGTTTGGACATGTGGCAGACTCATTCCTCAAGGTGTCAGAGCCCAGGAAGCTTCCAAAGTGACACTTGGATCAAGGAATTCGACTGGTGATGAGTAAGAGGGTCTAGATCTCCAAGTGGAAGCAAGAACCTCCAAGTGGACTCAAGAACTGAAGAATAACTGAAGTGGGAGAGGACACTAGTCAGCTTCATGCCAGCCTCAAGCTGACTCATCCTTTCTCCAAAACTCCTATATATAGAGCTCTCTCATGAGGTCTATGGAGGCTGGAATCTTGTGACTGTAAGGAAGTGTTGTTGGTTTGAGTATAGAACTATAGGGTGATTGCTTTGAAGGAGGTGAAGAGGAGATTTCTTTCTGCTGGGAGGTGTTGCTGGATTGGGCCTCTTATGGTTGTAACACTCTCAGAACATTACTTCTTCCATTAATAAAGCATTTGAGGTTCTTCTATATGCATGTGTCTCCATGGCGTATTGATACTTGTATATTTGATTTATTCTAATCCTTGAATCAATTATGAATGTATGCTTCTTGTAGTTTCCCTCTCTTGTCATTTTGCAGGATCTTGGTGTAGCTGGGCCAGTAAAAGAGCAAGGAGCTGGGAGCAAACAGCAAAGAGGGAAGATTGGATCAATCATTAGTGGAAGATAACGGTTAGTGGATCTCTTTCCCCCCTCTCTTACATCTCATAAAGAAGTAATCTCGAATAGCTTTGCTTTGATTGTTGCTGAGGTACTATCACCCTTAGAGTGGTATAGGGTCATTCTGTATTGGATACTTTACCCAACAACAAATTTGCGACTCCACTGGGGATCGAACCCAGAATCTCTCCTAGAGAACAACCATATGGGATTTTACAACAAAGTTCAGGTCAAACTGGAATTACATCCAGCGGTTGGGTACCAATACTGCCTCGACAACCAGGGGTTGTATAGTCAATGCAACCAGTACACCCTGTGTCGGATATTCCCACCACACCTGCTATGGTGAATGTGTCGCTAGTACAAGCGCTACCTGTTGTATGTCAACCCCAAGTTTCTCAGGTTGCAATACAAAAGCCTCTTGTCTCAACGACTCAATCACAATCTCAGGGTAGTGCCTCCTTATCTGGAGCGACTCAGGCTCAAACAAGTACTGTGACTCCTCATCTTGGTCAATCATCCAGTATTGGTCAACAGCAAATGGTCCAACAACTAGAGCTGGTTCAATCTCAACAACCGCCGTTCCAACAATCATATCAAGGACCTGAGCAACAAGTCTTTGTAAGTAATGGGCAACCATGCTATAATGGTTATGCCCATCAACCTTGTCAAAGTTGCCAGCATTATGCTGGTCTGCAAAGACCCATTGCTCAGGCGATACCATCTTATCCTGGATATGCTTCGCCTAACCTGAACCAACAGTTTCCCTTTGCAGCATCTCTAGAATTACCAGATCTAAACCGGCTGACGAATAATCCAATTGCTTATGCTCCTTGGTGGCCAGCAATTCCGCATAAAATTCCGTCAGATATTCCTAAATTTAATGGAAATCCGGGTGAAGATCCGTCGAATCATGTGATGACATTCCATCTATGGTGTTCATCGAACACCCTGAATGATGATTCGATAAGACTTCGCCTCTTTCAGAGGACGTTAACGGGTCCAGTGGCAAAATGGTACATTGAATTGCCTAGAGCTTCGTTCGACAACTTCACTACCTTAGCCACAACCTTTTTAACCCATTTTCAATTACCGATAAGGTATGAAATGGGAACAGAACTCCTTACCAACTTCAAACAGACGACTGCCACCCACATATCTGATCATATACATGAGTGGCGTCGTCGTCGTAGGATGGTGAAAACATATGTTCCCGATCAGCTGTTAGCTGAATGGTTTATAAAGTCGTTACTTCCTGCTATAACGGAAGATGTGGCCAAGGGGGGAGTTGTAACAGAGGAGCAAGTTATCGCTCGTGCACAGTATTTGGACTTAGTTTATACTCAGTCCGGCATGCTCTACGACAAAATACCCGACGCTCCTAGACCGGAATTTTCAATTCCTCCTCCTCCTAAATCAAACAATGACTCTCACGTCGGCGATGGCGTGATTGGCAAGCACAAAATTTATAGTCAAAATGAAAATGAAGAACTTATTACCTCAGAAGTAAACGCCATGTCGACCGACAAGGGCAAACAACTGAAGCAACCAGGGGGCAAGAAGAAAAAGAAAGGGAGAAAAAGGAAAACCCCAGCAAGGTGTCATATATGGGATGAGGATCATTGGACGAAAGATTGTCCACATATAGCTGAAGTTAAGAAACTCTTTAAGAGTTCAAAAACCCCAGCAGTATTGACTGATCCGTTTCCTAATCCAGGTCAAAATCTGGTTGCTAATCAAAATGCTTCCCGATCCCAAGTGCTTATGTTGTCTACCTCAAAGCAACAGAATGATGCTTTGACAAGGAATAAAGATTACGGGAATCCACAGCGGTCGAATAACAAGGCTGATGAACAACCTAGTAGTTCGACGACAACTTTGACCAAAGTTGTGCCACCCATCGTTCTTGAACAGATGATAAAGTCGCCAAAGGGAGTAGTACCCAAATTGACACTTAATCCTCGTGCAAAAATAGCACAGAATTATAATATAATAGAGGACCTGGCTCAATCGTCGTCCGCTATGTCGACACTCGAGGTACCGCAAAATTACCCCTCCCAAGAGCAAGCTTTATTATCAGCAATAGGTGCCATTGGCCCAATGGATTCCAATCTCGTGGCCTTTGATCATAAAGGATATGACCCTCAGTTACCAGCTCAACTAGCTTTCCTTATTCAAGTGAAAGCCCTCAACAAAACTGTTCATCGGACAATTATTGATGAGGGGGCATCTACATGTCTTATGTCGATGAGTTGCTGGAAAAATTTAGGCTCACCACCCTTGTCGAAATCGTTGACGATGTTAAAAGCATTTGATGGACAATCATACACTCCATACGGGATTTAAGTAACTTGCAAGTTGAGCTGGGGGGCAAAACAGTAGAAGTTGATGTTGAAGTAATCGACGGAAACCTCGATTACAACATCCTACTGGGAAGGCCCTAGATATATGCCATGGCCGCAGTTGTGTCGACCTACCTCCGGAAGATTGCATTTCCCTTTCAAGGAGGAATTACAGTCGTCGACCAACAAACTTTCCTCCCCGATAGTTCACAAGTTGCAGGAAGCATTCCAATGATCCATGGAAGCAATCATTCGCTTCAAAATATTTGAGTAGGCCTCCTAAAAGACCCTGCCTTAATGGGTACTTTTGCCCTACCGCCTGCAAGTAATCTGATGCAAGTGGCCACAGTGGAAACCTACAATATGAAATCTTCTATATCTAATGGATATAAAAATACTGTAAATAGAAATATTGTAAATACAGTGGGCTCCGAGGACGGCTCTTATCTCGTGTCAACCTCGTTAAAAAATGAAACAAGGAGTCATGAGGATAGTTCATTTACTATGTCAACCTCATTAAAAAATGAAAACAATCCCCTTTCCAAATCTCAAAGGTAAACCTTCATTCCAACCACCAAGTTGAATGCAATGAAGCTTGGGGGGCATGCACCTCGATTTGCATTGTTATACTGGGGGCATGCAAACATTCGAGCAGTTTTAGCATAAAGTTCATGCTTGTTAAAAAATAAACGCAAGATCCGAGCAGTTTTAGCACATAGTTCATGCTCGTTAAAAAATAAACATAAGATTGAGCAAGGTTTTGGCGCATTCAAGCTCGTTAAAAAATGAACCTATCCCGGTAAATAACCACTGTGATCGTAAATTTATCAGCCATAAAAAGCCATTGGTCGTGTTTTGCACCTGCCACCTCCACTTTCATTTGGCCGATCGTTCACCTCCATATGATTGTTTACCCATTTTGAGGAACAACTGCGAAGAGTGATTTCACCTAGCCATCCTTGTGACACTGCCGTTATTGGAAAATTCCAACCTGTACCTGGAATCTGCTGCTATCCCTGTTTATCACTCGTTCCTCAAAAGAGGAGTCTTCTTTAAGCTCTTTTCAACTGACTCGTAAAATATGAAAAGTTTGCCGAGTTTTGGCCCTCCAGCTCATTAAAAGGACTGGAAGAGCTATCCCTCCTCTAGATTTTAATCTTTTTGGACCTGAGGGATTATTGCACAAAAAGGTCGAACGCTTGTTTTATTCGGCTCGTTAAAGTTATCGAAAACTCATCCCTTTTGTATTGTTTTATACTTTTTCGGACTTAAGGGATTAGATGACGAAAAAGGAATTTTGGAGTTAACTTTATGTACCTTTTCAGACTCTCTAAAAATGAAAAGGACCGAGTTTTCCTTGTCGTTAGACTCGTTAAAATGATTAAATAGCGACAAACTTGTCTTTAGATGAGAACGAGTTTCCCTATCGCTAGGCTCGTTAAAACATAGCGATGGGCTTGCCCGAAGGGTAGGTTATAGAACAAGCATATGTTATCCTCCTCAAGCTTGACAAAAATAAAGAGGTACTGGTCAGAAATGATTGGGGAAAAATTGGGAGAACCTCAAAGCTTTAATGGTAGCAAGTCGCTCTTGAACATGACACTTTTTCTCCGCATCGCATCGGGTTGGGTTGTTTCATTCACCGGTCTCATCACCATGGTCTCGCCAAACCATCCACATTTGGGGTAATGCTACCGATCCATCGCATCAGTGTCGTTATATGTTCAAGAGATGTTGTTCAGAAAGAGTCAACCGTGTCCCATCCACTGCCATACATTATCCTTCATCCATTCATGACCGCCACCCTGAATCATATGTCACAGATTGTTTTCACCTCTGCTAAAATCATTAGCTCCGTTCCGTGTCACTGATGTGGGATTCATTAAGGCCCTCCTTTGACGGATCACTTCTTGTCGACTTCAGCTCATTATCCAAGAAGTTGATCTGGGAACAACCCCTTCAGTACTTTGAAGCTTGCATGCCTCAATGGCAAGTTTCTCACTTCCGGCGACAGGTATACATCAATGACCTTCGACCAGAAGATTTTGCGTGGTGTTCGACACCAAGTCCTTTATTCACACCACGTGAATTGTACTGCAGTACCTTGAGGGTCATTATCATTATCGGTGATTCCTCTCGCGCTTGTTAACGGTTTACATCATTGACAGATAATCAAGCGATGTCTTTCCATGTTCGACTTCAACGCAATTCTCACATGGATCGACTTGTACTTAGAGTGAAGATCGAACGAGTTTGAAGACCCCGGATCTAGTTTCATCCATCCGGGCTGCGATATATATTCAGGAAATATAAAGAAATTTGACATGTACATCATTGCAGCAGATGATCATCCTACTCAAAGGATGATAATTTTCACCAAAATTATCAGTCTACCATCAGACAATCGTCTGTCCTATGTACCAAAATGAATTTGTAAAGCTAAGCATGGGAATGCCCGCCTCAGCTAGATCATGAAAGCAGAATGAAAAATAATGTATTGTATTGTATTTTATTACAGGTCACCTCTCAACGATTGAATGAACTTCGGATCCTCCCGATAAAGCATTTCACCTGATAAACGACCTCATACTTTAGGGGGCAACTGTTATAGACATTTTTGTGCCTTACAGCATGAAGCATGAAATGTCAATAATCTAAGGGATCCAAAGTCCCTAAACATGTTGTTCCTACCCCTAGAGGAACAAGGCCAAGTAACCACAGCAATCCAAATAAGTTCTCCACTGAAAATTACTCAAAAACAAGGCAATTCTGGATCATGTCAACTACTACACTGGCTACCTGCACTGAATGTCAACTGCTACACTGGCTACCTGCGCTGAATGTCAACTCCAACACTAGCTACCTGCACTGAACGAGTTTGGACATGTGGCAGAATCATTCCTCAAGGTGTCAGAGCCCAGGAAGCTTCCAAAGTGACACTTGGATCAAGGAATTCGACTGGTGATGAGTAAGAGGGTCTAGATCTCCAAGTGGAAGCAAGAACCTCCAAGTGGACTCAAGAGCTGAAGAATAACTGAAGTGGGAGAGGACACTAGTCAGCTTCATGCCAGCCTCAAGCTGACTCATCCTTTCTCCAAAACTCCTATATATAGAGCTCTCTCATGAGGTCTATGGAGGCTGGAATCTTGTGACTGTAAGGAAGTGTTGTTGGTTTGAGTATAGAACTATTGGGTGATTGCTTTGAAGGAGGTGAAGAGGAGATTTCTTTCTGCTGGGAGGTGTTGTTGGATTGGGCCTCTTATGGTTGTAACACTCTCAGAACTTTACTTCTTCCATTAATAAAGCATTTGAGGTTCTTCTATATGCATGTGTCTCCATGGCGTATTGATACTTGTATATTTGATTTATTCTAATCCTTGAATCAATTATGAATGTATGCTTCTTGTAGTTTCCCTCTCTTGTCATTTTGCTGGATCTTGGTGTAGCTGGGCCAGTAAAAGAGCAAGGAGTTGGGAGCAAACAGCAAAGAGGGAAGATTGGATCAATCATTAGCGGAAGATAACGGTTAGTGGATCTCTTTCCCCCCTCTCTTACATCTCATAAAGAAGTAATCCCGAATAGCTTTGCTTTGATTGTTGCTGAGGTAATATCACCCTTAGAGTGGGATAGGGTCATTCCGTATTGGATACTTTTCCCAACAACACTGGCACACATGCCTATCAAAGTGACTTTGGCTTCTGGTTGTTGTCTTTCATATAGGCTGAGAGAAACCAACAGTTAAATTTCTTAAATCATCCATGGGCCTCAGGGACAAGATGTATGAGTTTCTAACATGTCTCTTGAGGGTGGTGTCGCTAATGTGGATGGGTTTATTTGATATGTTCTATCAGTTCCATTTCCTTAAGGTCACTAAGGAAGTTGAATACCTTATAGTAGCCTCTCTCGTCGCATGTTTAACCCGGATGGACAGTTTCTTGGGTGGACGTGGGTTGGGGGGGGGGGGGGTGTTACACATATTTCATGGCATTGTACATGAAAGTCTTCATTATTTTTATGGGAGACTTTACCAGATTCATATTGCTATGGGAAAAAGGGACAAGAAGGATCTATGAAGTCTTTTATTGTTTGGGTTTGTCATAAGAAGGAGTATGAGAAAAGCCCCTTTATTTTTGTGTGGCCAATGTGAGTTTGACCAATAGGGTCCCTAATGGTTTTCACATACCCTAAATATTTTTCTCTTTACAATTTAATAGATTGGAATTTTCCTGCCTGCATGGATATGGTGGATCCAAGGTCGATGGAGCTCCATTGAGACTGATTCAAAGTGGATTAGGCAACAAATATTATTAATATAAGTTTTCATGAATCAATGGGGTTTTTGTAATACCCACTTCTAATGGATAGATTTTCATTCTCTCCTGGCTAACGTATGGGTGTTGCCATTAATTTTAAAACTATAAAATATTACAAAGGTCATTGAATTAATCCTCCCTAGATCAAAATACCTCTGAATGAGAAATTGGATCCAGAGAATAATTTCCAGATTTTTGTTAAAAACCTAAGTGGAAAATCAATCCTCATATGGTTCAGGGTTCAAATCTATTGGAATATTTTAAGAAGATCATTCAAAATAACCTAGGTATACTAGTGTTTTTACAAAGCTTGATTTTTTATTGAAAATTACTACAAGAGGCCATATAGTTGAAATATCATGGCGTAAAGAGTAACTCCACCATGTATTAAATATGTGACTGAGTGGTAGGGTTCCAAGTATCAAAATATCTAATGGAACAATCTCATTCAAGGATGTAGAGAAAGGAAAATATGCCTCTCCTATATTTTGGATCCAAAATTTGCCAAGACCTTATATAGTTAAACAAGTGGAAAAGCATCAGTAATGGATGTTAAACCCTCATAGGAAAAATCTCTTTTTACTTATCTAAAATATAAGGAATTAATATGTAGGTTTAATGGCTTCTTGGCAAGGTTGGAAGACTTATATCAATGGGTATTTTCTTCTTAAACACCCAACCGCGATCTCTACTTATGTTCCAAGGGTTTCTTCATAGTTCAATTTGCACACAAAAATATATTGAGAATGTCATAAATGAGAAGCCATGGTTATGAGGTAGAGATGGGATTTGTATTACATCACAATATCCAGAATTTGCTGCTACAATCTCCCTCCCTTAAACATAGTCCTAATATCCATGTTTTCCAACTAAATCCATCAAGTTTCCTAGTCTAGAAGAAATACTTAGGTTTATTCATTGATGGATGAGAAGGGATCAATTAATCATTTTATTATTATTATGTATATTAAATGTTTTATTTAATTGGTTGTTTTTGGCATTATCATGTATTTTATTTTTTGTAGAAAGGATCTGGTTTAAATATATAAGAGGATGTAGGAGCATCCCACTTCCAAGTCAAAATCCATTTTGACTAGAACTAGGGGTTTCCATTTACCAAGGGAGTTGGTTCCCTAATTGAGTGTAATGATATTTAATTGTATGTTTTCATGAGAAATGTACATAAGTGATGAGAATGAGGAATATTGTAACTATATCTCTCTTTTAGAAGAAAAATCTCGAGAATATTTGAGAGAGTTAGAGAGAAATGAGGGAAGTTATATTGTTGAAATATTTATGGATCTAGGAATCCTAGAATAGGGGTTTAGGTGAGGATTTTGTGGATCTGAACTAGAATATAGTTTAGAATCCTTATGTATAAATATGTAGCTAAAATAGGATTATGTAGAGGGGTGTGTGTGAGAAAGAGATAGTGTCGAGAGTAAATTTCAGGGAAAGTAAGGCCACAAGGCCGAAAGGGATTTTATTGTAAACCTCATTGAGAGGGCCTTTTGTAAATATTACGTTTGCACTTTAATAGAGTTTAATCAGTTTAAGTAAATCATGTTATTGTATGAGATGATTCTTGTGATTTTTTTATTAGATGCATTGCAGGTATGACCAAATCTCATGAGGGATCAACACACACACACACACACACACAAAGATATATATATATATATATATATATATATATGTATATACATATGCTAATTGTTCCAGTATCAAAGTAGTGCAGAGGAAGCATGGATATTGCATAGGATCGTAGGATTCAATACGTTTGAAGTGATATAAATTTTTTATAATGGGAGTGAGGTTGTTCATCATTGGTCAACTCTATGATCAATGATCATGAGTTAACTAGAATCAGCAAGTAAGAGTAATATTGACTAATGAATTTATTATAGTTGTACAATATAGGCATAAGAGAGGGCACACTAGAAGCGTATAAGATGTGTAAGAATGCAAAAATATAGTAGAGGAAGTAGATAGAGAAATGATAATAGAGGAATACATAAAGGAGCCACAGAGGAGCTAGAAGCTACAAAACCAAGTTAGAGGTGGAGTCGAACGTAGAGGAGCCCAACACTTAGTCAATTTTCGTTTTTCGGCGAAATTCATTAATTAACAAAACTCGGGACTATCAATTGATGAAACGCATAACTTATATTACTAGAGATAAGAATTCTTGTGAGGTTTATGAATTTATATTTTTATAAATCGTTGAGCATTAGGGATTCAACTGCTGATGGAAACTGTAGGAGACAAGCAAATTTCCCCTTAACCTGAAATATCAAACTTGAAAGCGAATTAAATTGAATGTTGGGAGCGCAAGTGGGAACAAAAAGTGAAGTTTCATTACAAGTGGTTGACAGGTGGATAAGTGGGCCAGCTAGAAGGATAACAAGCGTAGAGGTTTTCAAAGCTTTAAGTCTTAAGGCCAATGGGTTCCATACCCAGAAGCCGAGAGGTCCAGAAGTCCAGAACCTATTTTAATTGTGTTGGGTATGAAAGGGACTTGACCAGGATGATGGAGCATAAGGTTATAATGAAAGGTTCAAAGGCAGTGAAAGAGGAGAAAATATCAGGCTAGAGTGTTGGGAATTGATAACATCATCAGTCTCATCATATTGAGGTTGTGGCATTATCTTGGCTCTGGTGGCTGTTAGATAAAGGAAAAGGTCTTAGATAAACGTATGTGCACCTATTTAAAAATCTAAGGGCTGAGGCTATGAGACTTGGATATATAGGAAGGGTTGATACCCTTCAGCTCCTCCCACTATTATCTAAATCCTTCAACTGTAATTTATATAAAGGGTTTTGTAAATCCCATAAAGCGATGGTGAGTAGGGATTGAAGGAGTCTCCTTCACAGAGTAGTTGGAAACTATGGGTTTTTAAAGAAGGCAGAAAATTGGGCTTGCATCATAAAACTAAAGTCATAAAATAAATTTTATATTATAAAGTTTGAATTTTTTTTATTTGATATTTAATATATAAAAAAAAAATTAAAAAAAAAATTATTAGGACATTATTAATTTAATTGAATTATATTTTAAAATAAAATCATTATAATATGAAAAAAGAGAAAATTTAAAATGTTGTAATATTAAAAATAAAAATAAAATATATTTTTTAACAATATTTGCATCGAGAGGCACTCTTGAAAAAAATATGGTATAATTGTTGTAATGTAATGTAAACATTTTGACTTAGTCAAATTACATTAAAAAATAAAAATAAAAAATATATAAATGTTGTAAAATATAAATTATTTGTGTTTGTACTTGATATTTTTTAGTGTTGTAATCAACTTATGAGAATTTGCATGATTCACATGTGTTTTCATATTAAATGAGCACAAATATTGTATGGTGTTTTTTTAATATAGTCATAAAATCATACTAATTCATTTATGTAGATTAATAATGAACACAAAGAAAATGAGTATACAATGACTAAATTAGTTGTTTATATTGATTACTAATGAAAGCAAATGAAATGAAATGAAATACACTACTAAATTAGTCATTTATAGAATGATATGAAACAAAAAAAAAATTAGATAAATGGCTATTGGAAATGATAAATTTGTGAATATGAAAGGTGACTACAATTTGCATATAAACAACTATTAGTGGCTAATTTACAATATTTTATCTCACGTCCAACATTTTGGTCATATTTATTTGGTCACTAATTAACAAATGATGACATAAATTTGCATGTAAAGGACTCTTAGTGGCTAATTTCTAGTATCTTCTCTCACAACTAACATTTTGGTCATATTTCTTTGGTCATTAATTGGTTTCATTGGGTAATCACGTAGTAATATATTTGGTTGTGTTTTTTTTCCATTAAAAGTGGCAATGAGTGACTAAATCAGTGCTGGGTGTGGAGCTTGATTATCTTCTTTATTCAGATGTATCGTCCCATTGGACCCCATTTAGTAATGGAGCGGAAACACTGCCTGTTTTTCACCGCTAGGGGGGGTGATGATGATTTTTATGACCCCCCTAGTGGGGGTTCATGAGTAGTATCCCGGAAGCTAAAAATAGATGTAAATTTGCCTTGTAAAATATTGTAATTTCATCGTCAATGTGGATCGTTCATTAGGTAGATGATCTAACGGTAGAAGTTATGTTTAATTTAGGGTTTTTTCCCTAGAAGGAAACCCCTTACTACATATGAGGGAATTGCATTGTGTCTGAATATATGTGTATTCTGAGAGAGAAAGAGAGAGGAGACTTTGTGAGAGCGAAGAGGAAATTACAGTTGATCGGTTGTAGGTTGTATCTCTTCATTTTGCTAGATAATATAAAAGGAAGGATTGGTTGTTTCTCTATGAACGTAGCCCATATTAGGTGAACCACTTATATCAGTGTCTCTCTCTTGTCTTATGCATTTTCTGTGTTTGTGTTTCTGTAATATTTTATGTGTTCTATTACTCTGTAATATATCATTTTTTAGCAATCAATGACTAATTCAATGCCCAAATTCACGACTAAATATACTAGTAGACGTTAAAATTGAGACATCCAATTAGCAATTAAGTCGAATATGGCTAAATTGGTCACAAGGATAAGATACTATAAATCAGGCCCTAATGGTCACATGACCAAACATAATAATTTATATGTGATTTTTATTAGTTTTTTTAGTCACTAATTTCTATTTTTCTACTAGCAATTGAAATTGTCCATGAACACAATTCTAGTTATTCAAGGCATCTTAGATTTACTACTAATTGTTTATGATAAAACACCAAGAAAATAAATTGTTATAAATTCCTAGAGTTGAAAATCCTATTGATATAAATAGTAACAAACATAAGCATCACCTAACTTCTTCATTGATTACTCACTAAATTAATAAGAAAAAATAATCTACTAGCATAAAAAATTGAGAAAAAATAATAATGGGTGTGAGGGTGAATTAAGAATAAGTACCTGAGGTTGTTGCGGAAAATAATGGGTGCCCAATGGATGCACACAAATATTGAATAGGAAGAAAAAGAAGATGACCTATAGATGGGTATTTATAGTATTAAACTGAGATAATTCATGTGAATGGTGGCATGTTTTACTAACATTGACAAATGCACTAAGAAAAGTATATAACTCAATACTTCAATGACATTGTGGTGGCACACTCCTACTATGGATTTAATTATGAGTGTGAACACATATTGACATCAATGGTTATTTCTACACTTCTCTTAGCATACCCAATGCCTCAAAAATTCAAACATTAACTAAGGGAGATAATACCCAATAAGGAAATATATTTTTAGAGATAAATTACTAATATGTTGTGATAACAAACAAAATATTATCCAACCTTTATCCTACAATTTTCTAGTAACTTATGATCGACCATTACTTTTACTAGAACACAAGTAATGATTCAATTTAATCAAGAATTCAGAGTAGTTGAACAAGATAGCTCAAATCCTCTCTTCCTATAGACTGACAAAAATATTCCAAACTAGAAATCCAAGGCCTCGCCAATGAAAGCACAAGGTATGACCAATATGGGCCTATTTTATAATTGTTTTGATGCCATTAACATCACTTCTTCCAAGGATCATTGTAGGTAAATTTACATAATGGAAATAATTGAACCAAACATGATGAACATACCAAAAATCCAATCTATATGCATGTCATCCAACCCATTGGGCCTTCCCTGTGAATTACCTTTTCAAAATATTCTAGATATATCTTTTACCTTCCCTCTTCAACCCTTATAGACCCACGTCAACTAGGGAAATAGGAATTCATAACATCACCCTTATATAGAAGAGAAATTTTGTAGTGAATATGAAGGATAAAGGGCCATTAACATGGCTTAACTATGATGATAGTAACAACAACCTTGAGCAAATTACCCTCGATGAGATATCACTAATCTTCTCTACGTGTTGTGTATAACCTGATTCCCTCGGTTGTCTTAAAATATTTCCGAAAATATTATTTGACCCTAACCAAAATGAATATGAACGAAGGCATGAATGACACCATAGGAAAGAACCATTACATATACAATTACATCAGAAAAAATTAGGAACCTTATGGTGGTGGTTGTTTATCCCAAGGAATTCATTTGAAAATATTGTCACAAATAACTAGGATCAAAAGATCCTGTATATTAGATATGATGAGCATTTTGACCCTTATAAATCGATAGTATAAATCCACTCCACCTTCCCCCCCTTACAAAAAGAATCATTGATATTAAGCTACACATGTAGTATGTCACATAACTTATAGCTTAATGCATGCTCAGAGTTTGTCACAACTAGAAGTTAATTAATCAGTGGATCTATGTTATTTAGTTTAATTAGTTTAGGATAAAATGTTACACAACATATTAATATGTAGTTTTTTATATTTCCCATGGCCTAACATGCGGTAAAACCCAACATTTGTCAATATTCTTTCAAGGTTCTAGTTTTGGAGTACTAGAGAAGGGATTAATTATCAATCAAACACCATGTTCTACGTTCAAGTGTAATCATAAAATCATTAGAGATTATTTTAATGCATTTTCCTATATTGGGAGATCAGGAAGAGTTGAGCAACTTGTTGGTTAGATCTCCTTCATTGAATTGTTGTTGTTAACCTGGCGACATCCATGGTTTCACAAATTTTATGGATCCATGGTGATCTAAGTTGCCATGAGTTAATGGTTTTTTCCATCTTATCACATTAATCAATTAGATTGTAAGCTTACGACCATGGTTGTGCACACTGATCCAAGTGGATCTTCAAAAAGTACGAGTGGCATGGTAAAAGGCTCAAAAATTCAAAGTGGCAAAATTTGGATAAACCTAGAATCAGATCGAAGTGCTTGTCATCCTAATTCTAGCGATGCCAATGACACTCAAATCCAAGTTCATATGAAGAAGTTAGAGCAAGTTAAATTTTATGTTTTACTTGTACATGTGGCAAGAGGAGATGACGTGGCAGATACTCTTAGCGAATGGGGAAGCGCCAAGTGGTAGGCTGCCACTGGTTCTAGATATTGCAGATCGAAGAAGGAAGAGGTGGCGACTTAAATAAAATCAGCCTAAGAAAGCCTTCGTTGCGATGCGATATATCACAATCGCAGAATTATGTTGATATTTGAGATTTGCGATATCTCAATCGTGTTTCAAAAAGGGGATGCAGTTGCATGTTGTACTACTTTTGGTTTCTGCCGATTACGATTTGCAATATGGACTCCCGAAACCAATATATTATATCTCATGATTAATAGTTCATCGGGTCTGTGGTTATCACAAGGTGCCTGATGTATGGGCTTTTAGTGTGTTCACCGATTGGAAACACCGATGGGAAAAATGCCAATAGTAAAATGTCGTCGGGTTAAATGCATGGTTAATATTTTTTCCATATTTATAAGGTTTTTTACCACATATTATGTGGAACCCGAGACCCTCTATATTAAAGAAAACTAACCCACCTGCTAAACTTGTCGTTCATTTAGAACTGCCCGGGAATTGAGAGATTTATCCCCATCATATATAAAGGACTATTTGATTCTGCATTAGAGAAAGGGAGAGGATTAGCAGAATAGTTCATAAAACATCATGAACAATATTAACCTGACCTAGGAGCATGTGAGGACCTCAACTTGAGCAGGAGAGAGATTCTGAGAGGGTGTAGAAAGCCCAATTATCCAAGTTGGGTGTTCAGATAGGCATTTTTGCATGACTTCCTGCCAGGATTTCGGTGATACTGACTATTTATGAAGACGAGCTCTCCATTCTTCGTCCATCTTCCAGCTTGGAGGTATAAGGATTGTAGTTGAATGTTTCTTGTACTTTTATCCCTTTTTATGCCACTTAATGAAAGAAGGCCTCCCCACTATTGAGCAGGGCCCAGAGACGTAGTCCAAATTAGACAAACTCCATAGTCAAATCTTTGTGTCATGGTTTCTTTCTTATCATGTTATTCCCACATTGTTTTATGTGATTTTAAGTTCCATGGTTTATAATCTTTGTTTCATGTAATTATGATGTATCTATAAGTAAAAGATCTTGGGTCACACACATAAACAAATTCCATTGCACCATTTGACAACAATATCAAGAAATATTCTCCCCAACCAAAGAACTCAAGCACATTATCATTCCTTGGATTGAATCGCCATGAAGGTAAATTAATTGGCTTTGTTGTCGTTGACCATTATGTAGCATAACTCTAATGGTATTTATAAGTTCCAAGGCTTCTCACTTTCATGTGCTTTTATTCATATTTTATTTCTCCATTTTTATAATGCTAGTGTTTTCTTTAACTAAAATTCATGGCAATATTTTGTTTCCATGAGATGTCACATAGTTATTTGTATTTCATATAATCTCAACAAGTTTATCAAAGGATTTGAAGGAAATTTTTTCCTACAAAACCTTGAAGCTTTAAATGCTCCACTATCTGCCAAACTCTAATAACTCATTAAATCCTGTGAAAACCCTTTTCCATGACTTCCCTAGCTCTTTTGTCTTACAAGAACATTAAAGGTTTCCTTATAATTTAATTCGCTACTTCCATATATTACCAACAAGTTCATTTGAAAAACTAGGGTTTCACTAAATATGCATGTTGCCTTTCTGCCCATTCAAACAACCTAGGTCATTACTACAACAAACACTCCAACCAGATGTTATACCATGGCTAGATGGATGATATATTTTAAGTCTTTTCACCGTAGTGATTAACATATTATTTTTATTTTATTGCCTCGAAAAGTGCAAATTCATTTATTGAATCGTCCCCGACCATTTAATAAGTTGATTCCCTTTAATCAACCGTCATCTCAAAACTATGTCGATACCAACCCATGCATCACTATGTCAATGCCAATCCATGCATCAATGTTGACTCACATGTGAAATGGTTTTCACTACTAGTTCTATTGTTTTTTATACTTTGTTGTGGTATTTCTATTAAATACTTTTGTATTTGGGTCAATTTGTGGATCAGTGGGATGTTAGGGTGCCTCGTACAAAAATGATCTAGGTTCATTCCCTACTTGACAAATGGTTGTATTAAAACATAGAAAGTGGAGGAACACGTGTTTTGGGGCTCTGCTGACAACATGTTCATAACTGAAATTCAACAATTAGGTTATGTTTTTTTAAATCTGATAAATCTAGAGATTGAATTTAATAGTTGGGTTTTATTATTTCAAATATGAAAAATCAGCAATTCGTTTCCTTTTTTCTCTACACTTTTCAATCAACATAAATTCAAGAAATAATTTCTCTTATATCTCTCGTATGAAATTAATTGACATTTGAGTTGTATTATATTTATAGATGGATGCTAATCAACGACTCAATTTAGCCAAAATTTGTGTTTTCTCTAATTTCTTGCAATCAATAAATACAAAAGAACGAGGAAGGGTTGTGGCTTCTTAACTAAAATATTGTCTAAAAGATCTTCTCATTTGAATTTGTACTAGTTCTTCAATAAAAATTATATAGAAACATTTACTAGCCAATTCTTCCTCCCTGGAATAAGTTAATAGGGTGAATTCATCCTTCATTCTTTGGTGCGCTCCTTTGTTTTATGCTATAATATTATTATACATTGATGAATTATTAATATAATTGATGATGAAGTAGTGTATTTGTGAAGCAATGGATTAAAGGGAAAGCTATGAAGTAGGAGACAAGATGTGCAGAACATGTGGCATCAGGGAAATGGAAGTGGCAACATGCTCGAATATGGGTAGGGATATAATTAAATACTTTAGATATGAAAAAATAATTAAAGACGAAATATGTATTCACGAACATTGGATATGCTAAAAAGAAAAGAAGAAATATTCCTAAAACTTGAGATTATCCGAAGTATGCAATTTAAAATAACATTGGGACATGCGAGATTTCTAATAAGACTCCAAATTTTAATGTGCCAATAAAAATCAACCTAATAAATTATCTATAAATTATATAAATAAAATATCTTGGTTACCTAAAAAAAACATTTTTCCTTAAACAAATTATTAATATGGCATATGCGTTCACGAAGTTTGGACATGCAGAAAAGAAAAGAAGAAATATTCCTAAAACTTGAGATTATCCGAAATATGCAATTTAAAATAACAATAAGACTCCAAATTTTAATGAACCAATAGAAAACAACATAATATTAATATTTAAAAATCATATAATAAAAATATATTAGTTATCTATATTAAAGTTAGGAAAAAAAAACATTTTTACTTAAACAACTTATTAATATTTAAGTATAAAAATTGTATGCCTTATTAATACAATTAAAAAATTTTAAACATATTTATTTTGACTCTTAAACATATCAATTTTCACTTTTGATTCAAGATCATCAAAATAGGAAAGATATAAGGGCCACAATCTCCCCCTAATGATGCTCATGAGAAGTGAAATGAGCAACTAAAATGTGGAAATATTTAGAGAAAGGCCCTTGACATGTTTATTAATAATAGAATATTCCTAATCTAACCAACATGACTAACCTTTGAAACTCCATTCGATAATTTAATTTCTCTTTATTAATATGGTCAAAATAAATGTTAAAAATAATAACACTAATTTTAATTTCATTCATTTTGAAAAGAAACATTGAAAATAATATAAAATATAAATATGATCCAAAAAAATTAAAAATATGAACACTGCTTTTAATTGTATTTTACATTTTTATTTAGTAAAGGGGGCCATATATGGTTTTTCCCTCCTATTTGATCATTAATTTTTTATTTTTGATATATTATTTCTTTCAATAATTATTACAATATATATTATAATATATAGTTTTGGAATCAATTTTCCCCTTATCACAAATTCTTGATATATTGAGAGAGTCATTTCTCATGTCATATATTTTGGAAAATTATTTAAAGCATGATCGAAATTATATCACATAAAATAATTGCTCATTTTAGTGTCTTCTTGAAAGTCTCTATCCAAACAAACCTAATCACTTGTAGAGTTGAGGCTTCTGTGATCCATATCAAGTGATGCATAGTGTCCCTGTGACCCTTAAGCACCTAAACACCATTTGTATGTCCCTCAGATCAATGAAGGATCCTATCGACCCTAAAGATATGAAAGGTGTGTATATGATCCCTTGTTCCTGTGGGACCCCCTATATTGGGGAGACTGGTCGCTCCATTAATCAAAGGATTAGTGAGCATGCAGCAGACCTTAAGCATAGGCGAACTAAGTCTTCCGCTTTAGCTGAGCATGCTGAGAAAACTAATCATCATGTTTGTATTGAGGAGGCTAGTGTTATTGCTAAGGTTTCGCACTTCCATCATCGGAAATTTAGGGAAGCGCTTGAGATTGAAAAGAGGCCGAGCAATCTCAATAGAGAAGATGGTTGGAAAATCAGTAGGTGTTGGGTCCCAACACTCTCTTCCTAGTCATTTTTTCTGCCCCCTTCCTCCTTTTTTTTTTAGTATATTCCATCTACTTTCTTAATTAATTTATTATTATTATAACCATCTACTTTCTTAACTAATTTATTATTTATTTATTTATTTTCTATTTTTATTTTTATTTTATTTTTTAAGATTTTTAAGTTAACTTAACTTTAGTTTCTCGTTTTTATTTATTCTTATCTATTTATTTATTTATTTATTTTTATTTTTATTTTTATTTTTTTAAGTTGACTTATATTATTCTCGTTATTTTTATTTTTATTATTATTTATTTATTTATTTTATTTTATTTTTTTTAACCATCTCTTTCTTATTCATTTATTTACTTTTTTAATTTAATTTTATTTATTTATTTTTCTAACTAACTTGTATATACATATAATTTATTCATATAGGAGAGGTCCTTTATAACTAATTTCCTTTTAAATACTAATTAACCTATAATTTTTAATTATTTATTAATACCTTTTAACTAACTATTATCACTAATTTAAATTATTTATATATTTATATATTTTTATTTATTAAGGGATTGGTCACCTATATAACTTATTTCCCTTATATTATTAAAAAAGTTTTGATCCTGGTCCAATAGTCAAAATTAGTTGTTGGTCAAGTTAGCTGTTGGAGGCTCTGCTCAGTCTATTTAACATGCTAAGATGGATCTGTTTCTTCAACTTGTCCTGACGATGAACCACACTGGTTGGTTCAAAACCCGTCGACAAATGATATTTCATGTGATCTTGGCCAAAAAATCTTTTATAAACCTAATCACTATAATAAATTTTAAAATAATTATATTATTGATTAATTAATATTTTATAATATTCAATTAATAAAAAATATTATTATGAAATATTTATTCATAATTATTATTAATTAAGTTTTTATAATTAAAATTAACTTGAATATTATGAAAAAAACATTTCATTAGCCATAATAAAATTATAATCTCTATTCTTTAAAATATAATTTATAAATTAATAATTTTGATTTATTTAAATTTACAAAATAACAATCTAAAATCACTATGTTTTATATATGTATTAAAAAAATATGAAAATTTAATGAATATTTGATATCATTATATTTTTTTTATTTTTTATTATCACATTTATTTCACTGCATCTTTTTTTAGTAGATTTAAATGTTATTAGTGTGAGTTTTTTTTGTTGATTTAAATGTTATTAGTGTGAGCGAGTTCCCTTTATATTGAGTTTGTGTCTTTATAACTTATATTGAGTTTGTGTCTTTATAACTTGTATGACTTGTTTAATCAAATGCACACCTTTACTTTAAGTGAAAGATTTGGGGGTGGGATTTAATCCACTTATATGTCCACAAGCCATCAATATAATTTCTATAGGTACAATTATGACTTTGACCAGTAATTCAAGGTTTTTCCATGGCTTTCCCCAAGTCTTCTAGGGTAAGTGTCCCGCACGAGAATTAAACCTTGTCCAATGATTGTCTAACTCATGTGGTTTGGAAAATTTCTTATGATACTCGTCACCCAAGTTTTTGTTCTTGTAGAGGGGCATATTGGCTTAATCTAATAAAGTTAGAAGAATAGACACCCCATGTGGGATGCCTCAACTCTTACCAAGTTGCAAATTTCTTACTAGGTGTCACCTTGCGAGTTGTTGGAACTACTCTAGGGGTTATAGTGGTAGTCAAAATTGAAGTGATTAGTTACTGATTTCTCTCTATAAAAACTAAAATACAATAATACTCTAGGATCACTTGTTTTCTTGTTGATGATTCACACTCTACACTCTGAAATGAGGACCATATTCCCACTTTGCATAATATGTCTATATATTCATGAATAAGAATCCAAAATTAATCTTAAAATTTTAACATTATGCAAATCATAATGTTGGAAAGAAAAATATTCATAAATTATGAAAGAGAAAACTAAGATCACAACTATCTAGAAATTTTTAAATTTGACAACTATTAGATAAAACAAATAAAACTTGAATGAGAAATCTCACATTAACAATTTTCATTGTTCTATCTTCACATAAAGATAACAAATAGATTGAGATATTTATTATTCCAAAGTTAACCTTTCTTCTATTACTTTATTGTTCAAACATTGTTGGATATATTTATGATTCCAAGATCAACCTCTCTTCTATTGATTTATTGTTGAGACATTCTTAAGGAAAGATGAGGTAAGAATTGGATTATTCAATTAGAAAATGGAGCCCAAATCTTTATACTAGTAGTGGCAACAAAGAAATTAATGTGTTAAATATTCTTATTGTCTCTTCAAATAAGAGACTATAGATTATTTTAAGGGAAAACACATGACGAAAGGAATAAATGAGGGATTAGGTTCTTAATAAAATGTTATTTATATTTCTCTTTATATTTCTTAATGTTTTTCATTTTAGTGAGGGGAAACAATGTTGAAAAATGTAAGTTGAAAAAATTAGAAATAATATTTTTATAAAATGTTGAGATGAGAAAATGCATATTTAATTTATAGGGTTGAAGCTATACACAAATTAATTATGAATGTGCATATTTTTGAGCAAATATTATTATTTAAAACAATTATTAGTTTTTTTAGGTTTTTTTAATTAAAGTTGTTATCTAATTTATTGTTTATAGTTTATGGAGGGGTATTCAAAAAGTTTTCCATTTACAGAATTATGGTTGATTAAATTATAGTATTTAAAAGGAAACAAAATCAGTTATAATAATTTAATTTAAGGGTCAAGAAGCTTTGTGTGTTTTACAAATGAGTATGACAAGTGGCACATCTAATTTTAATTTATTATTTAAAATAAATTTAAAAAATAACAAATTAGATGAGATGCATATTAATAACGAGCATTTTCATATATATATATATATATATATATATATATATGAAATGGTCTTTTTCCCTAGTATCTAGCAAAATTGAGATTTTTTTGTTGTTTAATATACATTTTTGAATGAATAAATAAAATTAGCACTCTCAAAAACCCTTGCACTTAGATTTTCTGGATTAAACAACTTAAAAGGGATCCCATTATGAGTATCCCCAATTCAACCTAGCTATATAATAATAATAATGACAATAATAATAATAATAATAATTTTTTTTTAAGGTTATGACAAGTCTGACATCAAGGGATCCCATTATGAGTAGATTTCCTTTTCATCCAATAGATAGGTAGGTCCAACTCAGGTTAATTACAAAAAAAATAAAAAAAATAATGGAACAAGGGATCACGATCCCATAATGGGTAGATTTACCTTTCGTCCAATACACAAGTAAGTCCAACTCAAGTAGGTTTTTAGCTAGGGGCTTGTCAAGAAGCAATGTGTCGCATAAAAAATACGTTAAAACAATTTTCTTTCTTTCTTATATAAAAAAATAAAAACAACAATAATAATTTGTTTAAGTTTTTGACCAAGTCCCACAATATATTGGTGTGATTCCCTTATTTATGGGACAAGGGATCTCCCATTAACTAAACAACAATAATAATTTGTTAAACAAAGTCTTTCGATAAAAATCACATGAGAAAATTTTTTGACCGACACGTTTAGAACCAACAAATGTGATTTATCACAAAAACTTATGACCAAGTTCCACAATATATTGGTGTCGTGTCTTAAATTCCCTTATTTATGAGACAACTACGGATTCTACGGATTTTACTAGATTTTTAAGAAGATGTCACTCACTGGAAAGTGTTTGCTCAGTAATATTGTAACCCATCCAGATTGGAAATTAAGCGCACTAACATAATTGTGGGAAATTCCATTACACGCCGGAGTAAAAAGGAAGTGCACTGGCTCCCACTCTACCCCAACCTTGCAAGCCACAAGTCTACCAATTCTTATGGGATCAAAATAGAAAGCAATTACAGAGATATAAATAATCGACGCCTTGTAAGTTTAGATTTTAGATTCTAACTCAACTCAGATATTTTAAAGTTAAAAAGGAGATTGCTGCTCAATTTCTTTTCAATCTTTCTCGCAGATTTGTGTTTAACAGCTACCATATTTGTGCTTAACCGCTACTATCGACATTTGGTGATTTCAATTGCATGTCATAGCAGCTTTGTGAGAAAGCGCACTGCAGATTTCTATAATTGGTATTCTTTCAAAGAAAGATCGTTTCAGAGATCAACCGCCTCTACGCTGCAGATTTCTATAATTGGTATTCTTTCAAAGAAAGATCGTTTCAGAGATCAACCGCCTCTACGCTCCAAGGTATGTAGAGCAAAATTTTCTTTCTTTTCTATAAACTCACGCATGGCTAGACGAAAATACGCTGTCCTCTATGGTGACACATAACCCCCATATTTGCGTGTCGGCCTTTTGATTCAAGCACTTTCATCCAAATGGATTTTCAGATTATTTAGGCATGCTACGGTTGCTTTTATTCTTTTCTCTCGTCCACTGTGGGCCTCAATCACTCATTTTACACAGTAATACTCATTTCCAAATGCGCCATAGCGCTATCGCCAAATTCTGTAAACATCGTTCAGTCTCGGGCCCTTGTGATAATATGTACATAATGCCTACTCTGTCCCTTTGTCCACAGCTCATGTGTAGCGCTTCGGAACCAATAGCTTAGCTTTCTCCTCCTTATCGTTGGGTTCCTTTAGGTTAAAATCATTTAGCCCCAAACCATGCCCTCATTTCTCTTCTGCAAGATTCAATTGGTCAGGATCGAGATGAGTTCGGGTTTCCCTCGAAAAATGCTGGCAAAGGATCCACTGTGAAATCGGCTCTTTCGCAGTGGATGTTACGCTATTCGGGCCTTTCGAACTTATAATTAAAACAATGAAGGCCGATAGAACGTTGAACACTTAAACCGACCAGCTACAACCCCTGGTTCAGGTTTGAATAGTAAGTTCAGGTTTTGAATAACTTATAACTGTCTGGCTCCAGAGTCCAGGGGGTCCAGGGTTTTGGCTAGAATATTCTTACTAAGTTTTCTTTTTTATTTAAGTTTAAATTTCTGGATGATTTCGTTGATCAAATGAGCTGGTGTTCAGCCCCAATATGATTTCTCCATTGTGGTTCCTGCTCCGTCTCACTGGCACGAACCCCTTTTCAGGCTTGTCAAACTATAACACATATAGATTTGGTTTCCCAGGTCTCTCTCAAAACTATGTATTTTTGAGCTATGTTTGTACCTCTGACTCCTGAAAGCTGCTACAGGCACATTTTTTCTCAAAACCATACCTCTGAGAGCTGCTCCAAAACATTTTCTTCCATTAGAACAAATCATCTTTTCTTTAAAAGTGTAATACTGCTGCAGTTCCTAAACATTCAGGATCGACTTTCATAACCACAATCCAATGGTTACTTAGAGAGATTTGGTTTCCCAGGTCTGGGGTCTAATCTCTCTCAAGACTATGTATTTTGAGAGCTGCTCCAAGTATATTTTCTTATGAAAACTATGTACCTCTATGTTTATACCTCTTACTCCTGAGAGCTGCTCCAGGCACATTTTCTTCTCAAAACTATATACCTCTGAGAGCTACTCCAAACATATTTTCTTCCATTTAAAAAAATAATCTTCTCTAAATAAGGTGTAACATTCCTGCATGATCCTAAACGTTCAGGTTCGACTTGCATCACCACAATTGAGTGCAGAGATGGACCCTTCTGTCAGCGTTCAACACGTATTCAGCCACAGAAAACTTCAATTCTATTTTGGTAGCCTCGGATATCCTCCTACCGAGACCTAATCCCCAAAACTCTCTATCTCTCTCACCTCTATATGCATTTTAAAATATTTTACTAGAAAATTGCAACTTAAAAATAAAACGGTAAACTATAACTATATGCATTTTAAAATATTTTACTAGAAAATTGCAACTTAAAAATAAAACGGTAAACTATAACTATGCGAAACATCATAGAATTACATATTGGTAATGTTATCAAGTGCAGTAAAATAGACAATTTCTTATATGTAAAAAATTATTAAAAATCTAGAATAATTAGAAACTAAACAAAAATAGTTTTATATTAAAATATACCAAACTCAAAACCTAAAGAACGGCATCCCGGTAAAACAGAACAATGCGTTCCATTTGGTTCGGAATTCTGCATTACCTTCCGAATTAAGTTATAATTCCTGCATTACTTATAGACCATTTAAATTATGTTATAATTTCGAGATCATTTACGTACAGATTTCAAATGATTTCTAATTTCTTACTGCATGCCTTACTGACAGAGCTGATGCCTGCATGCAGGTTCAAAGGACGATGCCTCCAACATTTTATGATTGGATTTCTAATCTTCCACCAACGTCGGCTTGGGAGGAATCTCAGTCAGACGTGGACATTTCTTCTCTAGATTTCGCCGATTCCCCCTACCTGACACTCACAAGTTCGCTTCCCCACAACAAGAAAATCAAAATTGATAAATTTGTTATGAAAAGAGTTGATGAATCAGGGCTGCTCCACTTGCAAGTGGAGATGTCATTCTACGCAAACATTGATTCTCCCTTTGGACTAATCTACAGTCTGGGAAGTATGCCTCTCGCAAATTGGGACCATTGCAACATCAAGCCCCTCCACTTCTTAGCGATTATGATAGAATATATATTTTCAGATACATATAGGATTTCCAGGGTTTCTATACTTGAACTCCTCACCCATTCAGTCGTTCTTCAGATTCAACGTCTTTTCAGCTCTGCGTTTCTAGCCGCATGCACCATCGCCCACAGGAAAGGAAATTTGGTCGGAATGTTACAGTTTCCCGAAGAAGAGCTGGACAGAGCCATTATGGGAAGCAAACTCGATTTTCTGACAGCCATGGGCAACGATGGCGTAGATGAGCTCATGCTCATGGTGGCATCCACTTTCACACAAGACTATTATCATGGCAACCGTGACGATGAGGCACATGCAGTCATGAAACCATTTTCATTCTCAAAGAGCTTAAAATCTGATCCTGGGTCTTGGATGATAAGAACCTACACTCCCCTTCTTCTCATGGATTTTATGGGATGTAACAAGGAGTCCTGCGACCAGAAAAAGGACAAGTTGCTTCACTATGCCTTAACCCTAAATCATCTGCAGGCCGTTATTCAGCTCCGATACACCGTTGAAATATTTCCAGATTGGATAGATGTGGAGATTCACATCCATAATGTGGAGTGCGACATTACTCCATTTTCATTTCATCAGTACCCAGAGAGAGAGAAAGAACTGAAAGAGTTAGGGTTAAAAAGCGAACGCCATTTTCCGTCACAGATCTTGCTATCAATTTCTCCCTTACCTGACCAATCCAATATCCTAAATTTTTCGCGGACTAAATCGTGCCAAGATCCCGGAACCATTAGATATCAGTCTGAGCAATCCATGGGAATCCGGAACTGCAGCTGGAAATTTTACCAGTCAGAGGAAAAAGCAAATAGTACTGGAAAGCTTGGATGGGCTCTCCACGATAACGGTACAGGAAAGAAGATTGTGTCCATGACAGAGCCAAATATGGACAGCATAAATTTGAACAGGTTCAAGCAAAGCCATGCATGGTTCAGACATGAGAATTGCTCCTCTTTGACAAAGAAAGTGGGTGTAGCGTTCACAGATGATTGTGGGCATTCCTTCACTACAACTCCCCCCACTACAACTCCCCTTACTTCACCCAATGTGGATGCATTAGTGTCCCTGGCTACAACTCCCCTTGCTTCATCCACTGCTACAAAACACCCCTTGTCTCATCGACTTTCGTTGCACCAGCCTACCCTACTACAACTCCCCTTGTCTCATGACTTTGGTTGCACCAACCCACCCTACTACAACTCCCTTTGTTTCATCCACTATGGCTACACTAGAAAACCCTACTACAACTCCCTTTGTTCCATCCACTTTTGTTCAACCAACATCCCCCACTACAACTCACATTATTCCATCCAATGTTGTTGCACGAATCTCCAATACCATGACTCCCCTTGTTTCATCCACTATGGTTGCACTAGCCCCCGTGCAACAACTTCCCTTGTCTCATCCACTACGGTTGCACCAACCTCCCCTACTACAACTCCCCTTGCTTCACTCAGTGCGGTTGCAATAGTGTCCCCTACTACAACTCCCCTTGCTTCATCCACTACTACAACAACTCACCTTGTCTCATCGAATTTGGTTGCACCAAGCCACCCTACTACAACTCCCCTTGTTTCGTCCACTATGGCTACACTAGAAATCCCTACTACAACTCCACTTTTTCCATCCACTTTGGTTGAACCAACCTTCCCCACTACAACTCACATTATTTCATCCCTTTTGGCTGCACTTGTTGACCCTGCACTTTATGACAATATACCTAATGAGCCTACACCAGTTGTTGCCTCAGAGCAACTTATCAAGTCGAGTGCACAGTCTACTAGTCAATCTCCATCATCACCTAAGTTAACCAAGGTGAGATAATGTGTTGATGAAATATTTATCTATCATGAATGGAATTTATTTTAGTATTTTTTATTAAATTTCATGCTTTGATTATTGTAATTGTTGTAGGAAAACGTTGAAAAGAGGTTAAGGAAGCGAGAGGGCGCAAGAACCTCACAACATCTAGCTTCATCTATAGTAAGTTTTCTTGGCTTGAATTATAAAATATCATTTTGTAAGCGTGTTAATTTATTGTGGAAAAATATTATATGAATGTTCTTTCTTTTTTTTAATCTCTCAAGTGATAGGTATCTCCATTATGTAGCAATATTTAAATATTTATTAGGAGTGGGAGGAGGATAATTTTCTTGGCACCTAGTAGCTATGAGGGAGGAATCAATCAATGAGTGACCTATTATGTATCTTAGCCATGATGTTCCATTTTTTCCCATGAGGTGTAATTTTATATCCAAGGTACCGAATGCCATCCTTCCATGTTTGGGATATATGTGTTTTGATTGTTTGGTGGAGCAATGATTTCGATCAACAAGCAATAAAATATGTTTTTTTTTGTTGAATACACATGTATATTTTATGGTTTCTACTCATGTCTATAAGGAGGTCATTTGGCTTAAAAACATCATTAGAAGTGGGGCTAGGTCATAGAGTTGTTATGTGGTTTAATGTGCCAGTAAAAGTGCATTTCTTCTTTTAAGAATTTGAATTTCCGTGCAAAGAAAAAATCATATGGCTATCCAATACCATTTCATGAGGTCCATGGTATAGGATAGAAATGTGATATTAGATAAAGTTGGCACTTTATAGAATTTTTCATATGCATTGATGAAATCAATGTATATGCATCAATGTATATGCATTGATGAAATCAATGTGTACATGTAAATTCAAATGTTGATGTGAATCCAGACGTTGTCCCCCTAGAAATTATCTCATAGTTTCATCCATTCTCCCTTATCCTCATGCAAGGTATATAAAAAATGGGATAAGGTTATGACATGTGTCACACACCTTGTACTTTTGTAGAAGATAAATTAATGATTACTAAGTTGTAGCATGTAAAAAATGTTGGTTAGTAATAGGGAATAATTGTTTAAAGATGGGGAATAAATGTAGATTGTTAGCAAGAAATGAATATTAACTAGCATTAGTTGGCCAAATAAATGGCACTAGCTTTCATCATGTTGAATTAGAAAACCATAAATGGCTTATGGTTTTGTAATTCTTATTTATTGAGTGCTAGGGTTTGAGGAAAACAAAATGTGTGAGTTGATTATTATGTGAAAAAAAAAATCTTCATAATCCTTATGTTGTTGCTAAAAAATGTTGGTGAGAGAAAAGTAACATATATCACATTATAACCATTTAGTGGTTAAATAATGAATTGGGCATGCTTTAAAGTGTGCATTTTTTTCTTCTTTCAAAGATATTTCTCTATGAAAACATTGTATAATCTTTCTCTATTTATTTCATTTGTTTTTTACATTTCATTTGCAACTATTAATTTAAATTTCCACCACATTCTTCTCTCAATAATTAGTGTAAAAGATATATTCCTCATGCTTCCTTTGAATGGAAGTATATTACTTTAAACTATATTGGTTCATTGCACAGGCATACTCAAGTTAATATCACTTGACTTCCATTTGTGTAGATTCATTCCAAAATTCAAACTTTTTCATGGTAGTTGCCATATACATCGATATTATATTGGTGAGCCAAATAGGTTGACTAAATTTCCCATGGTAGTGGCAATATACATTGATCTTATAATTGGTGAACCAAATACAAGGTTGATTTTCAATTGGTAGAGTGTCTTTTTTTAATTTTCAGTGGAATTATATCTAATCAAATAAATATATTGGTGAGCCAAATAGGTTGACTAAATTTCCCATGGTAGTGGCAATATACATTGATCTTATAATTGGTGGGTAGAGTGTCTTTTTTGAATTTTCAGTGGAATTATATCTAATCAAATAAATATATTGGTGAGCCAAATAGGTTGACTAAATTTCCCATGGTAGTGGCAATATACATTGATCTTATAATTGGTGAACCAAATACAAGGTTGATTTTCAATTGGTAGTGTCTTTTTTGAATTTTCAGTGGAATTATATCTAATCAAATAAATAAAAGAAATTATTGATGATTCATAACCTGAAATGGAAATTTTAGTTTTTTTTTTTTAAATGAATTAATAAATGGAAAACTAAGTTTCTTTTAAATAGTTTACAGTTTCTTTGGTAAAGTTAAATTTTGGTTTGATTTACTTATTTTCGAATGAGTAAGTAAATTCAATTTTTTGAATATATATATATATATAATTACTTTCTATATTATAGTTTACTATTCTGTGTATGAGCCTTCTAATATATAAATCATACTTTTTATAAAAGTTATACCTTCCACTAAATTCTAGGAATTTTAACAATGTTCATATCCACTAAAAATTACCACCCCTCCTTTTTTGGTCTCTAGAAACACAAATAACTTAAATATGTAAGAAGATTTGAGTTTTTTTTTGGAGTAAGGAGTGGTTGATTTTCTTGGGGATGTACCTTGTAGCTCTGAGGGTTGAAGCAATTAACGAGTGGCATTTTATGTAACTTTTTCATGGTGTGCCATTTTTCCATGACGTGTTATTTTGTATCTAGGGTACTAAATACCATTCTTCAATGCTTGGGATATATATATGGTATAAATATTTATGAGTGAGTATTTATTTTGATTGTTTGGTGAGGCAATAATTTGGATTAAAAAAAAAACAATTTTCTTCATCAACTACAAATTTAGATTACATGGCAATTACTCATGCCTCTAAGGAGGTCATTTGGCTTATGAAATCATGTTTAGAATGTTCATAAGTAAGGCTAGGTTATATAGTTATTATTTGGTTTAATGTGTGGTAACAATGTTGTTCCTTTTGCTAGAAAATGAATTATCATGTGAGGAAAAAAATATAGATAACCAATATAATTTCATCAAAGGACATGGTAGATGATAGAAATGTGACATTGTATAAATCTGACACTTTTGGAATGTTGCAACTGCATTTTAAAAATCAATGAGAACTTGTGAATTCAAGTGGTGATGTGAGTATATGGACCTTATGGTCCCTAGAATTTAGCTCAAGTTCCATTCAATATATGTTATAGTTTGAGAAGGTGTATGACAAGGGGGAGAATGTTGTGATATGTTGGTCATACACCTTGTATTTATGCAGTAGAGAAAATAATGATTACTAAGTTGTAGTAGAGAATAAATATTAAGTAGTACCATGGAATAATTTTTCAGTAGTGGATTAGAATAAATGTAGATTTCTAGCATGAAACAAACATTAAGTAGTAGACTTGTATTTTTTATCTTGTGGAACTATAAATCTATAAATGGTTTATCGTTTTGTAATTCCTGTTTATTGAGGAAAACAAGTGTGTGAGATTTGACTCATCGCTATGCTCACAAAATTTATTTACAAGTATTATGTTGTTGCTAAATAATGTTGTTGAAAGAGTAGACACTCTATAACCTACTATAACCATTTAGTCACTAAATAATGAATGGGGTATGTTCTAAAGTGTGTGTGTCTTTTTTTGTTTTTTGTTTTTTATTGGAAGTGTTTTCTCTATGAAATCATTATGTAATGGTTTGTTATTTATTTCATTTGCTAAAAATATTTTTTCATCAAACCACTCAAACTAAAATCCTTTAACCATTTTATAATATTTTAATTGAAAAATCTTTATTTATTTTTAAAAGTAAAATTGAAAACTTAGTGTATTAAAGGAAACTTCTGCCTAGTTAATATATGTAAAAATGAGAGTTTATATATTTCTTAAATAGTTAAAAATCCTTATAATTATACATTGTGAAATAAATATCTAATATTCTAATAAATTTGGTAAAGATAATTTACTTAATAAAAAAAACATAGTTTTTAATTGTATATTCCAAACCAACATAAGGGAATGAAATCCTTATTTCCAAGCTCCATATCCTCAATCAATTAGTGAACTATGTCTTTCTCCTTAGAATCTTCTCGAACCTATTGGATTAGTATTCTTTGGTTGAAGGCTCCTTTACTCAAATTGACAACCATATATGAGTTACTTTGTTCAAGTTAAAAAATTTAGAAAAAAGTTATTCATCATCTTTATAACTTTTATAATGATTAAAAATAAATTGAATAAAACTTTAATTTTCTCATCTATCTTTTTTATTTCATGGTTATATGTTTTGTTTGTTAGTTTATCTCTCACTGGTAAGATTAGTTATTGGTTAAGATGTCAAAGTCACTAATATCATCTATCAAAAGATAATATGATCAGATATTTGAACCTTAGATCACTTATCTACAAATTACAAATAACTTTCATATAAAAAAATATCTTAATAAAACAACCTATCACCAACTTTATATACTTTTATATATATATATATAATATTCATTATTAAATCAATACATCTCTATATTAGTTCTCAATTATATTATTTTTAAAATTATAAAAAATTTACTATATCATTTACACTTTCAAATTCCAAATAAAATATTTTAAATTTACAATTATTTAGTTAAAATAATATTTTGTATATTACAACATATTTTACATACTACAGCATTCCTCGGACAAAACTATACGCCATGAATTTTCTTAAACATAATGAATTTAGACTGGTAAGGACCCCATTTTTCTAGTTATTTGTACCATGTACTCCAGATGTATATGAAAACCCAGACGTATAAGAAATTATTAAAGTGCTTTTTGTCATGATATTGTTCTCTTTACATTGGAATTTCTGCATAGGCCGCGATTAATTTTACTGAGAGGGAATAATTTGAATTATCTTCTGTTTACTGTATTTGTATTTGATGGTACGGAGTTTCCATGTTTATATTTTATATTTGAATTATTTTCTGTTTACTGTATTTGTATTTGATGGTACGGAATCACGTAGTCTAATTAGTTTTTCGGAAATTTTTGGAAATTTCGGATATATTTAGAGAAACTTTGACAAGGATTTTTGTAAATTTAAGTTATTGTTTTTAAATTTCAAAGGTTTTTAAAAAAATCTTGTAAATGCATTTAAATTTTGTAAATGTTTTTCAATTTCGTTGTAAATGTTTTTAAACAATGAATTTACAAGATTTTTTTAATTTTTTTTATCGGAATTCAGTCACTTTTAACTATCGAGACAATTCCTCCACGTCGTTAGATGATTCCATACAAAATTTCCATGTTTATAATTTTTCTTTTGTCAGTAATTTATTCCAGGAATTTATTCGAGGCAAGTCGTTTCAAATCATCATGTGAAGAGCACTCTGTTTAATTTATTCACATAACATATTTAAGTTAAAGAAATCATCACTTTTTTCATTAAATAATTTAGATATAAAAATTACAACGAAAACAGAAAAAAGCGTCTAATTTATTTATATAAAAATAAATTATATAGAGGTTATAGATTTGCCATTGATACAGATTTTATAGAATAATTAAATCTAGAAATTTTTGGAGTCTTTTTAAGAAGTTGATGGATAAAATTGTGATAATGAGTTCCCCATTGTTACACATTGATAAATATAAGCACATTCAACAAGTGCAGCCAAAAGGGATGAAATAATGTGAGTTGTAGTGGGGGAGGTTGGTTCAACCAAAGTGGATGGAAAAAGTGGAGTTGTAGTAGGGATTTCTAGTGCAGCCATAGTGGACGAAACAAGGGGAGTTGTAGTAGGGTGGCTTGGTGCAACCAAATTCGATGAGACAAGGTGAGTTGTTGTAGTAGTGGATGAAGCAAGGGGAGTTGTAGTAGGGGACACTATTGCAACCGCAGTGGGTGAAGCAAGGGGAGTTGTAGTAGGGGAGGTTGGTGCAACCGTAGTGGATGAGACAAGGGAAGTTGTTGCAGGGGGGGCTAGTGCAACCATAGTGGATGAAACAAGGGGAGTCATGGTATTGGAGATTCGTGCAACAACATTGGATGGAATAATGTGAGTTGTAGTGGGGGATGTTGGTTGAACAAAAGTGGATGGAACAAAGGGAGTTGTAGTAGGGTTTTCTAGTGTAGCCATAGTGGATGAAACAAGGGGAGTTGTAGTAGGGTGGGTTGGTGCAACGAAAGTCGATGAGACAAGGGGAGTTGTAGTAGGGTGGGCTGGTGCAACGAAATTCGATGAGACAAGGGGTGTTGTTGTAGCAGTGGATGAAGCAAGGGGAGTTGTAGCAAGGGACACTAATGCATCCACATTGGGTGAAGTAAGGGGAGTTGTAGTGGGGGGTGTTGTAGTGAAGGAATGCCCACAATCATCTGGGCAATGGTCAGGGGAAAGGAAGCATGCATCGTTAATTTTTCTTTCCATTTATTTGTTATTTAGTTTATTATATTTTTTACTTTTGGTCTCATACTAAAATATATATGTTTACTTTGTATAGTGTGTGATTATAGCTGTACAATGTAAGGTGGTCAGGTGGTGAAGATAGTTTATACACTTTGCAAATGTAGTAGAGAGGATGGGTAAGTCATGCTTTCCTCTTAATAATTAATCTTTTTCTTCAACCCATTGAAATATCTGTTTTTCGTACAATGATTTATCCTTTTGTCATGGTTTCATGGTATATCATCTTGTTAGTGGGTGTGATATTATTGCTTCTCCTAGTACTTTGATTAAAAATAAATAAATTAATTGGGGTTCACATTTTCAAGGTCTATTATTCATCGTTGTCATTGCTATAATGTTGATAAATCCATGATGAACCGTGAGTATTATCATTTGGTTAATTGTTTGAGGTTGAAAATTACCATGTAAACTTGTTAAAGCAGTGTTCATTTTCAAATATGTCTAAAATTTTTAATCCTTGGTGCTGAAACAAATTTGTTCAATGGACTTTCAAGAAAATTGGAATCTACCCAATACTATTTCTAGGAAATCTCTGTTCAATGGACTTTCAAGTAATTGGAAATCTGCCCAGTACTATTTCTAGGAAAACTCAAGAATGTAAGCACGCCAAAGACTTTACACGTACACTATTCCGGAGCCCCTTAAGGAAAGTTCTATCTTAATACACAGATCTGAAAGTTACTTTTATTGCAACGGAAATATAATATTGACAATTCAGAGCTTTGAAAAGCGTAGTTTTAAAAACTAGAATCGCTGACCGGACCAGTCCACCTAATAAACCGGGTTTCAAACCGCAACTGGTCAAACTGGGACTGGTCAGATCTCAATGAACCAGTTTAAAAAAAAAACATGAAATAATTAATTTTTAATGAAAAAACTTAAGATTTAAAAATTAAAACCATGATTCTAAACCAATAGAGACAAAATATGCAAAATTTTCTCATCTATATACCATGTAAACGTGAATATATCAAAATGACACCCAATGCAATGCATATCATCGACAAAATACATAAGCAATGAGGTTCTAAATGGACTATAAAGTCCAAAATCAATGCTACAAGCTATGGGACCATTGGCCTACAGTCTACTACAGTCTACTACTAGTTCAGTGACTTGAGTCTCAAACTTCTGAAGGTATTTTGCCTTATTACTTCATTTGGTGCTCCACATGGCTTTACATGGCCTCCTATCCTAGCCAAGTGTTTCTTGAACCTGTTAATACCCCCTCCTTCAATAGATTTTTGGCAATATTTGTAGGTCATTTTTCCATCAATCATATCACCATGAGCCCATACAATATCCTTGGCTTTTGGAGGCATGGTGGCTAGTACTTAGCTCAAAATCTTTGTTGTTCCACTAATCTAGCAAAAACTCAACACTTTCCAAGCTCCCAATGAAACTGACAAGAACTCCAAATGAGATGTGTGAGACAAATGAGGGGGTTGATCTCCTTTTAAAGGCTTGGAGAGGGTGTTTTTGGAGGGAAACAACCCTTACTTTTCCTTCAAAACACCCAGGAAGCTTCCAAAAAGAGTTTGTGTGGGTCTGTCACTGTCCGTCGCGACCTTGGTAATGAGCTATCCAGTTTATGACAGAACCATCCGGTTTGAACATAAATCGATTGGTTTCGTAAAAAACCGGCCAGTTTGGTCTGGTTGTTGTGATTTTTTGGCGAAGTTAGCCCTTAAATTGAGTTTTTTGCCTGGTTCGACTTGGTTGCCTAATGAATTGGTCAGTTTGGTCGGTTTTTGATTTGTCCCAACCGGTTTTAAAACTATGGCTACAACAACATAGGGATCAACTTTGCTGTCCCAATAAATTAGCATACTAAAACAACCTTTACAGTTCCTCCTCGATTCATGAGAAAAATCAGACCAATGATGACAATTATAGCACATGAATCAAAAAATTAGACCAATGATGACAAATATAATACAACAATGATATGCCACCTACATTGCAAGGCGTGACAAGACAAGATAGACTTATCCAACCTTCATTACACACACGGCCAAACAACTTGTCGCATGAATGAGAACATAAATGTGGAGCAGGTAACCATATTAATGCTTTAACCAATCAATTAGTATGGTAATGATTCACTTACTTTTCTCTATGGCTAATGATTCCATGGGTGTGGGCAATGGTCATGAGAAGGGAGGCATGCATGGTTAATTCGTCATTCCATTTGTTTGTGATTTAGTGTATTATATCTTTCATTTTCGGTCTCATACTAAATTATATTTGTTCACTTTGTATAGTGAGCGACTATAGTTGTATAGTGTGAAAAGGTTAGGTGGTGAAGATACTGTATACTCTGTGTAAATGTAGTGGACAGGATGGGTAACTCATGCTTTTCTCATAAATAAAGTACTTACATTATCAATCCTCATATATCGCTTCAATCATCAAAGTAGTATGATTGATAGAAAAAATTTCTATTTGATGAAATTCTTTCCTATCCATAACTTTATGGAACTTGGAAATGAAACACCGGAAGAATATTTAAAGCCTTTCTCTCAAAATTGGTTGAGATTTCCGCATCTTTTATTATCTTCCTTCAACCCGTTGAAATATTTGTTGTTCACACAATGTCATGGTTTCATGGTATTATCCAATGTTGCATGTACTCGTATAAGACTCGTCTGGCTATTGACACAACGACTCGTATAAGAATTGGGAACAACCCATATAAAACTCTTATAAGACTCAACAAAATACAGACTCCCTCCATTTTCCCTTTCCCTCCACCTGATCTTGTTAAACACAACTGTGGCGAAGACAAAAGATATGAAGGATCAGCCTTGAATGCATTATTATTCACAATGATACATATTTATACGAGTCTAGTGACCCTTGATTTCACATTCCAAGTGGTCTCTTGGACTCTTGTTAACTGTTCAACTTCCACACCAACCCTTAGAGGATTACGTGTCCAACATATCCCCCCCTTAATCTGAAGGGGTATGTATGAGTCCAAGAAGAGAGCTGTAATACAAAATGTGCAAAAATGTATGGCAACATTAGGCTGAATGTGCTCTCTGAAATGTTGGTATAAGGTGATGGTTTAAATATGACCACCAACATTGGAACACTTAGTGCAGTTCCTGGAACTCTTCCAAATCTGGCAAGAAGTTGAAGCTATGTTGCACAAAATTTCTAGGGACCCGACGTTTTGAGACATACCCGTACTTGAAGCTGCGAAACTCGACCGTAATGTAATCATATATGAGAGTCAATATAGACTTGGTTTTCCTTCTATAATTTCATCTATGGGTCTTATTCCCTTTTTTCTTGCAAAATATTATGTTATTCACTTTATATATATATATATATATATATATATATATATATATATATATGACATTTCAGCCAATGTTTCCATTTTTGGGAGGTGATGTTTCTAAACATACCCATTTCAGAAACTTCGAAATATTTTGGCGCTTCATGCAACTTAGAGCTGAAGTGTTCTACTAGAGGAAGTGTCCCTAATGCTTTGGAAAGGGAGACCTTCAACTTGGAAGAAGGGAGGTCTACAACCCGCGGTGGTTTAAGGATGACCACCAACTCTAGAATTCTTAATGCAATTCTTGAAACTCTTCCAGAAATGGCAAGAAGCTGAAGTCTTATGCTAGAGGAAGTGTCCCCAATTATTTGAAGAGGGAGAAGCTCAACTTGAAAAAGGAGGTCTCAACCCCACATAGATGGTTTAAGGCTAACCACCAACCAAAGGTATGCTCAAGGGCATCTCTGTCTCTGGCTACAACTCTGAATATGGTATGGAAAGTTGTGGCTCGTGCTCGCTTGATGTGGCTTTGAAGCTTGTATATGACCATCACCCCCCCTGTCAGAGACAAGGTGAGAAGATGGAGAAAAGTCAACTGCAAGATTGTTCAATACTCTAGAACAAGTTCTGACATATGACTGAAATATCTTCTTGGTTGTTGAAGCCCATTGCCAAGAAGCGGTTCATCCAAGACGAATTTTTGTTCTTGCAGGAGGCTTGTTTTGAAGCGTCTGTTTGAAGAATGAGTGGTTTTATGATAGTGCTCACATGGATGAAGATCAAAACAATGATCTTTCATATGGCCAAATTTGTCACAATGTTGACATGTAACAATTTGTTGTGGTTGTTGTGGAAGAGGACCAGAACCTAGAACAACTGAAGGTGAATTGTCATGAATAAACCCAACACTATAGAACTGGATGGGCTTTGAGTAATCTGGAATATGAAAGGACACATCCTTGTGATACCCAAGACCAATTTTGTGCTTGTTATGCACAAGTTCTTTCCAAGGACTGATGATTGGGTTGGGAAGTGAACGTTGAATTTCCACACCTGTATGCAAAGCTGCTTCTAAAATGGGCACTTGATCTAAATCAACCTCAACTTTATTGACTTGATGACTTGGTTGCTGCTCATAGTATCCTATTTCGAAGTCAAATAGGGGATTGTTCTGAACAAAAACAAGTTCAGAAGGATGCCTTTTCTACTGTAACTCATCTTGCTGAAGCTGAGACTCCTACTGCAAAAAATCAATGTTTTCTTGTGCATTTTGTAAACAAATTTTGATGTCAAAAAGAGTTCCCTAACTGACTTTTACCATCCCGTCAACAGTGCAATAAATTAGAGTATTCAAGAACTTTAATGCATCATCAATTCAATCCATTTGACAATAATGCTTGAACTACAAATGCACTTGCTTAGAATGTAAAGTGAACTTACGAACATATATCTTAGATAATGCCAAATTGCTTCAACTTTAAAGAACATAAACAGTGCCTAATTCTTATGAAAGTTGTGCACCAAGATCATTAACGCGTGGGGTTCTAGGATCACTAATAGGAGTAACAATCTCACTTTGAAATACTTACTAAACTTGTGGAAACATAGAGGAGCATCAATATTATACTAGTTAGAGAAGCTTTCCAGAGTATCAAATTTGAAAATTCGGCCTGTGCGCAATATGGTTGCAAGTAGAAACCTGAACTCTGTTGTTCCCTTGGACTTCAACGATACAATAACCAATGTTGAGATGCGAGCTTATAAAAGCCTGAGATCCAAGCTTATGAAACGAGCTTGTCTTCATTGAAAATACTTGCACTGTATATAGTAAGTCGACTGGACATACTCATTGCATTTACTAGAGTTTAAATGCTTCATAATAAACGATTCTTCATAATCAAGTCGACGTAAAACCCTTTGTAGGAGAGGGTCTGCATAGTAGTTTTCAGTTGGCACATCCACTATCAGCTTTCGATACTCTGCCTCTAACAACAAGTCTTCAAAAATTGATCGCTCACTAGTCTCACCTCAGAGCTCTTGGCTACACCCTCCTAGTCGTAGCAAAAGTATTGATCGATATATTAAACACAAAAAACGTTGAAGCTGATTTTAATTCTCCGAAGGAAAGTCCACGTAGCTTGCTACCTTACTTTGTGATATCATCAATGATGTGCTGCTTAAAAATAGGTTGCTCTCAAATGGTAAAGCCTCATGAACATGCAAATGCCTTGTCACCAAATTCAAGTGGTTTATTACTGGAAGTTCAAGCAGACTATTGTTTCAATGCTTCCAGTAGCGAGAATGTTTATAATTTCATCGCCGGATGTAGATGGAGGCGGACAACTTCCACCGATGTGCGGTGTGACCTATTCGTGCACTTTATGTGCGCTTTGCCTGCTGCATATGTGTTGTGTGAGTTATGAGCGCGCTCTTAGACCATTAATGCTTGATGTTGAAGGATTGGAATCTTCTGCCGCTACAGCCAGGGACACACTAAAATGTCAGAACATCCTACTTCTCTTCATCAAAATATTGAAGCTGAAAGAGTCCCATTTTTGGGATCAATATCTGCAACATCTACACAGTCACTAGTTCACGAAGTTGAAGAAATAGTGCCACCCAGATTAGTTAGTTCTCTAATAAGGGAACAAGACGAATTTTCAAGATCTTTGCCATCGGTTGTCAATATCAGAGTTTCCAGGTCTCCGCCACTAGCACCAAGAACTAGTAGAACATCTTCACATATGATGGTTGATGGAGTTGAAGAAAGAACACTGTTGCGATTGGAGACTTCTCTAGAAAAACACACAGAAGCAATGGTAAGGCATTTGGCATTTCTTTGGCATATTAGAGCAGATAGGTTCCCATCACTGCAAACTATTTGAGCATGCAGAAATAGCGACATTGACAACATAGAGAAAAAGAAATCATTTTAATCCTAGTTACAGTATTCAACTTATTATAAGGTAAATGCATAAGAACAGCTTGAAACTTTGCACAGAGAATATGAATCGATGCACAAAGAATGAGGACTGCGTGTGTACATTGTCTGAAATCAAAATCGATTTTAGCTAGCTATCCCTGACCTCATTGTCTGAAATCAAAATCGATTTTAGCTATCCCTACCTCAGTCGCATAGAGAGGAAACAAATGGATTTCCTGACAGAGGCTAAATTGATGGAGGGTTATGAGGTAATGGAAAACCTGAGAAATGAAAGGACTGAGCTTATGCCAAGATTGATAATTATCAGGTGAATTAATATGTCACCGTTGGCGTTTCTCAAAGCTGCCATATAACTGGACAAAAATCGCAACTAGAATATAACTGACATTCGCAACTAGAATATAACTGACAGGATTTGCTCTGAGGTAAATGTAACGTTTCTGCAAGGAGGAGGACAATGCAGAAGGCAGAGAGGGCAGCGAAAATAGTGCACAAAGAGTCAGATATTTAACGGTCGAATGGCAGAGCACCTAGTTTGAAAAAGACCACACAACTAATGGTGGGAAAAGGCCACAAATTGTGGCTTGATACCATGTTAAACCCAACAATGGCGAAGAAATGAAGGATCAACCTTGAATAATAATATACATTATTATTCACAATGATACATATTTATACAAGTCTAGTGACCCTTGGTTTCATATTCCAAGTGGTCTGTTGGACTCCCTCTAACTGTTCAGCTTCCACACCAACCCTTAGAGGATCAACACGTAGAAGATTACAAGTACAACAAATCTAAAAAAAATGAATTTTGTTTCCAGGGATAGGTCTTATATGGGTTCATATGAGTTCGCTGCAAGTTGTATGCGAGTCAATGGGTCAACACGAGTCAGCATAGGTAAGGGTCTTATGTGTGGGTTCTATGAGAGTGACTCGTTTTGGCCTATGAATTGTCAAGACCCGTGAGTCTCGAAGGGTCATGCTTCACTAGTATTATTATCTTGTTAAAGGGTGTGATATTCGAGTTTCTCCCATAACTTTGATTAAAAACAATTATATTGCAATTCACATCTTTAGGGCTTATTGTTCTGTTCATGGTTGTCATTGCAATAATGTTGATGAATCCACGACGATATCCCAAGTATTATCACTTGGTTAATTGTTTGACGTTGAAAATTACCATGTAAAGTTGTTAAAGCAGTGTTTGTTTTCAAATATGTTGAAATTTATTGAATTTTACCAATCTAAAATTTACAGCTCACCTCTATGAGGTCATGGTTCTACTTCGAGATTTTTTAATCCTTGTTGCTGAAAATAATTTGTTCAATGATAATCTTTCAAGAAACTTGAAATCTGCCCAATACTATTTCTAGGCAATCTCAAGAATGTAAACACGACAAATACCTTCCACGTACATTATTGCAAGATCGTTCACCCACCAATCAATGGCTAGATCTGTAGTTTACCACATCTAGTCCAAATTTGAAAGCGTGGGAGTTTATCACAACTGGCCCAGGTTCTATCCTCAGTGCATTGCTATATGGGTTTGGGGGTTTACCTGAGAATCACCTAATCCACATGCCCAAGAAGTTTCAAATCTTCGGTTAAAAGAAATGGTGTTTTGATTTTTGGTATAGAATGACTAGATTGGTATTGCAGAAGCAGTACATGCTTCAGTTTTTGTGATCAATGTATTGCAGAAGCAATGTATATGTATTTAATGCTCAAGCAATATCTTTCTGAAGACAGGAAAATGCATTGCTCATTTTGATTTATTTTGGATATGGAGGGATTAACAGAGACAACATATTACTATATTAGCTGTTATTGTTGGTGTTGCTGTAAAGCTGATCTCTTGTTTTGAATTGTTTTTGTAAAGCAGGTTGGAGCTGTAATTTCTTAATCTGTGCTTGTAGGTTTGCATATTGTCCCTGAAGGGTCTAGTGGAGCTATAGTGCTTAAAGCTCTTTTGGGAAGACTATGGGAAAAGAGAGGAAGAAACTAGCGGTGGTAGGCTGGTGATGTTGGTTCCTCACACTTTTGCTGACTGTTTCAGGGCAATATGATGGGATGATTGTCACGCAGCAGGATAATCAGGCTTGCCGAGTGTTTCAGGGCATTATAATGGGATGATTGTCACACAGCAGGATAATAAGGCATTTCGGGCCTTCAAGCGTGCCCTTGATGATCCTCGAGGTGTTTAGAAGAGCTGGAATGACAGTGGGATTGGAGCATGCTCTCAAGGATGACTTGGAATCAAATGTGTTAATGGCCAAGTGATCTCTATACAGATTCCATGGAGGGGTTTGGGAGGTCGAATTACTGAGCAAGTGGGTTAGCTCACTATGAGAAAGCTGAATCTGCATGACAATGTCTTAGCCGGTGCAGTGTCAAGTTCCATGGCTGTTCCGAGGAACCTAAGGGGCGTGTAACTCTTTAACAACAAGCTCTCTGGTACCATTCCACGAGGGATTGGTAATTCTCGTCCCCTTCAAGCTTTGGATCTGAGTAACGATTTATTTAGTGGGGCTATTCCTCTTGGATTGGAAGTTCAAGCAACCTATCTAGAGTTAACTTGAGCATCAACAACCTCACTGGATCATCTCCTGTAGACCTGGCTCAAAATCCTTCTCTGACATTTCTAAACCTCCAGAATAACGATCTCCAGGGCTCATTGCCTAATACATGGGGTGAAGGAAAGCAGGAGTACCAGCTCCAGTACTTGAATGTCGAGAACAATGCATTTGCTGGAAGCGTTCCCCCTCACTGGGAAATCTGATGATGGGATGATGGCATTATGATGGGATGATTGTCACACAACAGGATCATCAGGCTCTTGGGGCCTTCAAGCGTGCCCTTGATGATCCTCGAGGTGTTTTGAAGAGCTGGAGTGACAGTGGGATTGGAGCATGCTCTGAAGGATGGCTTGGAATCAAATGTGTTAATGGCCAAGTGATCTCAATACAGATTCCATGGAGGGGTTTGGGAGGTCGTATTACTGAGCAAGTGGGTTAGCTCACTACACAGAGAAAGCTGAATCTGCATGACAATGTCTTAGCCGGTGCAGTGCCAAGTTCCCTGGCTGTTATGAGGAACCTAAGCGGGTGTAACTCTTTAACAACAAGCTCTCTGGTACCATTCCACAAGGGATTGGTGATTTTCCTTCCCTTCAAGATCTGGATCTGAGTAACAATTTATTCAGTGGGGCTATTCCTCTTGGGATTGGAAGTTCAAGCAACCTATATAGAGTTAACTTGAGCATCAACAACCTCACTGGATCATTTCCTGCAGACCTGGCTCAGAATCCTTCTCTGACATTTCGAAACCTCCAGAATAATGATCTCCAGAGCTCATTGGCTAATACACAGGGTGAAGGAAAGCAGGAGTACCAGCTCCAGTACTTGAATATTGAGAACTATGCATTTGCTGGAAGCATTCCCCCTCACCGGCAAATCTGAGAAAGCTTCAGCAACTTAACCTGAGTCACAATCAACTTCAAGGACACAATCCGAATGAGCTTGGCAATCTTAAACAGTTCCAAGCCCTTGACCTATCCTATAATAGATTGAATGGAAGTTTCAGAACACCTCAGCAATCCTACTTCTCTTAACCAATTAGATTTAGGTCACAATATAATTAGCGATACCATTCCCAGCAAAATAGGAAATCTTCAGAAAATGGTAGCCCCTGTGTCTGAGACACAACAATTCGACTGGACAGATTCCACTGTCCATTGGAGATATCACTGGCCTGTCATTACTTGATTTATCAATTAACAAGCTGAATGGCGTCATACCATCTACTCTAGTAAGGCTGAGCAATCTTAAGAGCTTCAATGTCTCTGACAATCGGTTTCGTGGTCCTGCCCCATCGTATTTGCCAAGAAAATCCAATGCTACCTCTTTTGCAGGGAATTTGGGTCTCTGTGGATACGATATTACAACCCCTTGTAATCAGTCCTTATCACCAAGTGGGTCTCCAGCAGTATCTCAATCGAACTAACCGTGAAAGAAGGGAAGAATACTTAAAATTATATGGCTCATTTTAATTATTATTGGGAGCGTTCTTGGCTTGATGATGATCATTGGTTTAGTTCTCCTCTTCTGTTTCTTGGGTCGGAATTCTATTGGCAAAGTTGTGGGAGAGAAGGGCACTGCTGCTGTGGTCGAAGGAGGAAAGCTTATACACTTTGATGGTTGTCTGGTATTCACAGCAGATGACCTTCTTTGTGCAACTGCATATATAATGGGCAAGAGCACTTATGGAACTGTGTAAAAGGCTGCTTTGGAGGACAGGAATCAAGTTGCAGTGAAGAAGCTGAGGGAGCGAATAGCAAAGAGTCAAAGAGAATTTGAGACAGAAGCTAATGCTCTTGGGAAGATCAGGTATCTTAATTTGCTTGCTTCTGGGAGCTTATTACTGGAGACCTAAAGATGAAAAACTCTTGGTCTTTGACTTCATGCCTGGTGGAAGCCTTGCAACATTCCTTCATGGTATTTTTCTTACTCAAATAAGAGCACAGTTTGATAAACTTAGGTTTGCATTAAAATGTGGTTTATGCAAATGAAATTAGTTCACTTTTTATTGATATATGGCCCAATCCTGAGGAAATGCACCCCGAACGAATTGTGTTTTATATCACTCAAAATTACTTGGGAATCTCTGATGGATACTGTTTTCTTGTTTTCTTCTCCTTGGCAGCAAGAGGCTCAGAGACACCTTTGAATTGGCACACAAGGATGGAAATTGCATTTGGTGCAGGGCAAGGACTAGCTTATCTACGCAGCAATGAGAACATCATTCAGGGAAATGTCACTTCCAGCAACATCCTGCTTGATGCAAACATGAATGCCAAGATTGCAGATTTTGGCTTGTCTAGGTTGATGACAATTGCTGCTAATTCCAATGTGATTGCATTGAATGCCAAGATTGCAGATTTTGGCTTGTCTAGGTTGATGACAATTGCTTCCATTTCCAATGTGATTGCCACAGCAGATGGTTGTCTGGTATTCACAGCAGATGACCTACTTTGTGCAACTGCAGAATTAATGGGCAAGATCACTTATGGAACTGTGTATAAGGCTACTTCGGAGGACGGGAAATCAAGTTGCAGTGAAGAAGCTGAGGGAGCGAATAACAAAGAGTCAAAGAGAATTTGAGACAGAAGCTAATGCTCTTGGGAATATCAGGCATCTTAATTTGCTTGCTTCTGAGAGCTTATTACTGGGGACCTAAAGATGAAAAACTCTTGGTCTTTGACTTCATGTCTGGTGAAAAACTTGCAGCATTCCTTCATGGTATTTTTCTTACCCAAATAAGAGCACAGTTTGATAAACTTAGGCTTGCATTAAAATGTGGTTTATGTAAATGAAATTAGTTCACTTTTTATTGGTATATGGCCCAATCCAGAGAAATGCATCCCAAACGAATTTGGTCTTATATCACTCAAAATTACTCAGAAATCTCTGATTGATACTGTTTTCTTCTCCTTGGCAGCAAGAGGCTCACAGACAAGACACCTTTGAATTGGCACACCAGGATGGAAATTGCAATTGGTGCATGGCAAGGACTTGCTTATCTACGCAGCAATGAGAACACCATTCATGGAAATTGCAATTGGTGCATGACAAGGACTTGCTTAGCTACGCAGCAATGAGAAAATTATTCATGGAAATTGCAATTGGTGCATGGCGAGGACTTGCTTATCTACGCCGCAATGAGAACATCATTCATGGAAATTGCAATTGGTGCACGGGCAGGACTTGCTTATCTGCGCAGTAATGAGAACATCATTCATGGAAATCTCACTTCCAGCAACATCCTGCTTGATGCAATCATGAATGACAAGATTACAGATTCTGGCTCGTCTAGGTTGATGACAACTGCTGCCAATTCCAATGTAGTTGCCACAACAGATGGTTGTCAGGTATTCACAGCAATACCACAGTGGATGGCCGACTTTGTGCAACTGCAGAAGTAATGGGCAAGAGCACTTATGGAACTGTGTAAAAGGCTACTTTGGAGGACGGGAATCAAGTGGCAGTGAAGAAGCTAAGGGAGCGAATAAGAAAGAATCAAAGAAAATTTGAGACAGAAGCTAATGTTCTTGGGAAGATCAGGCATCATAATTTGACTTCATGCCTAGTGGAAACCTTGCAGCATTCCTTCATGGTATTTTTCTTACCCAAATAAGAGCACAATTTGATAAAGTTAGGTTTACATTAAAATGTGGTTTATGTAAATGAAATCAGTTCACCTTTTATCGGTATATGGCCCAATACTGAGGAAATGCACCCTAAACGATTTGGGTCTTATATCACTCAAAATTACTCAGAAATAATGATTTCTTCTCCTTGGCAGCAAGAGGCACAGAGACACCTTTGAATTGGCACACCAGAATGGAAGTTGCAATTCGTGCAGCGCAAGGACTTGCTTATCTACACATCAATGAGAACATCATTCATGGAAATGTCACTTCCAGCAACATCCTGTTTGATGCAAACTTGAATGCCAAGATTGCAGATTTTGGCTTGTCTAGGTTGATGACAACTGCTGCCAATTCTAATGTGATTGCCACAGCAGGGGCTCCTGAACTCACAAAACTGAAGAAAGCCACCACCATGACAGATGTATACAGCTTTAGGATTGTCTTGCTGGAGCTTCTGGCTGGCGAGGCACCACGTGAACCCACGACCGCAGACTGTGAGATGGACCTTCCTGATTGGGTTGCTTTGAAAGAAGAGTGGACTAATGAAGCTTTTGACCTGGAATTGATGAATTTTTTTTCCAATTATGGTGATGAGTTAACGCTTTGCAACTGGCTATGCATTGTGTGGACCCTGCACCTTTTGCAAGGCCAAGGCCAGACATGGATGAGGTTGTTTATCAGCTGGAGGAAATAGAACCTGAATTTTGTCACTCCACAGCAGTAGATATAGGACTCATACGTATGATATCATAGCAACAATAATTAGAAAAAACGGATTATGCTTTACCATCGCTACATTCAAAGTATTAACAAAGGGATTGATTAACAGCAAGAAATGTAACATGTAATAATGCGATTGGTTTAGCTGAGTAGTTTTTGCTTAACCATCGCTACATTCAAAGTACTAACAAAGGGATTGATTAACAGCAAGAAATGTAACATGTAATAATGCGATTGGTTTAGCTGAGTAGTTTTTTCCTTATTGGCTATAAAAGATACTGATATTTTCCCTTATTTGCTATAAAAACTGTGATTTCAAAAAGATCAAAGATGAATGCTATGAGGTGATCAATTGCCATGCCTACTAATGAATCTTTCCTCTTGAACTCAACTTCATATTCGTTTAAAATTGTATGAACTAAATTGGAGGCTATAAAAACTGTGATTTCAAAAAGATCACAGATGAATGCTACGAGGTGATCAATTACCATGCCTACCAATGAATCTTTCCTCTTGAACTCAACTTCATATTCGTTTAAAATTGTATTATGAATGAACTAAATTGGAGGAAAGAGAGGTTCCACTTCTAGTTGATCAGATTTGGTACTATCTTCAACTTAAATTGAATTCTGGTATTATTATTATTTAATCTCAGGTTTAATAGTTTTAAATTTTATCATTTGATAATGTTATATTTTTTTGTTTTTAATTTTTGGTTTTGTGACTCACACGCATAAAACCCTCATACATGATATCATATAATAACTATACAATACAATACTTTACTATTACTGTATGCTGCTTTTGGGTACACAGTCATTCGTTGATTCTACAATATAGTACTGTATGCTGCTTTTGGGTACACAGTTGTTATTCGTTTATTCTTTTGATTTTATGGTCATGTATTATAGTCTCCTGAATTTGAATGATTTAGAGTGTGTTTTTTTCCTGTCTACCTAGTTCAAAAGAAGAGAAGAGCAGAGCATTTGGTCTGTTTTTTTTCTTTAATGGAAGGCATATTATTATGGAATTAAAATCATTAAAATTACGTAAAAAATTAAAATCATTAAAATCATATAAAAAAATATTTGTAATCAGGATTGGTGGTTTATTTTTTTTACATATATCTATATGTAAAAATAAATCTTCGAAACTTTGTTATATTGTTTTTTTTTCTTCAATAAAAGTATTATTATTGAAAAAAATCATGTAAAAAATTATTTGTATTCATGATTTATGGTTTATTTTTTATATGTATCTATAAATCTTGGAAACTTTGTAGTAGATGTGCAAAGAATAGACTTTTGCTAGTGATTAATCATTTTTTCAAATTCATTAAACTTAAAATCGATCTGTTCTAGTCGTTAAATATACACACATTTAATTGATATCTAGGTTTCGAAATTATAGAAAAATTCATGATGTCAAATTTATTAAATTTAAAATTGATCGATCTGTTCTAGTCATTAAATTTACACACATTTAATTGATATCTAGGTTTCGAAATTATAGAAAATTTCATGATGTCAAAATTATAAGAAAATATGTGTAAAAAGTAGAATTGATATCTAGGTTTCAAAATTATAAAAAATTCATGATTTCAAAATTATAAGAAAAGATGTATAAAAAGTAGATTTTTGCTGGGGAATAATTACTTTTTCAAATTCATTAAATTTAAACTTGAAATAGATATGTTCTAGTTATTAAATTTACACACATTTAATTATCTACGTATCAAAATTATAGAAAAATTTATGATATCAAAATTATAAGAAATCTAATGTTGTATTTAGAAAATAATGGAATAATCATATTAAAATTATAGAAAATTCATCATATCAAAATTATAAGAAAATCCAATGTTGTATGTAAAAAATTATGGAATAATCAAAATTATTAGAAATATAGTTTTAAATATATTAAATTTCAAATTATTCAATATATATTGAATCTATATGTAATTTTATTGATTTTTAATAGATTTATTTATTTTTTACTGTGAAATATATGTAATGTAATGTAATTTAATTTAATTTTATTGATTTTTAATATATTTATTTATTTTTTACTATGGATAAACTGGAATAATGGTTTTTAGGGTAAACAGGATTGGTCAAGCTTTTGACATTTGAATTTTTTGACATAGGTTTAAGCCCTAAATAAATAAAACATGTAGAAAAATCATATAAAAATGATATTATATAATAAAATAAAATTTATTAAACAATTATTATTATTATTATTTTATTGTTATAGATCAAGTATTACATTGGCCAATTGACCATTTGAGTGTTGTAATAATAAGTTGAGGATGATCCGAGGAGATGATGGAAAAGGCGTCGCTTACGAAGCAAAGTATTGTCCTTTGGAATCCCCCTTCTCATTGACGACTCTGCAACTTTGTCCATGGAGTAAAGCATCTGATGGTGTCTAGCTATTCTACGTAGAACCTGCAACTTTGGCCATGGAGTAAAGCATCCGATGGTGTCTAGCTAATCTAACCATCACTGACAAGTGTTGGCCTCTCAGGGGCCCAATCTGTGACAAGTGTCGACCTCTCAGGTGTCCGATATTCCTAGACGGAGGGCACAGGTTCAATCCACTCCCGACATTGTTTTTTCTTAGTACAATGCATTCGACATTGTTTTTTCTTAGTATAATGCATTCGACTAGGTATTAGTTTGTCTTTGACCAAAAAATTAAGACGCTTATCCATAATTTAACATTAGAAATTCAAATTTTATTATTATTGAAATTTATTTATTTGTAAGGTGATTGGTTGAGCTCTTATTATTGGTTGTTTAGTAATTTCCATTTCTAATAGTTACTAATTTTTGTTTATTGAATTTAGGGTTTTGTGATCCATGTAAGTTTTTTTGAGAAGAGTCTTTGGCGGAAATCACATAATAAAACATTTGTCAACAAACCTACAAATGTGGTTCATCGTCAAAACAAGTTGTTTTTAGTTTATCTATTTATTTTTTTTCCTTTTTCTATTTTTTTCATTTTCATGAATAATAATTTTTTCACCATATTTTCGCTTTAATATGATTTATTATTATATTAAAAACATATTCTAATAAATTTAATTATATACACTTATATATATTAATAAAACGAAATATATATATATATATATATATATATATATATATATATATATATATATATATATATATATTTTCTCCATTAAAAATCTGTATAGCCATTGTTTTTATTACATTTTCAAACATAAAGAAATTCCACTTTAGTGCACATCCACCTTAGTGGTCAAGTTGCAAGAGATTATTAAATTTACAGATATAAAACAATTCCATTTTACTACGCATCCAGCTCAGTGCTCTATGTTGCCAGAGTTGAGTTATAATTTATTTTTCAGTTAATATGGTCGAGTGGCCAAAGTTGATTTGTCGTGCATTATTCTCTTCAAACGGTTAAGGCGCTAAACTCTGGATCCTTCGATTGAGGGTAAGTCGCCAGACTTGAGTTGTGGTCATCTAGTTTTGCTCCTTAACTGAGGGCGTGGACTGGACTCAAATTGCACTCTATTTTCCCAATTTTTATTTTCACACTCTTGCGGATGAATTGCGTATGCGTTACATGTTAAGCGCAACAACGATCAACAACTACCAACGCTGTATGGGGGTAGTTCTAGAGTAGCATATCTACACCCTTGCCATTCCAAAACCCCAGTGGAACAACAAATCAACAAATAAATACGTCAACATACGTTACGTTGTTGCAGAAGAATAATGAAATTAACAATGCAGATGATATATCCCACATATATGATTAACGACTCTTTATAAATCTGTCGGTGCAAAGAAAATATAGTGTTTTGCGTTAATTTGTCGGAGAGGTTACCACTTTTCAGCCATCCGATTACCAGATCGGGAGGGTTAGAAGCCAACACTTGTCGAAGATCTGTTGGCCAGATCCGGAGCCAGAGAGGCCGCCACTTGTCATAGGCCTGATGGCCATATTGGCCGCCACTTGCCACAGATCTGATAACCAGATCCGACGCCTCACAGGTTGCCACTTGTCATAGATCGGGCACGAGAGTCCGCCACTTTTCATGCCCTCTACGGCACAGATCTCCCCATTGGACGGCCTCCACTTGTCACGTCCTCAATGGGACAGATCTGGGTTGTTGAAGGGATGACACGTGACGCTCATCCGATGGCCAGATCTGGGCCGTTGTAGGCGTGACACGTGGCGCCCATCCGATATGGGCCATTGAAAGTATGACACGTGGCACCCATCCGATGGCCAGATCTAGGCCGTTGAAGGGATGACACGTGGCACTCATCCGATGGGCACATCTGGGCCGTTGCAGGCGTCACACATGGCGCCCATTCGATGGCCACATCTGGGCCGTTGAAATCGAGACACGTGGCCGTTGAAATTGTGACATGTGGCACCCATCCGATGGCCAGATCTGGGCCGTTGAAGGCGTGACACGTGGCGCCCATCCCACGGCCAAATCTGGGCCGTTGAAAGCATGACACGTGGCACCCATCTGATGGCCAGATCTGGGCCGTTGAAGGGATGACACGTGGCGCTCATCCGATGGGCACATCTGGGCCGTTGAAGGCGTCACATGTGGTGCCCATCCGATGGCCAGATCTGGGCCGTTGAAATCGAGATACGTGGCGCCCATCGGATGGCCAAATCTGGGCCGTTGAAATCGTGACATGTGGCGCCCATCCGATGTCCAGATCTGGGCCGCTGAAGGCATGCCACGTGGTGCCCATCCGATGGCCAGATTTGGGTCGTTGAAGGCATGACACATGGCGCCCATCCGGTGGGCACATCTGGGTCGTTGCAGGCGTGACACGTGGCGCCCATCCGATGGCCAGATCTGGGCCGTTGAAATCGTGACATGTGGCGCCAATCCGATGGCCAAATCTGTGCCGTTGAAATTGTGACAGGTGGCGCCCATCCGATGGCCAGATCTGGGCCGTTGAAGGCGTGACATGTGGCGCCCATCCCACAGCCAAATCTGGGCCGTTGAAAGCCTGACACGTGGCGCCCATCCGATGGCCAGATCTAGGCCGTTGAATGGATGACACGTGGCGCCCATCCGATGGTTACATTTGGGCCGTTGCAGGCGAGACACGTGGCACCCATCCGATGGACAGATTTGGGCCGTTGAAATCGTGACACGTGGCGCCGATCCGATGGCCAAATCTGGGCCGTTGAAATCGTGACACGTGGCGCCCATCCGATGGCTAGATCTGGGCCGTTGAAATCGTGACACGTGGCGCCGATCGGATGGCCAGATCTAGGCCGTTGAAGGCATGACACGTGGCATCCATCCCACGGCCAGATCTGGGCCATCGAAAGCATGACACGTGGCGCCCATCTGATGGCCAGATCTGGGCCGTTGGAGGGATGACACTGTTAGGATATTCTGACACATAGGATATAGTTAAGTTCAACTTGGTCTAGTATAGAGTTAGGTTAAAGTGTGTTTCTTTACCGTTGTACATTTTGTAACTTACAAACCGACGATCACGATATGTAGTGATCTGACGGTTCATTCTCTCCTCGGTATTACCGACACTTGATCCGTGGCTTGACACCCGATTGGTCCATGAGTTCTATTTATAGCGCATGGAGGGTCATTGTTCGGGTAATCCGTGCATGAGAGAAGCTTATGTAAATTTTCATTCTTTGATTAATAAATTGCCTGTAGTACCCACGTTGGGACAGGCCGTGGACTGTTTCCCTCCTTGCACTTTGAGGGTTTTAACCACGTCAAAAATACTGGTGTATTGATCTGCAATCTGGTTGTGAGCGGTGTCCTTTTGGTATTCTTTCTGAGGAACTTACCCTATAAATTCCTACATGGTATCAGAGCTATTTGAGGGCCGCGTCTGTTGGTGATCCAAATCTGAAGCCAGTAGAACTGCATGCGGCTGTCGTTTCCTAGATCTGCTGTTTCTGACTGCTTTCGGGCCGAGAGGACTGCTCTGTTGCGTTCGGAGCATCTGTTCCAATGAGGAACCCCTTTTGTTTCACGCGAAAAGGTTTCCGGTAGCCCTAGCTGCGTCATTTTTCAGATCGGGAGGTATACAGTGTTTTTTTTGCAGTTTACTGTTATTTTCTCTCTGCTTATTTCGGTTTCGGTTTATTTAGCCCTTTTTTTTTAACCGGATCTATACCTTTCATTTCTACGTATGCTCTTTGCCCTGCGACTCTGTGCGATCTAGGCAAATCAGAAACAGAAAGGAATATTTCTACTTCTTAGAATAATTTGGAACAATCTCACCTATAATATATATCCCCCGTTGTTCGAATGGCTCCTCAATATTAACTAGTTGTAAAGGAAATGTTATTTACTTCTATTTTCCTCAAGCGGTCTGGAGGACGTTCCATTTTCTCACATAAGAATGAGTGTCCTTGAACAAGGTGGGCCAGTAATATCTAGCATGGAGGATTTTGTGGCTAGTAGTATCTCCACTATAATGTCCTCCAACTGGTCCATCATGTAATTCCTACAACACCATTTCAGCTTCAGGTTTCTCTAAAGATCTAAGCAAGATAGAGTCATAATTCTTTTGGAACAAAACATTATTAATGAGTTGATATTGATTGAATTTTGGTCTCAACACTATTTTCTTTTTGAATCCAGTTCAATAGGTGCATAGCCATCTTTTAGATAGAAAATTAAATCAACATAGTGAGATTCAATATCAATAGGACATACCTCTAAAACTTGAATTCTTTTACCTTAATCATCTTCCAATGTATTATTAGTTACACTAGTCACCACCTACAAAAACCTTGTCCTTAAAAAGATTATCTTTTTTTATTTCAAGATCAAATTCCTGTAAAGACCTCACCCAATTACCTCTCTTCGAATAAGTAATTTCCTTACTGCTGGGAAAGGTACAATCACTTTTGTGTGTGATTTTAAGAGAAAAGGTCTAAAATATTTAATGGATTTGAAAAATGTGAAACCTTGATTATACTTCCGAATAATTTAATTTTTCTCCTTGTAAAGTAGAACTATAAAAAGCAATAGGAGCTTCAATTTGTTCTTGATTCTGTTGAGTTAAAATTGTTGCATAAGAATGATGAGAAGAAAAGGTGTATGGACCAAATTTCGTAGAATAATACCTAGATGATATTGTATGGGAATTAATAATGGCTTGCGTAATTGATTCAAATGATGTTTTCTCATCTTATCCCCATTTGTAGATTGATTTCTTTCTGATCATATTTTGTAAAAGCATGGAAATTTGTGAAAAATTGGGAACAAAGCATTTAACAAAATTGATTTTACCAAGAAAAGAATGCATAGATTTCTTATTATGAGGCAAGAGAATTTAGGATATAGCCTTTACTCTCTCTTGACCTATATTGATTCCTTCATTTGAAACAATAAAGCCTAGAAGTTTTCCTTCACTAAGAGCAAAGAAATATTGTTTAGGATTTAAAGAAATTACAAATTTCCTACATCTTTCAAAGATTTGCATTAAGACATTTAGAGTATTACTCTTTTTCTTTAAATTGATTGTAATGTCATCTAAATAAACAACAACTGATTTATTAATCAAACCTTTGAAGGCAATATCCATAGTTCTTTCGAATGTAGCTCCAACATTAATTAAACCAAAAGGCATTTTTTGATAAGCATAGGTTCCCCATTTGGTTATAAAGGTTGTTTCCAATCTATCTGAAGGGTGAGCAATGTTCTGGTTATAACATGAAAAACCATATAAAAATGACATAAGTTCAGAACCTACGACAAATTGTAAGATTTGTTCTGTTGGACGAAGATGAAAATTGTCCTTTTCTTATGCTCCATTCAAATTTCTAAAATAAATAAAAATTCTAATGTAGCCATTTTTCTTTCTAACAAGAATGAGATTTGAGACCCACTTAAAATGTTTGACCAAAAAAATGATTTTATATTTAAGCCATTTAGTCATCTTGAACTTTATTTGTGATTCAAGATTGGGGTGTATTTTCTTAAGTTTCTTTTGAATGGTTTGAGATCACGCAACATGGGGATGGTATGTTGGATTATAGAGGTTTCATGTGTCTACATATCATCATTACTCTAGGAAAAAATATCTTTATATCTCCTTAATAATTGTATGAAGGAAATTCTTTCATCACGAGAGAGTCCAAGTCCTAAATTAATATTCTGAGGTTTTTCCTCAAACCCTAAATTAACAAGATAAAACATTAAGGTACTACTCTAAAGTTTACAGTTGGTGGGTATTTTGCCACCTATCCTTCAGATCATATAAATCTTCTAGCTTCACTACATTTTTTGGTAAATAATTTTCATCAGACGATTTATTGAGTTGCTTCTCATTTTCTTCCTCATCAATGATCTGAACTGTATAATAACTCTCAAAAGTAAAGAAACTTAGAATATCATTATCATCATTAAATACTCGATAATTCATAATGTTCTCGGGAATAGAAGGGAAAAAAATAAACTCTATAGAAAATCTATATTGGAAATATTCTCACTACTGAGGTTGGGGGGGGGGGGTGAATCAATAGTGACTGTGTTTTCTTAATTTTTGTATTATTTTGAATTTACTAAAACAAACTCACAAATTATGCCATTAGTATATTAACCATCAAATTAAACAAATATCATGATCATCATATGAAATACCATAACAATCACATGCATAGAGGAACACAAGGATCTTTGGTGGAAAACCCCCCTCTAGGGAAAAAATAACCCCTCGTTGTTGTTGTTTCTCTGCTCCTAATTTTATTAATCATGCAAATCAATTTACATCATAGCTGGCTATGTCCAAAAAGGAAGTTTCTCATATAAATCGACTAAGTGAACTCCTATCCCATAAAATCCTTGCCCAACTACCATTGGACTATGAGAATATCACTACCTTTTACTGGCTACCTACACCCATAGGAAAGTAAAACCTATACTTTATTCACCAAGCTAATTAGTTCTGCTGATCAATCTAGGGCCACATTTCAGAATGTTTCAAACTGGATCCCTGCACAACACAACAACAACTTCTCTCCTTGAAACGTTCAATACATCATCACAAACCAATGAAAAATGAACACTTATCAATCTCCCAACAATTCAACCAGCAACATATGTAGGTTATGGATCTCATAATTAATTCAACACACAAAACATCTCACGCATACAATTATGCTCATAATATAACTATTTCCACATACAAATCCACCTACAACATCATCAACATCCACTATCAATACAACTACTACAGTAGCATAGTAAATATGGCATTCAAACACAACCATGTAGTTCATAGATGAAATGATACAATCATTCACATAAAACATCAACCTTTGTAAACTATATGTTGCAGGTCCTCCAAAACTCTGTCACAATCAGCAGAATAAATTATGTATCTCCGAATACATGGATGGCCTCTCCATCATTCTCCTCCTTATATTAGCTAACAATATGATAACTATGTGTAATATTATCACTAAAATCAACCTCTGCAACATAACATGTTGTAGGAGGTTTCCCTCTGCTCTCTGCACAAAGATAAGCTCTAATTCCTCAACACAAATGTTTGATCTGCTCCTTCATTAAAAAAAAAAAAAAATCCACAAACTCCACTCATCACCTCATTAAGGCACTCACACGTCAAAAAACATCAAGACATGTTGATAAATTCAAATGAAGTAATCCATGAATATTCTAAAGAGGAAATGTCATAAAAACCAAATAATACATTCGTGGAGCACTATAAATGTGGCTAAAACCTATTTGTAGACCCAAACTCTCCCATGAAACATTGTGTGTGCATACAGGTCCTTAGACGCTCCCATGACACACTATGCCTATGTCCAGAGGATTCCATATGCTCCCATAAGCCTCGGTGCCTGCGTGCAGGGCTTAAGATCAACAAAAACATAGTATCCCTAATTAGACCTTGACGTAATTTCATCCACTACTTGTGAACCTTCTATAGGACCTCAGGGAATCATTGTAGCCAATCTAACATTCCAACAAACCACTGATCCTTCTACCTCAATAAAACAAGTCAAACAAGGTTAACTTGAATGTCATCAATTAACTACACGAGCATATAGGCCATCAAACTACTACAAAACTTGTCTAACACCTACACTAACATAACCTTCAACCACTGATGTAAGGTCTACAACATTAGGATCTTCCATAGCCACTATAGAGACCTATGACGATCAAGCATCATATACATGGATACCAAGTTAGTCAATAAACTATGAAAACTATCAAGCCCAAAATCAAAGGATCTACAGTACAAGCATATAACAACCATGCACAAGACAAAACAAATACATGAATATCATCAAGCTTATCACTCTACCATGTTGACATCAATGCCAACCTCACCACACCATTAATGAAACATCCAACACCATGCTACTAAGTTGACATCAACGTCAACCAAGCAACTTATCACAACATCAATGCCAACAATCTCCCCCTTTGGCATAGATGTCAACCCAATATGGGTCAACCAAATGCATCCTCATGGAAGACTGAACACTTCATTTTCTCCCCCTTTGACACCAATGAAAAAGGGAAGAACTCATTCGAATAATCATGGTTAAAATTCACTACTCCCCCTGGACATAAGTTGTGTCTTGATCAACAAAAATAACCATCCACATAGTGTGAGGAGAAACATACAATAATGCTCTACAATAGCAATGGAAACCAAAAACTCTCTCTCTCTCCCAAAGGAAAAACAACATGATCTCCATGCGCAACAATCTCAACTTTCAATAGAAATAGAAAAATCATCATCAATAACATAACATGAGTTGAAACAGTTGCTCCATAGTCATGACCATACTAACAACAACAAACGACAATTCCTTTAAGAAGCAAAAATATCCTCTGACCAATACACATATGGTGGAAAACATAGTAGCACCAAAAATTCTCCCTCAAGTAGCAACACATCATGAATGAAGATAAGAGTAAGGAATAAGCATGCTCCCCCTTAACAACATCATCCTATAACCAATGCCTTCTAATTTAAGGCTACACCTCAAAGACCATGGAATTACAATATAACATATGAATGACCAACACCCATCAACCCATATGAATGGCTTCCTTCATTAGTGAATAAGATACATTAATACTCTCTCTCCACATGACCATGACCAATGATATAAAAGTACATGACTATATCATGAAATACAAGGTTATCAAATGACTAAGACATGATGTAAAGTAGCCCAAAGATGGGTACAACAACTCATAACAATTCCAACAATCATGACTCATGACCTTCCAACTAATGACAACATAGACTCAATGGCATGAACACTTTGACTACATGACTTCATAGAAAAATGCATAACACTGTGAGTACATAATTGATGTGAGACATTATGAAAAAATACATCATCATCAATTCCTCATAGACATTAATACCATAATTGTACAATGTGAGACATGAGGTACAATCTCATATATGAGTCTTTGTTAACCAAAACTTCAAATGGAGAGAAATCAAACCATACATATATCATGAATGAGTATCATCAATAAACCTAAAAATCTTCAACATGTCAGCCAAATGTTGGGGAGGCATCAACAAATGTATCGTATAAATCCTTCTCTATTGCATAAAATGAGCCATATCATAGTGTTGTGGTATTCCACAACCCCCCCATTTGTTAATGATAGTAGTTAATATTACATTTATAAATGCAGACCCTTTAAAAAGTTTCATCCAAAAAACAAAACTTAGCATTTAGTCATTTCTTTTATTTTTTGAATAAAGCAAAGATAACAATCAAAACCTTTTTGGGAACTAATAAAGACTTACCTTTTCATATATCACATGTCTAAAACCCACCAAAGGACCTTTGTAAAAAACCTCCAAAATCAAGCAAAATGATTAAATAAGGGCTTCATGGTCTAAATTATCATAAAATACGATGAAAACAGAATTCCTTAAGCTTTTTAGGCTTAAGTATCGCATCACATATCACAACTTATAAAGAACTCCCTCTTAGAAACGATACAGTGAAATTTGCGAGATGCAAAACTGCGATGGCGCTTTGACTTTATCACACCGCATTTCGGGCATTCAAGCAAACGCATTGCACTTACCACCAGCCGATATTGCGAAATGTGATTAGCGCCCGGACCCACACCTTAGAATATTAAAAGTAAATATTTTGAGTCCGTCCAATCTATTGCATAAGATAAACCTAGCGATTAGCTATACGTCAAACAGCTAGTGGATGGCTCACATCTCACATCTCATAGAAACACAGAAGGAGGTAAGAATGCTAAAAGTCACATCTTGTGATATTGCGATCTGTGCTATTACTTCCCAAATCGCACAATCACTATCATCGCAGTAAAATGGCTCGCCACCCTAGAAGCTTTCATCCCGTTTTACGATGCAAACATTTATGAGCAATAAAGCTAATGGATAGTGAATCATTAGTGGGCATTAGTGGGAAATAACTACATTTATGTGTGAAAAGCCATTTATCTTGATACAATATCTTGTTTCGTGCATTCAAATAATGCTTCTTTTACCACCTTTACAAGCTATCTACATTATTTCATTTTTACGTTCATCTTTTTGTGTCCAATAGGTGTTGTTCTTCATTTCAGGAAAAACCCGTAGAGCAGAGCATTGAGAACAATGGGGAAGAAAGGCAAGGTTGTATCCTCTGAGAAGATAGAGATGACTCCCCTATTCATAGATACCACATGCAACAGAGAGGGAGGAACCTCTACATGGGAGGCTATGTACAACATACTGGAGGAGGAACAACTGAGGGTTATGGAAACAAACGTCACAGTTGACGAATGAGATTCCTCAGATGCTTCCATGCTAGAGACGACTTGCTCATTTTTGCACCACATAGCTACTCGGCCGAAGATAACACCTTATACCAACATGGTAAAATGGGTTATCGATGAAGTCGACATCTTAGATAGAGAATTCAAGACAAGAATCCAAGAGTTTATCGGATCTTTTACCCCAAACAACCTATGGCTTATGTACCACCTACCAGAGCCACAAGTCATCTACAATAGGAAATTCATAAAGAATTTTGCTAAAGAGAACATCGACCCAACGGATCGCACCCACACCTGGTCGAATAATGAAGAGAAAATCAAGAAAGACAAAATTGGTATGTACACTACTGCGTCTCTTTGTCCCCCTTATAGTTTTGGAGAGACTATGTTATGTAGATTGTTTGGCAAACCAGGTAGTACTAAGTTCTCCCCAGAGTGGTTTCCATTAATAGACGGAGTCGTTAACACAACTATAATGAATTGGGCCCAAATCTTGTCAGAAAATTTATCAAAACAATTATCGAGTATAGAAGGAGAAGAAGTATTGCTTTGAGGGTTTACCCTCCATTTTTTATGAACGCCTATGTTATGGATACTATTTGTTTTAGTTCAAAGTTCCCCATCATGGGATGGAAATGGACTATTCATAATCCACTTCCCATTCACATGTACCACAAGGTCATGTGGGAATCTAATTTTCAACCACATGTTTTCAAGTTTTCCATGGAGTTATGCTCCCTATTCACAAGCAACTTTATAATCGAGATGCCCCCAGGTTTTCCCAAGAAGCTAAAGTTGACATCCTCCTAGTGACTAGATGGTTCGGGGAGGAAACATTTACATATATCAGAGTTTTTGGTAGCATCACCTCCCCCCATATCCTCCCATATTATGTCCCAGAAAAATTGATGGCTAGGGAGATAGCCTATCAAACAGCTAGTGAGGGAGAAATGAGCCATACACTAAAAGACTCAAAAAAGGCCATTTAGCCTGCATTCCCTGTACAATGTGGAGCATTTGCACTACACGACCTAGGACACGCGTTGAAAGAAGCAGAGAACATGTTATCTCTACAATTACCCAAATTCCCTCGACGGTAGTATGACCCATTTGGCACGCTCAAGAATTTCACCACTTTGGTGAAAATAAAAGTATTCACTAATGAGGAGGATGTTTTTGATGATATCTTTTTGCAAAAAAACACCTTTACAAGGGTGGCGCATATGGCACAACTATTTTTTGACCATGAAGATCTGGAAAAGTTTTATAGTTATAGAGAAAGAATGCTGGCAATGGTCCCAATGGACCAATTATTAATTGAACCGATAAGGGAGCCTACTCCCAGTGTGACTATAGAAGGTGACTCCAAAGAAAATTCCAAATCTGATTCTGGCGCAAAGTCTCAAGAAAAATCTATTGGAGAATCGTGAGAGTCATCACAAAATTGGAAAAACAGAAGCATCGAGTCAATAAAGGATACAACCCAATCTACACAGAAGATAGCTGAAGAAGCTTCAGCTAGCAAGCAGGTTGAAATCCTTACTACCTCTGCACAACCAATAAAACCCATGGTAATTGACTTAGAGGAAGAGTGGGATAATTTTAATAAAAGTCTCAATATAGAGGAACAGGTGCCAGAGTTGCAAACTCCACAATAGAAAACAACTCCAGAAATAACGGTGGAAGAAACTGCAAATGAACAAGAAGTAGAGCATATCCCTATTACCCCCACCTCTGAAATAAGTTTAAGAATTGAAGAAATACCCCCTTTGGATGTACTCTATAGCCCACAGCATAAGGTCGTGGTGAAAAGGAAAATAAAGAAAAGAAAATTGGACTCTATAGTTGTTACTACCTGTGAAAATGAACCAATGGATGTTCTATGGAAGGACTCGCCTGTCGATTCATCCACCAACCTAACTAGACTCTCGCTGTTTGCAGGTGCTTATGCTAAAATGACCATAGACAAAGCAATAGAAGTCCAAATGTTTCTTAGAGAAAAGGAAAATAAAATAATGTCGCTTGAGCAACAATTACAGCAAGTCAAATCTGACCAACAGGCAGAGACACAGTTGGCCAAGCTTCAACCGGTATTGGAATAGATGCAAATAGAACATCAAACCAGCTTAGCCGAGAAGGAAGCACAGGTGAAAGAAATAACTGATCTACATAAAGATGATCCAAAAATTGATTATTTTATTATCGAAGCACTCAGACTTAATTCCCAGTTGACACATCAGAAATAATCACTATGCCAGAATATTTCACACTAGAAATCTTATTGCGAAACAAGAGATAAATTGACAAGTCAGGTCGTAGAAATGCAACTTGAGTATGATGAGATCTTTAAAAAGGTCTCTGATTTCATTGCCTAGAAAATTACAGAGGAGGGGAGAAAATCCAACCTGCCCAAGCTAGAAGAATCACATAAAGAAATTATGTTTGCAAGATGGGATTCTCGGCTTAAGGAAATAGAAAAGGAAATAACAGACATGGTGGTAGCAGCAAACATTATCATAGAAAAAGTCAATGAGAATTTTCGTGGCTCCAATCTAGTGGCAAGGTCCATTCTAGTGTTCCTTCCAGAGGTGAACAACTTGCACAACAATGGAAACAGGCAGCGGAAGAAAAATCATAAGTGATAAGGCAAATGACCAGCTAGACTATGAGGCGTATTGGCAACATTTGGTCAAGCCTCACAGCCAATGGATGACCCTGTGATGCCTAACCACTTCTGCCAAGAAAATGGCTCTAGCACTGACCAATTCCTTACTCAATGGAGAGTTGAATGCTGAAGTTGGCTAGCCTACAAAACTGAAGCCTATGGTGGATATTTATGATCTGAAGGATCAAATGCAACATAGTTAGTCACCTTCTTTACTTTAATTTTGATTTTATTTTTGCATAAATTGAGGTAGGCCGTTTAAACCTCCTCAACTATTTTTTTAATAATATATTTTTAGTTTTATAGTTTTAGTATTTAAACCCCTCTCATGCATTTATAGAGGGGTCCAGAATTTTATCAGAAACTCTCTTCAAAACATGCACTTCTATCCCTTTGAGGAAGTTCTGGTGAAATATGGAATAGGATTTATTTTTATCTGATTTAGCATCCTCTACTGAAATTGCACTTTTGTACTCTTAGATGATGTTGAATGGATTGAAGATAGAAATATTGTTGAAACACATGAGTAGGACGTGTTATAAATGGTACTTTTATCTCGTAATCCTTTTTACTTATGTATTAAGAAATCATTTCTTTTTGAATTATTTATGTATGCAAGTCTGAATTTTGATTACCATTATTGCACGTCTGTATGATGATGATATTTATTTTATGCTGAATATATGAATAACACTTTATGCGATATATTTCTCACAATCATTTCGGCTAACTTTTATATGAAATGATTATTGTTAAACCAGATTCACTTCTAATTGTAATTGAATGATATTTATTACCAATTGCTTTTAGAAATTATTATTAGATTGCATATATCATGTTTATCCCGAGTATATTATGATTAGATAGTTTTTAAAATTAGAATTTAAATGCATTTGTGATTGATTAGTTTAGACTAGATTAATGTTAGCTTAAACATTACTCTAAAACATCACACATCACCCCATTTAGCACAAGCATTAAAAAAATTGGGAAACTAGTCCCATTATCTGCGGTCAGAGCCCGAAAAAGGAGCTGCCAACCAAGGTCTAGACCACGTGGTTTTCCCCCATGTTGAGGCAACGATTTTTGAGGCTTCAACATTTTGGCGCTAGATGGAGGGCATGAACTGTGAATGGCAACTAAATCCAAATTAACAAGCCATTATAAGATTAAAACTCCCTTGCCCTCACCTCCAACTTCTCGAAATTCTTCCAAATCCCCTTATCCTAAGAAAGAAGTTGCACAAGATATTATACAGCCCGTTGCTAAAAACCCAATTGATCTAGAGCATTCTTCTCTTATTGAAGCCTGTGAAGTTCAATCTTTGATTCATAAATTACAGGGGATCTCACTATCACAAGAAGAATCTAAGATATCTCATGATAGTGTTACTTCTTAGTTCACTCCATCTGTGCCGTTAACTAGAGCACATAGTGAAATGTTCGGAATACCTTTGTTTGAATTTCCTCTTCTAAGCCAGAAGAAAGCTAAGAAGACACCATCCAAATCTCAAAGAGAGGTTTTATCATCATATTCATTCATTCCATCTATACCCTCACAAGATCAATCATCCATCCCACCGCTCAAGATCGTGATTTAGACAGGTAGAAGAGTTATATCTTCCTTTATCCAATCACCTTCAAACCCTACTACAACACCTCCCCCTACCCACATACCAGAAATGGCACAAAATCACCCACAAAATCCTCTAAGGCCATGGACAAACCCAATGGCTATTAGGATGGCTGGTCCTTTATAACAATTACCAGCACATCCAGAAAAATGGTTGCCCAAATTCAATCCTGATAATGGCCTATTGGCTAAGGAACATATAAATAATTTTATGTCGTCAATTAATTTGATTCAAGTAGAGGAGGAAGACACAGTTGTAAGACTATTCCCATATACTTTGCAGGGAGTCGTAGGATCATGGTACTTTTCATTACCATCAGGTTCTATTAATAGTTGGGATGCTTTTCAAGAGAAATTTTTAACAAAGTTTGGAGATGATAGATCTACAGCTACCTTAATTAATGATCTCTCCAATTTGAAAGTTGAACCAAGAGAACCCATAAAGGACTTCAACTCTCGCTTCAATAAACTATTAAATAAAATACTAGTGGCATCTAAGCCTAGAGATGAGGTCCAAAATGAGTGGTACATATTTTCTCTGTTGTCAAACACAACTATTTTTGTTGATAGAGCTGCCAAACCAACTTTGGCAGAAAATATGAAAGAGGCATTAGCTGTAGAAAATGCATCCTAGCCGTCAAAAAGAGAAATGCATTAGAAGAACAAAAATCTAAGAAAGTAACCTCCAGAGAGGAATCTAAGAAGAAACCACAGAAATATCCTTTTAATATTGAAGGGTTACAAAAAGTCCTCAAGGCCATGTCTAATGAAATGTTTGATATTAAGGAACAGGTAGCAGAGACTTCCTCTAAAAAAACTTTTAGACCATTCAAAAGGAATTCCCCCATTGATCATAAGCTTTCAAATGCGATATCAAATGTCAAGTTAGATGAGGATGAAGTTTCACCTAGCGAAGAACAAACAGATGATGAGGAAGTATCAAAGTTACAAGGGATGTGGGATTTTATACTTCCCAATGAAGAAACTCAAGAAGCCTTACCTGTTGCTACCCGAAGTAAAAATTGTGTCGAATTGTCACAAACAAATGTAAAACACAATGCTTCAATGCCACCCTCTAGGGATAAATAAATAGGTAATAAATTTGTACCAAAATCCACTTAGACTACACCTACTTAATTGGATCCTTCTCCTTCATCTAAAACTTTGATAGTTTCTGATGAAATGGAATATAATATTATTGATGACATGAAGAAAACTAGGGCAAACATTACATTTCATGAGCTTAGAAAATTGAAACATCAGCAGAAGTTACTTCTGAAAGAACTTAAAGCAGTACCTACTGCACCACTTCCTACTGTCGTAATCTCGAAAGCTGCCCAAGAAATGGGAAGACCCCCTAGTGCTTCTTTGAATAAGATAGATCCAACTGATATAGCTTTAATTGGAGGAAGATCAAAATCCCACACTCCGCCATTTCTTCTTAATTTTGAAGCCTTTAACAAAAACTTACACAACTGTCTTGTTGATTTTGGAGCTTCATCTAACATCTTGGCCAGAACAATTTGTGAGAAGTTAAGTGTTCAACCTCAAAAATTTGTTGTATGAATAGTTTAGTTAGATCACTCTCAAGTCGAAGTCGTCAGGGAACTTAATCAAGTAACCATCAAACTTCCATCAAACGCCAAAGTTTGCCAAGTCATTGACGTACTTGTCGTTGACATTCCTCAGTTCTATGGTTTAATCCTTAGTAGACACTAGTCAGAAAAACTTCATGGTTATTTCGCAACTGACTGGTCTCACTTGTGGCTTCCTTATAACAGTAAACCAAATCAAATAATTTTTTATCGCGAGAAACATTAGAAGTTCATAGTGACAAAATTAGAAGGAGAAAACAAACAAGTCGCGTATAGCAACAATATCATCGGAAATTATTTTATAGAATCATTTCTAGGAAATTTCAATGCTCATACTTCAACTTTCTTAGAAAACTCCGTTATCTCTCAAAATGAAACATTTTTCCCAAATAGACACTTCTAAATGTGTAAATTTTGTAGATAAACCTGTAGTTAAAACTTTATTTTGGAAATTATTTTTGATGGATCTAAATCCAACGATGGAGTAGGAGCAGGTTGCATATTAGTTAGCTCGGAGGGGGAGAAAGCTATGCTAGCATGCAAACTTGAATTTGATTGCACCAACAATACCGCTGAATATGAGGCACTAGTTCAAGTTCTGTATAAGGCAATTGGCCTTAATGTAAAATACCTCCAAGTATTTAGGGATTCATAAATTGTCATAAAACAGGTAAGAAACACTATACATTATTTATCATGACACTTGAAACATTATCTGTCGTTAGTTCAAGATCTGACTCTCGATTTTAATGCATTTAATATTTCCCCTATCCCAAGAATCCAAAATGCTAGTGTCGATATTCTAGCTAATGTCACTTCCAAGCTTATCCCTCCAGAAGATTATAGCCCAGATCGATTCTCCATTCAATTAATTTTTAGGCCTTCCATCCCTGATAATATCATCAACTGGAGAGTCTTTAATAACAATCCAGATATCATAAGCTTCCTGACCTCAGAAGGCTCATACGACGACCAGATAGTTGATGAAGACCAGCATGATAACTAACTTAAACAAGAAACAGTCATTAATGCTATACCAAAGTCCGTAGTTAAGTTGGAAGATTTATATGACCTTAAAGATAGATTTAAACAATCTACCAATTCAAAACTTCAGAGTTCAACTCTGAGGTTTGAATTGATCAATCTTGGGACTGATTTAAAACCTCAAAACATTAACTTAGGTCTACGTCTTACATCAGACGAAAAAGCAGCTTTTATAAGTTTGTTGAAAAAACATAAGAACATCTTTGCATGGAACTATGAAGATCTCAAGACATATGACACCTATATTATCCAACACACTATTCCTATGATATCTGACGAAAGACCTATTTGGAAAAAATTGAGGAAAATCCATCCTAATTTAGAAAGTCAAATTAAATCTAAGTTGAATAAACTACTGAAAGCCAAAATTATTTTTCCTATCAGACACTCTCGATGGGTTTCCAATCTTGTCCCAGTCAGGAAAAAGAAAGGCGATATTCAGATATGTATATATTTCCACAACCTCAATAAAGCTTGCCAAAATGACAATTTCCCATTACCCCCTATGGAACAGATTTTGCAATAAGTAGTGGGTTTTGAATTAATGTCTTTCCTGGATGGATTCTTAGGTTATAATCAAATCTTAGTACATCCAGATGACCAGCTAAAAACTACATTTAGGACAAAGTGGGGCACTTATGCTTATCAGAAGATGCCATTTGGACTCATCAACATTGGTGCTACATTCCAGAGAGCCATGGATATAGGCTTCAAAGGTTTGGTAAAGAATTCAGTAGTGATCTACTTAGATGATATAATAATATACTCCAAAAAACGCAGTAATCATCTAAGAGACTTGAAACGAATATTTGAACGTTGCCAAAGGTATGGAATTTATTTGAACCCCAAAAAGTATTTTTTCACATTAAGTGAAACAAAGCTCCTTGGATTCATTGTTTCCAAAGAAGGAATTCATATCGACCCTGACAGAATTAGAGAAGTTTCTAAAATACCTTTACCACATAACAAGAAATCAACGCAATCTTTCCTAGGTCAAATAAATTTTGTTAAAAGATTTGTCCCTGACTTCTCAAGAATTGTTTTACCTATTCAATCCATGATAAAGAAAAATTATTTGTTTAAATGGGGACATTCAGAACATGAAGCTTTTAGCTTGATAAAAGAAGAAATTATTAACGCCCCATCTCTAGCAACCCTCAATTTTTCCAATCATTTCATTTTATATAATTTCACTTCCAAGAAATCATATGCGTCATATTGACACAAGAAAATAAAGATAAGGTTGAAACTCCAATCTCTTTCTTTAGCTCCAATTTGCAAGGAGCTGAATTAAATACTCAGATGTTGAAAAATAGGCTTTCGCTATTTTCAAATCTATAAAACACTTCAGACCTTTTCTCAACAAAACCCACACTAAAGTCATAGTACCCTTCTCAGCAATGAGAAATATTTTAATACGAAGGGACGTAGGAGAAAAGAGAGAAAACTGGGCCACTACCCTGCAAGAATATGACATAGAAATTAAAATAGCTAAAATTGTAAAAGGTCAAGGTTTTTCCAGGATGTTGGCGGGCACTTCAAATCTATCAGAGTTGCAGCATTCAGGTGATGATGTACAAATCTATGAGGTAACCCTCAATGACACAGAATCAAGGTACGCTGATATCATATTTTACTTAAAAAATGGATATGCAACAGCCCAATTGAATTACACAAAGAAAAGAGCCTTGAGATCAAAAGCAAGGCAATATCATATTGTTAATGATGTACTTTTCAAAAGAAATTATGATTCTATTTTACTTAGATGTCTTGAAAATTTAGAGGCAGAGAAGGTGTTGCAGGAACTTCATGATGGACCAACTGGTGGTCACTTTGGAGGTGAAACTACAACACATAAAATCCTACATGTCGGCTATTACTAGCCAACTCTGTTCAATGATGCACAAAGTTATGTAAGAAGATGTAAGGTTTTTCAAATAGCTGCTAGAAGATAGAGAAAACCTGCACTACCATTACAACCTGTCAACATTGACCAACCATTTGAACAATGGGGATTGGACGTAATAGGTGAGATCGTTCCTCATTCTTCTAAACATCATAGATACATTCTTAAAACCTATAATTATTTCACCAAATGGGTAGAGGAAATCCCGCTGAAGGTAGCCAATTCAGAAAATATTATTGAATTTATAGATCAATTTATCATCACTAGATTTGGCCTACCATCGGCTTTAATGTTTGATAATGCATCTTATTTTTCACGCAATGCTATGACAAAATTTGCTCTTAAAAGAGGTTTTAAGCTTAAGTATTCGGAAAATTATTATCCGCAAGGAAATGGACTAGCTGAATCCAAAAACAAAAATATCATCAGGATTATTAAACCTACTATTGACCAAGGCCAACATAACTAGAATAAGTTTTTAGTGTTTGCTCTATGGGCAGATCGAATAACTCAGAAAGCCTCCATCGACACTTCTCCTTTTAATTTTTTCTGTGGGAAAGAAGCAATCTTACTAACAAACGCAGCCATTCCCTCCTTAGCCTTATTTCAATTCATTGGAGAAACCCCTTCCTCATCTATGTAGGTTAGACAATTACAAATTCTTAAGCTTGAAGAGGAAAGGGAAAAATTCAAGACCACGCATGAACATCATTAGCAATTAGTCAAAGCCTCCTTTGATTCAAATTTTGTAGCTTCAAAATATTTCAAACCCGGAGACATATTATTAAAATGGGATAAAGCCCATGAAGAGAAAGGTAAGAATACTAAGTTCCAACAAATGTGGCTGGGCCCTGTTAGGATATTCCGACACATAGGAAATAGTTAAGTCTAAATTGGTCTAGTGTAGAGTTAGGTAAAGTGTATTTCTTTACTATGTACTTTTGTAACTTACAATCCAACTGTAATGATATGTAGTGATCAGACAATTCAATCTCTCCTCAGTATTACCGACACTTGATCCGTGGCTTAAAACCTGATTGGTCCATGATCTCTATTTAAAGATCATGGAGGGTCATTTGTAGGGTAGCTATTCATGAGAGAAGCTTACGTAAATTTTCATTCTTTTATTAGTAAATTACCTGAAGTGGCCGCGTTGGCTCAAGCCGTGGACTGTTTCCCTCTTTAAGGGTTTTAACCATGTCAACAACATTGGTTTATTGATCTGTGATCTGTTTGTGAGCGGTCTAGTGTAGAGTTAGGTAAAGTGTATTTCTTTACTATGTACTTTTGTAACTTACAATCCAACTGTAATGATATGTAGTGATCAGACAGTTCAATCTCTCCTCGGTATTACCGACACTTGATCCCTGGCTTAAAACCCGATTGGTCCATGATCTCTATTTAAAGATCACGGAGGGTCATTTGTAGGGTAGCTATTCATGAGAGAAGCTTACGTAAATTTTCATTCTTTTATTAGTAAATTACCTGAAGTGGTCGCGTTGGCTCAAGCCATGGACTGTTTCCCTCTTTAAGGGTTTTAACCATGTCAACAACACTGGTTTATTGATCTGTGATCTGTTTGTGAGCAGTGTCCTTTGGTGTTCTGTCTGAGGAATTTTCCCTATAAATTCCTACATGGTTTCAAAGCTATTTGAGGTCCACATCCATTGGTAATCCAAATCTGAAGCCGGCAGAACTGCATCCAATTGTCGTTTCCTAGATCTACTATTACTGACTACTTTCAGGCCAAGAGGACCACTCTATTATGTTAGGATCATCTATTCCAGTGAGAAAGCCCTTTCGTTTGATGCGAAAAGGTTTCTGGTAGCCCTAGCTACATCATTTTTAAGATCTAGAGGTATACAATGTTTATTTGTAGTTTTTAGTTATTTTCTCTCTGTTTATTTCGGTTTATTTAGTTCTTTGTTTTTTTATTATCGGATCTATACCTTTTATTTTTTCGTATGCTCTTTTCCACCATGCCTTAGTGTGATCTCGGAAAATCAGAAAAATTGAGGAAAATATTTAGTTTCTGGCTAAAGCTAACTTCAAGTTGTAAGGTTTGTTTTTTTTTTATATGTCCCTGTTGGGTTTTGTGTTTTTTGTTTTGTAGGCAAAAAAGAGCTTTCTCAAGTAAGCCTACACCCCAAAACTTCAATGACTAAAAAAACCTTCCTCTTTTCCAAAAATTACTAGCCTTTTAACCTAGCTCACTTGGTCCAAAGCTACTTTATGAGAATAGAGGTCTTCAATTCAAGTCTTTCTTTTTATTGAGCTAATTAGATTAAGTTCGGAATGGGAGCAGATTTTTTTAAATATAACATTATCATTCATTTCTGCACATTGTCACACTTCATTAACATCTTCAACAACTTTTCTTCAAAAAGCCATAACTTCTTTATCCGGAAGCCATTTTTTTTAATCAGCCTAATTTTTCGAGATCTTTCCATTGGAACACTTAGTTTCAACTTCTATAGCTTCAATTTATGTTAAAATAGAAATTCCATGCCAAGTTATTCTTGATAGCATCAACTACTTCCAATGGTGGTCCTACGTTGTGGATTTACTTAGAAGTAAAGGTCTTTATAGAATAACCTCAGGCCAAGAAACCAAACCAAAAGATGAATATAAGGTAACCAAAAGGGAAAACAGGCAATATCAAGCATGTGGGTTGATAGGGATTTCTATTTCTCCAGACCTTAGATTCCATATCACAGAACTTGATACTCCTAATGAAGCAATGAAATAGATCACTAAATTTTTTGGAATAAAGAATGAACTTAGAGCCCATCAACTCGAAAATGAGTTGCTTACATTGGACCCCAATAATTTTTCTTCCATTGAAGATTTTTTGTCCAAGTTCAAGACCCTTAGACTTCTCTTGGAAGGTGTTAAGGTTAAGAAAGAAGATGTTAACCTTATCTATTCCATTCTTACTAAGTTGGGACCAGTGTACTCTATGTTTGTTTCCACCTTCCATTCTATAAGAGAAGCCTTCATTTCTCAAGGAAAAGACTACAAGTCCCTTTCCTTTGATGCCTTTTGTGATTCTTTAATAAGAGAACAAGAAAAACTCTTACATCTTGGTCTTCTTAATCTTGGAAACTCTTCTAAGAAAGCCTTAGCTGCTCAACAGCAACCAAATTCAAAGAATCCTAAGAAGCTGTATCCTAAAAGAATGGAACCAAACAATGGTCCTAAGCCATTTCAGTCTCAAAATGAAAAATCATTTCAACAAAATGATAAGGCAAATAAAAAAAGGGGAAGAAGACTCATAGAAATTGCCACTTTTGTAATCGAGATGTCCACTTATAATCCAAATGCTTTTAGAAGATGGAAGCCTTGGAAGCAGCAATGAAGAAGCATAATGTATCCATTTGGAGCACTCAACAACTTCAACTTCATCTTCAGGAATAGCACTTTATGCATGTGGTTTTCAAGCATCTCGGTTTGGATATGCACTAAATGTATATTTTTCTTCTCATTCTCATGAGTGGCTCATTGATTCTGGGGCTTCTTATCACATGGCCAAAAACAAAGCCATGTTTTCTTCTTTAAATGATTGTAACACAAAAAATTATATGTTTATGATGATAGATCTCTTAGTGTTGTAGGGATTGGAACTATTCATATAGAAAATGGTCAATTCAATGATGTATTATGTGTTCCAACCTTATCCTACAACCTCCTATCTATATATCAGATAACTCATTCAGGTGAAGGTAAAATCGTTGAATTTTCACCTCACGATGTTGTAATTAAGGACCTAAGATATCCTAGACATATTTTAGCTACTAGCATTGCTGATGATTCTACAAGTTTGTATAAGTTTAACAACTTTGGGTCATCAAATCTTCCCTAGGTATTTGTTGCTCATAATGATGAAGTGAGAAAACTTTGGCATGAGTGATTTGGTCACTTAAACTATCGCTCCTTTAAAAATCTATGTAAAGAAAATATGGTGATAGGTCTTCCAATGGTATCTTGCAGAGATAGTGTTTGTTCTGGATGTGTACTCGGAAAACATCATCGGGATAGTTTTGAAGAATGTGCCTCTTGGCATGCCTCAGCCCCTTTACAACTTGTGCATAGTGATTTGTGTCATCCACTTCTAGTTGTTTCATTCTCTGGCTACAATTATTTCTTAACTTTCATTGATGATTTCTCCAGATGCACTTGGGTATACTTCTTAAAACTCAAGGGTGAAGTATTTAACATGTTCTTGGCCTTTAAGGCCTTTCTTGAAAAACAATCTGGACATCAAATTCTTAAGCTAAGATCTGAAAATGGCGGAAAATATGTTAACAACAAATTCATCAACTTTTTCTCTGAGAATGGAATTCAAATGCAGCATACTGTTCCATCTACTCCACAACAAAATGGTGTAGCTGAAAGGAAGAATCGTGCGTTAAGGGAAATGGCTAATTTTATGCTTCAATCTAAAGGACTTAGTCTTAATTTTCAGGCAGAAGCAATTAACTGTGCAAATTACATAATAAATCACACTCCTACTAAGGTTTTAAAGAATAACACTCCAGAAGAAGCATGGAGCTCAATTAAACCAGATGTAAGTGACTTTCGTGTTTTTGGAAGTGAAGCATGGGCCCATATTCCATATGAGAAACATAAAGCTTTAGAACCTAAGAGTGAAAAATGTATTTTTGTTGGATATTCTGAAGATGTCAAAGGATACAGACTTATTCCACTTAAGTCCAAAAATGTTATCATTAGAAGAGATGTAAAGTTTGTTGGAAATATATCGTCCTACGAGCCTAGTTCGGCATATGTGCCACCTCTCCCTATCCCTTCTAATTCTGAAAATATTTCTTCTTTAGATGATGACAACAAGGATGACAATCCTCCCCCACGTTCTCAAGATTCTCCTTCAACTTCTCAGCTTCTAAAATGGGTCTATGCTACTCGGGATGCAACAAGTGCTCTTGCCAGTGATCCTACAGATCAATGACGTACACGTTCTCAATTCAATAGATCCTCAAGCTTCAGCTAATAAGGATCCTAACACCTTTGCAGAAGCTTCAGGCCATCCAGATTGGGACTCAGCTATGAATGAATAATAGCGTTCATTATTGGCAAATGATACATGGGATCTTGTTCGCCTTCTAAAGGGATGAAAACTTGTTAGATGCAAATGGGTTTACAGAACCAAGTATGGACCAGATGGAAAAGTTGATAAACATAAAGCTCATCTTGTTGCTAAGGTTTTTTACAAGTTGAAGGCATTGAGTATACTGAAACCTTCTCCCCTATTTCCAAAATGAACTCTATCCGCCTTATTCTTTCCCTTGCTGCCTCTTTCAAATGGGAAGTCCATCAGATGGATGTTAAATCTGCCTTCTTGCATGGGGACTTACATGAAGAAATCTATATGGAACAACCTACTGGCTTTATAAAAATAGACTCCAGCCTTGTATGTCGGCTTAAGAAATCCCTTTATGGTCTCAAGCAAGTCCCTCAGGCTTGGTATGGCAAAATGGATAGCTTTATTTTAGAAACTGGATTTTCCAGGTGTCATTCTGACAATACTGTCTACACCAACAAAGTGGGAAAGTATCTTATCATTCTTGTTCTTTATGTTGATGATCTTATCCTTATTGGTAGTGATCCCAACCTTATAAACCATGTGAAGTCCAGCCTTAAAAAGAAGTTTGAAATGACAAACTTAGGACAATTGCATTATTTTCTTGGCTTTCAAGTCTTGCAATCCAAGGAAGGTATTTCCCTTTCCCAGTCCAAGTATGCATGTGATCTTCTATTCCATTTTAACATGGAAGACTGTAAGCCAGCCCCTTCTCCCTTTTAGCCTGGAGCCAAACTTTCAGTCACTTGTACTTCCCCTAAAGTTGATGCTACCTTATATCGTCAACTTGTAGGAAAACTTTTGTATCTGACCCATACTCATCCTGACCTTTCCTTTGTTGTTGGCGTTATTGCTCGTTTTATGAAAAACCCACATGAAAGTCATTGGAACGCAACTAAAAGAATACTTCGTTATGTTTGAGGTACAATTCCGTTTGGGATTCATTACAGTGCAGAAGCATCTCCTCTATTTTTTGGTTTCACTGATTTTGATTCGGCTAGTGACCCTGATGATCGGAAGTCTATTGCAGGTTATGTGATCACTCTTGGTTCAAGACCTATTACATGGGCTTGCAAGAAAAAAAGTTCCATTTCTCTTTCTTCAGCAGAAGTAGAGTACCATGGTGCCGTAGAAGCTAGTAAGGAAGCCCTGTGGCTTTGTTAGATCCTGTCAGAGTTTGGCTTTCAACAACAACATCCAACTACACTTTGGTGTGATAATCAAAGTGCCATTCAACTATGCAAAGATCCAATCCAACATCAGCGCAACAAACGCATTGAAATGCACATGGACTTCATCTTAAAGCTCATTCATGACCATGTTCTTGAAGTGCAATATTGTTCAACAGATGATCAAGTTGCAGACATCTTTACAAAGGCTCTCACAGAGGCAAAGTTTACTAAACTTCAATTTATGGTTGGAGTTCATGAAGTTGTCACTAAGGGGGGATAGGCTCTAATGCCTCCTTCCTTCTCCTATTGTGTGATATTTGTACATCCTTCAATCCTATCCCAAGTTGTTCTTAAGGGGGGACGTTAAGATATTCTGACACATAGGGAACAGTTAAGTCTAACTCGGTCTAGTGTAGAGTTAGGTAAAGTGTGTTTCTTTACTATGTACTTTTGTAACTCACAATCCGACGGTCACGATATGTAGTGATTCGATGGTTCATTCTCTCCTCGGTATTACCGACACTTGATCCGTGGCTTAACACACGATTGTTCCATGACCTCTATTTAAAGAGCATGGAGGGTCATTTGTAGGGTAACCATTCATGAGAGAAGCTTATGTAAATTTTCATTGTTTTATTAATAAATTTCCTGAAGTGGTCACGTTGGCTCAGGTCATGGACTGTTTCCTTTTTGAGGGTTTTAACCACGTCAACAATACTAGTGTATTGATCTATGATCTATTTGTGAGCAATGTCCTATGGTGTTCTATCTGAGGAACATACCCTGTAAATTCCTATAGGCCCTTTCATATTGTGGAATGGTTAGGCCCATCAAATTTTCTGCTACACGATTTATTAGGTAAGAGAGAATCTCTACCTGTTAATGGATAGGTCCTAAAGAAATACTTTCCATAGAATATGATCTCTTTTGTTCACTGTATATTATTGCCCATAGTTAAAAATTTCCATTAGAAATAATAATACCAATTCAAAATCATTCACTTTTGGTTTTACAAAGGATAGTCTCTTTTCAATTTTGACTTTTCGCTTGTATAAGTAAATATTTTTATGAAAGTAATCTTCACATATGAAATGTATAGTTAAGTTTGATTGCTTTTAAATTGACTATCTTCCTCCTTAATTATCTGATTTTGATGAAGCTTAACTTTAAAATAGAAACCACTCCTTTATATCAATCTAGAAAAGAATCTATACAAAGCAAAGTCTCTCTCCAGAAAGGCATCTCTAAAAACTCTACAACTGTTGTCTAGAAGCTCTTAGCAGGCCAATGATCCTCCCCACTTACCCAATTTTTACTTTTAGAGTGTAATTCTAAATTATACCTAAAATTAAAGGATAAGAGGTCTCATCAAGAGTTGGCTTACCATGATCATAAGATTATAACTAAACTAACATTACAAAAACTGCATATCAAAATAGGGTAATGGCTTATGATTATAATAATCAAAATACAAGGGGTCTCATCACGAGCCAACTTGTTTAGTCAAGTTCTAAATCAAGTGAATGGCATTGTCAATGTTGGTCGCCAAACAAAGACATTATCCTTTAGGAAATAGAGATGAAAAGCTGAAGCAAAAAATGAATTACTTCACCAAACAAACTCACACATTATGCCATTAGTATATTAACATACGAATAAAAAAATAACAAGATTATCATAAGCAAAACCATAACAATCACATGCAAATTGAAACACAAGGATCTTTGCTGGAAAGCCCCCCTTCGAGAAAAAAACCACCGTTCACTATTGTTGTTGCTGCTACTTCTAATTTTATTAATCATGCAATTCAATTTACATCATAGATAGCTATGCCGAACAAGGAAGTTTCTCATATACATCGACTAAGTGAACATGTATCCACTGGAGACTCCTATCCCCTAAAATCGTTTCCCAACTACCATTGTACTATGAGAATATCACTTCCTTTTATTGGCTACCTACACCCATAGGCAAGGAACGCCTATCCCATATTCACCAAGCTAATTAAATATGTTGATCAATATAGGGCCACATTATACAATGTTTGAAACTGGACCCCTACACAAGACAACAATAACTTCTCTCTTTGAAAATATCAATGCATCAACACCATACAATCTCTTAAAATTTCAACTAGCATCATATGAAGGTTATGGCTCTCACAATCAATTCAACATACAAAACATCTCACACATAAAATTATTCTCATAATATCACTAGTTACACATACAAAATCCACATATAACATCATCAACATCCACTCTCAATACATTTACTACAACATCATAGTAAATATGACATCAAATGCAACCATATAGTGCATAGATGAAATGTTACAATCATGCACATGAAACATCTGCCTCTGTAAGCTCTTTGTTTCAAGTCCTCCAAAACTCTTCATAATCATCAAAAAAAATCCTACTTCTCTTAATACATGGATGGCCTCTCTATCATTCCCCTCCTTCTATGAGCTAAAAATATGGTTACTTTGTGTGCTTTTATAACTAAAATCAACCTTTGCAACATAACATGTACTAGGAGGTCGTCCTCTACTCTCTACACAAAGATCAACTCTAATTCCTCAACACAAATAGTTGATCCAATATTTCTTTTAAACAATTTTTTCCTGCTCACCTCATTAAGGCATTCACACCTCAAAACAAATCAATACATGTTTATAAAGTCAAATTAAATCATCCATGAAGATTCACGAAGAAGAAACATCATAAAAATAAAATAATACATCCGAGGAGCGTGAGAAATGTGGAGAAAACTCATCTACAGGCCAAGACTCTCCCATGACACATTCTACATGCATCCAAGTCCTTAAATTCTCCCACGAAAAATTGTGCCTACATCCAAAGGCTTTTTGATGATGCCACAAACTTTTGTTCCTCCGTCCAGGGCTTAAACTAAGCAAAAACATAGTTTCTCTGCTCAGAACTTGACAGAATTTTATCAACTGCTTATCAACCCTCTGTAGGAGCTCAGGGACTCATTGTAGCCACTGTAACATTGCAAAAAAACATTGATCCATCTCCCTGAATAACACAAGTCATACTAGGTTTACTTGAATGTCGTCAATAAGATACACTAGCATATAA